>RJWM01000009.1:200130-477565 GCA_004363535.1 Dasyprocta punctata
TCTCTCTCTCTCTCTCTCTCTCTCTCTCTCTCTCTCTCTCTCTCTCTCTCTCTCTCTCTCTCTCTCTCTCTCTCTCTCTCTCTCTCTCTCTCTCTCTCTCTCTCTCTCTCTGTGTACATTCTAAATCAAGGTGGGAGAACCTTGAACCTGTTTATAACCTGAAGAAAACAGCCGACAGAGTCTCAGGAGAAACTGAAAATATGCAGATGAGATAAAGCAGGAATCAAGAGGGTTGGATATGACATGAATTCCAGAATTCAGTGAACATGGTCGAATAAACAAGGAGATGCCCTCTGAAACAGGTGAGCCCTAGGGAAGTGGGTTTGTAGATAGCAGGGCCACCTTGGCAGTAGGTCAATGAGCTCAGAGCTGTGGGCTCTATTTCTCTGTCAAGTTTGAATCAAGGCAAGTTTTTGGGAGTGAAGGGAGAGGGAAACTTCAAGAGCATGGATGAATTTTGTGGAATTAGCATGGAATTTTTGAGGCTTTCTCATAGGTTCTTCAGTGAAGAACTTGAAGGGTGAAACTGAATAATTGCTAGTGGCCCTAGCAACACTGAAATGCAGTGATTCTCCTTTAAGGCCCATTTGTCAAGTTTCACTTTTCCCAATTATTCATTTCCTCTTCTATTTGGATGATATAGCTACTTCATATCCAGTTTAATCTTCAAAATAAAATTTTGTGACAATACTGCTTCTAAATGAAAATGATGAAACCAACCAAATAACTTTTGAAAGATAATTAAATTGTACTATATGGAAATAATTTTTATTTACTGAGGTAAAATTTCATCCACCACAATCCATATGGACAGAGTAATGAGAATCATACCTCTTCAAATTTCAATTCAGTCTCAGAAATATTTTGAAACTCTCCAACAATGAGAACTCAGGAGAAAATATTAATTCTCTGGATAGAATTAAAATCACTGAATGCCTCATATCACTTTCCTCATCATAAAAGTGCAGTGTTTACTCAAACAAACAAAGTTATTTAAGCATGCTTTGTCTCACACTTTAAAACCTAGTTTGAAATAACTGGAAAGTTGCAGCCACTTCACTGGAAGGTCTAACAATTCAACCTAAGCAGAAGCCTGATAACTAACTCATTAGGAGCATACATTTACAAGGCTCAAGAATGACTGCTTCTTGGTTCCAATAGGCTGTCTTCACTGCTTGATTCTTGTATGATCCATTTTATGTTATCTGCTTAGACAAGTAAAAAATGAAAATTGAAAAGCATGAGTGTAATCCCAAATATTTACTTAAACCATTTATTTCAATGGTTTTACTTAGTAACCTTTAGCCCAATAAATTGTTCTTGTCTCTATTTTATGATGGTAGCCTTAACCCAAACTAAAATAATTATAAAACAGTCAGCAAGAGGAAGGAAGTGAAACAGTTACCAGATCTGTTTTTTGTTATAGTATTAGTCTTTTTTATTGATCTTTAATTCAAGACTGTTTAGCAGTTTCACTCCTAACAAATTATTACTGATTTCTTGGCTACCATAAGCCACTTATTAAATTGTTTTTTTTATTTAAGAGAAAAAGACACATATAAGAAAGACAAAAAGCAAAAAACAAACGACTAGAGTAAATGCACAACAGTAACATTATAGGTTTACAAAGCAGAATGATAAAAACTTGACAATGGTTGCAATATTGTGTATCATTATCTTCAAAATGGTTGTTTACATTAACAGATATAGACAAGTAAAATTGATCTAATCATGAGTATTAAGCAATCTTTCTCAATAACTAATACATTCAGCAGTATGTTCGTTTTAGTTATCTTACATATACATATATACAGATTTATATCTTTTCCACTTATTAAATTATGAGGCTTGAAGTCTTTGTAACAATACTTCGTCAGCATGTAAATGTACACTACTCATAGAGAGGACTTAGACCTAGAGACCCGGCGATGGCAATACTGTTAGTCAGCTGGCTATACTTTGAAAAGTGTTTGGGGCAGAGGTTTTCAATCGTGTCCTTGTTTTGAATCTAGCTGGGAAGAAATACTGATGGTTGGATCTGATTCTCAGAGATTCTCATTTTATGAGCTTGAGCTGAAGCTTTGCCATCAGAATTTTTTAAAAACTTCCTGTGTTAGCCCTAATGGAAGCTAGGTGAAGGATATACAAGAACAACCTAGTTTTCTGTAACTTTAAAATTACCTCAAAAAACAAAGTTTATTTTTAAAAATCTTCCCAAGTATTTTGGTAATCACTAATTTGGAGGATGGCACGTGCTGATTTTAAGTTCACACACCTGGGTTTAGTGCCTGATCTCTGTACCAGTCCACTAATCTTCAGTAGGGAATAAATGGCTGGCACATGCTAAGAAATGCTCTTGTTTTTTAAATTCCTTTGAGTTATATCTTGGCTTAGAAATCTGTGTATGAATATCTTGCTAAACTGGAGTTTTTAAAGCCATTTCCTTATCCAAGTTACCTGGTGATTTGTGCGTAAAATACCAACCTGCAGGACTTTAATTTTTTTTATTTATGTTTTAGTATGTGTTTGTAGTATATAATGATCACATTCATCATGTGGGATTTGGCATGTACATAACCCATCTTAATTCTTTCATTTTCTCCTACCCTCCCTGCAACTCTTCTTCCCTTCCCCATTTACAAAAGCTCTATTTCCATTTTTCCTTCAGTTCTGTTTTCCTTTAAATCCCTTTTCATTTCCTTCCCTCCATCTTGTTCTTAAGACCGAAGATCGATGACATTGTTTATCTAGCTAAACAGCATGATGAGTTGTGGAACTATCTGAAATGACAGATTAAAGTACTCCTCAATTCCTCAAGTCCCGAACAGTACATTTCTCAAAATGAAATTAAAAGCACTAAGTATTACTGGAACCTATTGGAGTTCAACAGAAAAGTGTAAACTCTACTTCTTTTGAAAGGCAGTTACTATGACATATTTGAAAGAAAATATAAATCAGAATATACATAAGCTGGAAGTGGTGGCACATGCCCATAATCTCAGCATTTAGGAGGATGAGACAGGAGGATCATTGTGAGTTTGAGGTCAGCCTGGGTTACATAGCTAGTTCAAGGGCAACCTGAATGGCCTAGTGTGACCCTGTCTCAAAAAAACCAAAAGGAAAAAAATCAGAATATTCACGAAGATGCCATTTGGCAAGAACTTGACTTGAGAGTATACATAGTTGAGTTCCCATCCTGGCTCTGAGCTGTTAGGCCATCTGCAATGACCTGGTAAGTGGGGACCCTGGCTACTTTCCTCAAACAACTGTAAATGCTTTTCTTGGGCCATTCTAGATCCATGCAATTTAGGACCTTCCTGTTCCAATTATAGAAAAGGAGACCAGCTTTGCTAAATTCTTCTTGACAGCAATGGGTATTAGACTAGGTGTCCAAGCCTTTAAAAACCCATGGATATTATTTTCTTTGTGAAATTCTGTTGGCGATATATCTCCAGGAAGTTTAGTAATACAAGGATGTGGTGTTGAAGAGAATTTGTATATTTAGAATATTCAGAAGTTTTAGAGCGAGTTATGGAGGGAACATATTTCGTGCCAATTTCCCTAGATTTGCTTAAAGATTTAGAAGTGCTACTTGGGAGCATGGTTGGTTCTCTTATTACTCCTCCCTACAGCTCAGGAAAACTGCATGCAGGAATTTCTCTTTGCAGTGAATTTGAGGAAGTGGTTTATACAATAGCTTCATGTTCCCTCCACCTTTTAGCAACTCCTTCTGTTTCACTGGAAGAGTATTTTGCATTTCATCTTTACCTTGATAATTAAAGTTTAGCTAAAATCATTCCATTTTTCCTGGTTTCAGATCCAAGTTTCATTGCTATGCTCTTCTCTCAGGAGTATTCCACAGGTACTCTTCCTCTTCCCCCTGAAAAGAAACCTGCCAACGTCACACTGGACTTGGGAGTCTAAGCTGATATTTTGACTTTGAAACATAACATAGGTCTCAAGTGGATATAATATCCCTCCAAAGGAAGCTTTGCCTAATATTGTAGATCACTCTTTTGTTTGGACAAACAACTTGAGAGGAGAGCATATAAATTCAAATTGTTCAAAACTAACTTTGAATGCTACAACACTCTGGAAAATGTGTTAGCAGTTTCTTATAAAAATAAACATAAGCTTGCCGTATGACCCAGAATTTTTTTTTTTTCTTTTGGCGGCACCGGGGATTGAACTCACAACCTCGTGCCTGCCAGACAGGCGCTTAAGTCACTGAGCCAAGCTCCCGGCCCTGGTTTTTTGAGGCAGGGTCGCACTGTGTAGCTCAGGCCGGCCTTGTGCTCGCATTGTAGCCCAAGCTGGCCTCAAACTCACTCCACTACCTCAGCCTCCCGAGTGCTGGGATTAAAGGCGTGCGCCACCATGCCCGGCTGACCCAGAAACTCTGCTCTTAAGAATTTTCCTTTGCTAAATGAAGTCTATGTTCACACAAAAATATGTACACAAATGTTTATAGTAGCTCTTTGGTAATGGCCAAAAAACTTGAAACAACGTATGTGCTATTCAATGGATGACTAGTTAAGCAATTGATGGAATACTACTCAGTAATAAAAAGGAATGGATACCTGGTAAACACAGCAACTTGGATGAATCCCAAAGGCATTAAGAGTCAAAGAAATTAATTTCCACATGTTGCAGGCTGTATTATCCCACTTATGTGAGAAAGATTATTGATCCTCAAAGACTGAGAGGAGGGTCTGACTATAAAAGGATAACATACATGAATTTGAAGGAACAGTTCTGATTCCCGATTATGGCTACCGTCATGCAAACCTACACGTGAGTTAAGCTTCAAAGAACTGCACACCAAAAGAAACAAAGGCCAATTTTAGAATATAATAATTTTTTAAATAAATTAACCTTTAAATCAAGGCACTGCTCTCTTTGAGTTTTTGAATGACGATTAATTGTTTAACTTCCTTTGAATTTGATTTCCTCATTTGTAAAATGACAATGTTAATAATACCTCATAGAGTTGATGTGGAGATTCTACGAGGCCATATGTGGGAAAGGGTCAGGTGTAGGATAGGCACACAATAAATGCTGGTTTCACTTTTTCTTTCCCTGGGATGGAGCATCTGGTCCGTTGTGTTGGGGCTTAAAGATTTGTGTTTCATGGCCCTGATATCCCTTAGTAACCAGAGAGATGAATTTAAAAAGAGCAAGATATGGCAACTCCAACCAGTAAATAAAAATTAAAAATAATCAAATCAACTTTTCCAGGACGAATGGAGACAAATAAATTCCTTTAAAAAGAAAAACCTTCCTAGGATATATTTTCAAATGAAAGGCTAATTTTCAAGTATCTATTCAGGCTTTGTGTATGCCTTTATAGATGCATGAAGTGAGAAAACAGCCTACTGAAACTTTTTTGTTTCTTTAATTAGGGTCTGTCTTTACCCAGAATAGATGATGTCTGTTGGTGTGGGGCGTACCAACCAGGGGGAAGGTGAGTGTTGCTAATAACTACAGCTATGATTGCTGTGGCTGCTCAGATGAAACTTCCCAACAGTCTAGTCCTGTATCTCTGAAATCCAGAAACCTGACCATAAGGAGTGGAGTGGGATTGTCCTTTATTTCTGGGGCTTCACGTGACTGGTTACTCTGGTGCTTCCCTTATTTATGCAGTTCTGAATTTAAATGCATACATGAGAACCTAGGGTTGTTAAACTCAGACTGAGGAAAGGAACTATAAATGCAGGAAATGTCTCTGTGTGTGTATATGCGTGCACGCACACGCATGCACACATGTGCATACCTATTTGCTTATTTTCAGGAGGTACTAGGGGCAGGAATGCCTAGGACAACCACGTCCTCCAGTTTGATGAATATTGTTAGTAGTTTTCTCTCCAGCCATATCACCTAGTACTTGAGAAGTCTATGCTCCCTTTTACAGTTTTTAAGTCTGTACTCTACTCAAATGCTTTTGTTCCCATGTGACTCCACTGTGCTTAAGAAATGAGGGGACAAATGGGTGTGGAGTGGGCTCAAGTGGCAAGATAGCCCCAGATCTTCTACAAGTATGCTCTGAATAACTCCAGGAAAGCAGATTCCTGAGATCTGTTACAGTCTATTACTGCAGACTGTCTAAGGATACCACTCAAAGCCCTTGTGGTAATTGGGTTATTGTTGGAAATAGTTTCATTCCTTCACTCTACCCTCCAGAGGAAGGAGTATATTTCCTAGCTCATTGATGCTGGGTCATGTGACCTCATTTGACCAATGGAATACTGCAAGACATGGTGTAGCAGAGGCATGAAAATTACCTATGATTGCATGGTTTCTCTATATTTTTGCCATCACCACAAGCACATGCTCCTGCTGGCCCACTGATTGAAAGAAGCTAAGAGAAACCCATACTTAACCCATGGTTAAAGCCTTAATCCTCTGATTCCCAGTTAACTCACAGAGATATAGTTGAGAATAAATTTATTGATCTTGTATGCTACTGAAATCTGGACTAATTTGTACAGCATGATTGTGGCAATAGTTAACTACTATGACTTTATTCTGCCACAGTGTAACATAATCCATTAGATGAGAGGAGAATCTTTGTACAACACTTCATTGTCCTTTCTGAGGCATCCATGCTTGCCACTGGCAGTCAGCTCAGCATTCCTCTTTTCACATTCCTTTCTAAAGATCTGGCAGTCCTATATCAACACCCACTGATCAGCTTTCCCTCTTCCTTCTCAACATGCTCTGCTGCGTCTATGATACCCAGTGATCCCCAGTCTTGCTGTGATAATATACTTGTGAACCAAGCACACTGTTGTGAAGACTGACTCTTTTTTTTCATCCCACTCTGTTCTTTTGGTAGAATTTCTTAAATTTAGGGTACTCATTCGATCAAAATTATACTCTTTCTAACTCTGTCCATAATGGAACAGTAAGCAACTGCAAAATATTTTGTCATAGGGATATCTGACATGTTATTTTCTCTCTCCAGAAACGATTTTAGCCAAACCTGGACTTCAGGAAAGCAACACTTATCTCCAACATGTGAGTGCTATAGTTATTCAATAATGCTCATTAAATGACAAGAAACTCTATAAAATTTGTGGCTACTTAAAGTCTCAGGCATTAAAATTATCCTCCCCATAGGCTAGAATGAACTTGCTGGCTGTTGGTAAGTCATGCAAATAACTAAGACATCTTTATTTTATAAAAACATCATTTCTAATCATGTGCCTGGCACATGGCAGACATTCCACAAATGTTTACAGAACTGAATGTACAGCTTCCCCTTTTCTAGGAAGAAGGAGCCTCCTGAGCATTAGAAATGAACCCGTCTTCCTTCACCATACTTTACCTTATGACCAACCACAGTTATTTCCCATTTTCAAAAAGTGTGAAAACCTGAGTTTCCCAGCAAAATATAAGTTTTTCCATGCATTAAAGGAGGCATGATGAAGATCAGTGAATTTTGTCTTTCTGCTGTACCTCATCCTGCCCCTCTAAAGCTGCCTTAATACAATTCATTCTCCAGCATTGTTGTAACACTGGGAATGCTTTCAACATTTTAGACACAAAAATATGCTCGGAAGCACTTAAAAGTGACCAAAGTTGTAAGTGATAGTCATTAATACTGTTTACCAAATATTTCCAGCTGTCTATCTTCTGAGCATAAGGTAGGATTGCATTTCCTGGCCCTTGGGCTAGGTGGGGCAGAGGACCCAGGGGCAATGACTAGAAGTGATGTGTCACTTTCATGTCAGAGCATGTAACTGCCAGGGTGAGATTCTCCAGGGATCCCTCCCTTTCTCTGGCCTAGTGATTCATGACATTCTAGGTGTGGATGACCAGCTAGTTTCATCCTGATATGGAGTTAGCCCTGGATGAACCAGAGTGGTCATGTGGCATGAGAAATAAACCTCTGTAGTTTATGAACAACCAAGATTTTGAGGATGTTCATTATTACAGCATACCCTGGCCTAGTTTAACTGATAAATTATCTGTCTAGAGTATCTCGCTATGTCTTCACAAACCACCTATGACTAAACATAAGTAGCTCTTCTAAGACTTTCAGGGATAAAATAAACCAAGAAGGTACCCAAATTCTGTCCAGACCTACTAAGTGGCCAAATGCTACTCAGCCCGTCTCTCTTTTTATGGTCACCAGGCTGGAATAATGGGCTAAAATGACTTCATTTTATAACTTTGGCTCCTAAAAATGAGCACCTTATAGAATGACCTATCAGTGGCTATTAGAGCACTGGAGGACTCTGATACATCCATGCAAACCGTATCCTGTGTTCATAGGAAAATAGCTCAGGGTGAATATAGTGTCTTAGAAAAAAATCCTTTAGAATTAAAAAAAAATCATGACATCAGACAAGCCATGATGGGAGTAAATATTGGAGACTATTTAATGTAATGTTCACATCATGGATAGTACAAAATCCTATGAGCCTACTCAGCAAATATTGTTTTGGTATCCTCTGTTACAGTCTTTGAACTAGGCAATTGGGACACTGCCGGATACAAGAGAAGGCATGTCCCTCTTTTAAACATTTTCATGATGGTGACAAGGTGATAAACAAGCACAAATAACAAATGTAAGGTACACATGCACACCATGAAGAAAATAAAATAGTGTTGTGATATGTAAGATGTAAGATGACCCTGTGGGCCAAGTTCAGGCTGCAACTTGTTTTTGTGTGGTATGTAAGCTAAGAATAAGTTTTTCAGGTTTAAATGGCTGTAAAATTGTACAGATTTCACAATACATGAAAATTATATAAAATTCAAATTTCAGCATCCATACAGTTTCATTAGAACACAGCCATACCATGGGTATGTGCCCTGGCTATTTCTCCAACTTCAACAACTGCACTTTTGGCCTTCATTCATCTTCCTCCAGCCACAGTGATCCACTGGTTAACATATAAATACTCAAGCCAACTCCCTGTCACAGCCACTGATGGTGGCTTTTGTCTCCTAACCTTTCAGGACTCTGAACAAATGAAAGAGAATCAGAGAAGTCTCTCTGCTCCCCATCATTCTGGATTTCCTCCCCTTACTTGAATCTCTTCATGACACTTACTAACCCTGATGTGTTACGGATTTGAATACTGTTCACTTCTACTAACTATAGTTAATATAAAAGTTCCAAAAGATTTGGAACAATGTATTTATTTTCTGTTGCATACCCACTCCCTAGACCAGTGTCTAGACATAGTAGGTGCTCAACAAATACCTGTTCAAAAAAATAAATGATCAAATATTGGAAGGTTGTAATGAATGACAAGGGAGACCAAATGTTCATATTACCAAAACTGATATATAAATTTAATGCAACCTCAATAAAAATACCAAAGACATTCTTCATAAAACTAGAAAAAAACAATTCTAAAATTTATATGGAACTGGAAGATACACAGAAAAGCAAAAGCAATCCTTGGCAACAGGAGAAAAGCAGAAAGCATTACAATCCCAAATTTTAAGTTATATTACAAAGCTACAGTGGTTAAAACAGCATGGTATTGGCAGAAAAACAGACATGTGGATCAATGGAGCAGAATAAAGGGTGCAGAAACCACCCTAGCCACATTCATCCATCTGATTTTTGGGACAAAAAAACACATGGTGAAGGAAAGATAGCCTTTTTATCAAAAGGTGCTGGGAAAATTGGCTATGCACATATAGAAGATTGAAGCTAGACTCATACCTCTCATCATGTACTAGTAAAGTCAAAATGGGTCAAAGACCTAGATACGAGACAAACATTTAACGTGCTGGAAGATAAAATAGGTAAAGACCTTGAAGACACAGGCATAGGCAAAGACTTCCTGAAAAGTTCCCAGATTGCACAAGAAATGACATCAAGAATCAACAAAAGGGATGATAGCAAATTAAAAGTCTTCTTCAGAGTAAAGGAAAAAACCAACAGAGTTAAGAGACAACTTACAGAATGTGAAAAAAAATTCTAACTACTTCATGGACACAAGACTAGTATCTGGAATATATAAAAAACTCATAAATTAGACCCCCCCTCAAATAAAAAACACTATCAAAGAAATGGGCAACTGAAATTAGGAGACATTTCTCAAAAGAAGAAATACCAATGGCAAATAAGTACATTGAAAAATGTTCAGCATCTTTGGCCATATAGAAATGAAAATCAAAACAATGCTAATTCCATCTCACTCCACAAAGAATGGCCATCATCAGCAAATCAAAAACAACAAACACTGGTAAGACTGTGGGGAAAAAAGGAACCCATTTGCATTGTTCATAGGAATTCAAACTATTATGACCATTATGGAAAAAAACATAGAGGTTTCTCAAAAACCTAAAAATAGAAGTCTCATTCAACCCAGTTGTTACCCTGCTGAGTATTTTCCAGAAGACACCATATTACAGTGATATGTGCATACACCTGATTATAGTAGTACAACTCATAATAGCTAAATCTTAGAAGTGGCCTATATACCAATCAACAAGTGAATGGAAAAGAAAATGTGGTATATAAACACACAATGAAGTACTACTCAGTCATAAAAAAGATAAACTTGAGTCATTTGTAGGGAAATGAATGTACCTTGAGATCATAATGCTAATTGGAATAAATCAGACACAAAAAGTTAAATATCAAATGGTTTCTCATATTTAAAAGATCCAAAGTGTAAGTAATTTAAAGAGAAAAATGAAGGATAGATAATAGGACACAGGGAGGTAGGTTTTTTGCAGATGGGAATGGGGTTCCACAGATGGAGGGAGAGGGAAACAAGGAGAGTGGGAAGGAAGTAAAAAGTATTAAGATGTAATATATGTGGAGTTATCAACTCCCCATGATTCATGTATTCATTATGTTTAGCAAACTCATACAAAGAGAGAGGGGCAGAGAGAGAGAGAGAGGGAGAGAAAGAGAGAGAGAGAGAGAGAGAGAGAGAGAGAGAGAGAGAGAGAGAGAGAGAGGACTCTTTATGAAACTGGACATTGCAACCAGTCAAACTCAACCAGCCAAAGCTTTCCTGAAGTCAGAGAAGGGTGGGGCTCAAGATGTTTTTACTTCATAATGAATGGCCCAGTGTCTTGGTAAGAACTGTAAGAACTGGCAGCAAGGGAGAGAGAAACGTAGACTCACCACCATAGATGCAACCGAAGAAGAAATATTTTATCTCATCTCTGTCTCATCTCAATCATATACAATTTCCATCATCTCCTCATCTTATGTGGTAAGAAAAAGGCCTAGAAATGTGCTCAGAAACAGTTTTACTGTCATTTGTGTCCCCATTTTCTCTAACATCTTTATCAAGTCACAGCAATAAATGTGTCTGGGAGCTCCTAAATATTTCACCTCAAGCTCTCCACAGAATCATCTCTGTGTACAAATACCATATTCTCAATCCCGAATTTTCTTTGTAAGGGGTTTATCATAAAGGTTTATCCAAACATTGAAGTCAAATTTTTTAAATTAAAACTAAGTCATACAAGGAAGATATATACTCAAGATATAAGATGCAAGGGGTCTTACTGTATCCTGGGTATAAATAATATTTCATAGTGATATAAAAGCTTCAGACATCAGTTAGTTATAAGTAACAGGGTTAGAACACAGCCGTGTGCAGAAGCATATAATTTAATACACTTAACTACAAGGTCATAGATGAAGGAGAAATTAATGAAAATGTTTTTTGTGCCAAGGACTATAGCTGGTAGTGCCGTTGGCAAGAGCTCACTAGGCTAGCTGACTAGCAACAAGGTCACTGTGCATTCCCGTGCGTGACTTTGTAGGGAAAAACAGGGTGGGGAGTAGGTGCGAGTCTGCTTCCTGGAATTAAATACAGTAGGTGCACCTCAGTTCTTTTTATTCAGTTCATTTAGAGACAATTTCAGGAGAAAGCAAGTGATATAAAGATAATGAAGTCTTGTGAGCCAGTGTTGGCAGAATTTGAATGACTCCATCATCCAGCAATATTCTTCTCCCAGTGAAGAAAAAGGGTGAATTAAAAGGTGTTATAGAAAAAGAGATGATGAAGAAGGAGACACATTTGTCAGAAAACAGTTCTGAAAGCCCACCATAACCTAAGATTGTTCCTTTATTGCCATATTGGTATGTTTTCATCAGTGTACTGGAAAAGATTTACAGAGGTTAGCTACCCCTAGTGTTTTATGGAGGCCTCAGCATTCCTGGTGATAATAATTGTTTATTAAGTCAACCAAAAATAGTGCTGTCTAGAAGCCTAATGTTAATGGTAGGGCAATAAAGTTGTTGGTACTTATTTATTAAATGTCCATAGTGTCTACAAAATTGTGCTTGCGGCTATTGCATACAGATGTGTCTATATGGATGCAATTCTCTAGGGCTGTGAAGTGCAGACCCTGGGCAATTATATATAACTGTTTCTACTGTTCAGAACATTGGAGAAAATATAAACAAATCCTACATCTAGGCAGTAATATGATTACCTTATAAAGGCAAGCATGGGCATTTCATATTTCTAGAAGAAAATGTGTTCTTCTTAGACTGAGAAACTTAATAGCTAAGGAGTAAATACAGTAGCGTTGAATTGAGACTTTCAAACAGATTTGCCCCAGTTCACACATTCCATACACTGATGACCCCAAATAGCTATCCTTCCAAGCACTAATGAAATGAGGATGTCTTACACTCAAATGGCATTAATCACAATTGTGCACGGTACTAAGAGCTGTCCGCATGGTTGCTGAAAAATAATTGTTCACAGACTCACAGACCTGCACTGTTAGAGGCAACATTAGTCTAAACTGAAAAACAGGACAATGCTCAGAGATAGAGAGTGAGGGCCAGGCCAAGGGTGAGAGTAGGGTACAGCCGGGTAACAGATGTGGCATCACCAGTCATTCTGGAAAAGACATGGTCAGAAGAGGGGGGCGTGGAGAGAAGAACAGTATGCTCATGGATCCAGTACAGTACTGAGGCAAATCATAAAAATTGCCCGTGATAAATGAAGCATTTTTATCTCTCAAGGCAAAAATAATATTCAAATACCAGTGTCCTAAACCATTACCATCCTGAATAGGCTTTCACACTGAATTTAAATAAGAACATACATGTCAAAAAACTTCCTTATCTTTTTCTCTTAGGACAAAGTTGGGGAAAAAAGAAAACCATAAACCAGTATGTATGTCATTCTCATTGCCTATTCACATTTATCCCCACACTTTTGTTTAACTATAGACGACCCCTTTCTTCATGCCGGAAATCATTTAATTTAGCTGAGAGTATAAGCTCAATATATGTAGCTGTAACTTTTAAAGGAAATTCTGACGTAAAACAAAAATGTTAATGGCATTAGCAAGCGTACAATGCAGCATCTCTCATGTGGAAGGGCATATTTCCTGACATGTGCAAATTTAGCTGTTTTCTTCTATGGCTCCATTAAACAAATGTACATGTTAGCAGTAAATTCAAAGCATCTAAAGTGTCTCTGCAGAGACCTGAAGAGAATTCTGATGTCTGTGCTCTTTAAAAGATCTGAACATAAAGCAGAGTATTCTTTTTCTAACAATTCAGTTTCATCTCTTGTCCCATCAGATAAATCAATATTTTTAAAAGTAAAATGGAAACACTTAAAAATTGAATGAGCCTATTACATCTAAAGGATTCCTGAGCTCTATAACTTAAAAAGAAGCTGGACAGTCTGAAAAGTCTTACTTGCCTCAAACAATTCAGACTTTTTTCTCCAGTTACTTAAGCTCAAAGGTGGATTCCCTTCCACTTACAATCTGGCATTGAGGTCCATATGCTGTTAGCAGTAAAGTGGAGTTGAAGACTGTAATTTATCCCACGTGCACAGTGAATTTGAAAAGTTAAAAAGATGTAGGCTTTTAGACAAGATGACCCTAACACTGTGTTGTTCAACTTTTTGCTTTATTTTTTATTAAGTTCATTGGTGCAATTTAGATACACATAATAATCACACTCATCACAGGAAATTTGTACCTGTACATGATATATTTTGAGTCTTCTTTCTTTCTCATTCCCCTCCTCTCCCTACAGCCTCCCTTCCCTTCCTTATTTACAAAGAAGGATAAAATGGAAACAAAGCTTTGTAAGTAAGGAGGGGAAGAGGGGTTGAAGGGAGGGGAGGGGAATGAAGAAAAAAAAAGAGGAATTAAGATATATCATGTACAGGTACAAATTCCCTATGATGAATGTGATCATTATTCATATCAAAATTGTAGCAATATACTGTGACTTTGCAGACATATTGCATATCTGTTTATGTAATATATGCATATTTGTGCTTTACATATCAAAAATTTCACTCCCTCATGAACTAATTTTCCCCGGTGGGCAGCAATATTACGCCTGTTATAAAAACAAGAGTTACAGAAACTGAAGCCCACATTTAATTGTCTGTTCAGAGCCAAAAATTCCTAAATCAATAGTGATTTAGCACCACTTCAGTCAAAACAATTACATTTGAATCATTTTCAAAATAAAAAGCTTTAAAAATACATAATCTATGAAATACATAAAACTGGGTGAAATGTTGTTCTAGCAGTTAGTAACACCCTAACTCGCATTACTCAATTTGTTGAGCTCTACTTGATGCCTGCTCACAGAACCAAAGATTTGATTACTGCATTTGATTACTGTTGAATTTTGTGCACATTTCAAAAAGCGAAAAACCAAAACAACCTCTGAGAAAAACATTTTTCTGGATGGTGGCAATTGGTAATTTGCAAAATCAGATAGAAAACATCTGTAGAAAGCACTATAATTTTCAATTTACAGACAAAATAGAACAGCTTTTGCTGCTCAAAAACAACCTGAAAATAAATGGCCCACAAAATTATGCGTGTCATAAAAACAAATCAGTGCTTCATTAAAAAACCACTGTGCCATCCGCATATACAATTGGGAGAAGTTTCTCCATCTAAAAAGATTCAAGAATGCTCATGTTCTATTACGTCTCCAAAGAAAAAAAATACCAAACTCCAGCATTTTCAAACATCCACGACAAGAATCTCATCAAGCTTAAGCAACAGAACAGTCAGTAACAAATGCAAGACATATCCTGCCCCCTATTAATAGTGTTATGCATTTTTATATCGCTTTGCAAATAGTGAGGGCAAAGAAAGTCCTCTGTATAAGCCATTAAAAAGTCTTCATCACATTAGAAACTGAGCTCACCTACCTTCATTGGTCCATGTTCATTACTGAAGCCCTGCACCAGATGCACATAAGACATCATGAAAATATTCATTACTGCCCACTCTTTGTACATTTTGAATATTTTATATCTGCCGATTACTAAGCAGTTGACATCAGCCAGCTAGAAAGAATTGTCTCAAAAGGCATTCTCCAGGGAGAAAGATTGAACCCCAAAACTTCACATGGAAAAAAAATCAGTTGCGATAAAAATCCAATAAAATGACTTCAATTAGACAAGGTATTTTTTCACACAATCTTAGTGGTGGTGGGGAGAGATGAAAAAACTTTAAAATGTTCTCATGCTCCAAAAAAAATCAGGAGGTGGACTTGTCTCCCACCTGAATTTAGAAAGCACTCTACATTCATTTCGTGGCCAGTAAATTAAAAGAAATCTCTCCAAACTATGCCCCAGGTTCTAGCTGCTTTGTAAGGAACTAGTGCAGCCACCAATGCTTGCAGCTACAGAAAGCTGGAACCCAACTCTGGATTAAAACTTTTTTAGCAACCTTCATGGAAGTTTGCAGAAGCATGTGTCTTAAATCTGACACAGATTTTGGCAGAAAATGCAGGGAAGTCTTGGCTGTAATCCTGTTGTGTCCCTACCAATAGCAGGGCAGTTTTCAAAACTGACTCAAATGCTCAGGACTGCTATTATTTTAAAACAGATAACCTGTAACATGAAACCCCAGCACATGGTCTTAATGGTTGTATCCCAATAGCGTTGCTTAGGAAAGGACCTTCAGATGCTGATATATCTGCTGCTGGTGACACAGAAAGTAATCAGATATGCTTCAAAAATAGCAAAACCATCAATACAGACATGCAAAAAGGCAAACACAAGATGAGTTTTAAATAGAAACTTGATAAATTAGGTTAAAATGAAAAACATAGACTTTTAAAGAAGCAACAATTAGTTTTATTTGAATGTGTAAGAAAATATCCTACATACATTGCCACAAAAATCTTGCTATCAGTTTAATGTGGAATCCTTTAGAAACACCAGTTAAGTCAGCTTTAGAAACTGAATGTCTAAATGGCTGGGCACCATCAATGGCAAAGAATTGAGACCTGTCTTGTGCTCTTCACTAGTTTCCAATCTTTGATTTCCATGTTTTGGCTCTTTCAAAACCATTTTTTGCATTTCTGAAATCGAGAATGGCCTCAGAAATTTCTTCATTGGTATTCATCACAAAGGGACCTGGAGTAGAAAGAGACATTCATTAAGTTCTGGGTGATGGTATTTTACCACCAGAAATGATACATATTTCTCTAGCTCCTAATTTAAAATAAAATCTAGGCATATCTGAACAGTATAAGTGCTCAGATTCCAGAGTTCAGTGTTCAATACCAGAGGACAATAATACAAATTTCTTGGTTATGACTGTACATGATTGCAAATTATTATAAAGATCAAACTTTAGAAGCTGGGCATGGTGGTGCACGCCTTTAATCCCAGCACTCGGGAGACTGAGGTAGGAGGAGTGTTGTGAGTTTGAGGCTGGCTTGAGCTACAACGCGCAAGGCTGACCCGAGCTACACAGTGCAACCCTGCCTCAAAAAACTAGGGCCAGGAGTTTGGCTCAGTGACTTAAGCACCTGTCTGGCAAGCATGAGGTTGTGAGTTCGATTCCTAGTGTCACACACACACAAAAATCTTTAGATAAACAAATTCAGTTGCACCTCACTCATCCATTGCAGGTCCCTTACCAGCAATGCAATCTCTGTATTTAAAACATTATCAGGCTCGGTTCTATTACACCCATACTTTGTAGTTGATATTTTTATAACATTAGCTGATGTCAAGAATTGAATCAATCTGAATGTGACAAATTGATAAATTTTGTCATAGATTAGCTATCTAAGCAATATATTAGGCTGTGTGCTTATATGATGGTTCTAAGCCATTTTTGAAAATTAACCTCTTAATGACAATAGGAGTTTGCAAAAATTTCAAATCAAGAAACATCATTATTTGGATTCTCTACAGATGAGAAAACTCTTCCTATAAAGGGCCAGAGACTGTATACTTTAGATTGTGTGGGTCAAATTATGTCTGTCTCAATGATCCAACTCTTTGATCAAAGTGCAAAAGCAACCATAGATAATATGGCAGTCAGTAGCCATGACTGTTCCAGGAAAACAAAAACATTTAGTGAACCTCAGACTGTAATGACTTGAACAAAATTTCTCATTTTGTACGTTCAACAAATGCTCCTTGAATGCCAGGTCCTGTGCAAGGCTTGGAAGATAAAGTGGTTAGGACTGCTGATCGGGAGAAAGGCTGAAAGCTCTGGTTGGAAGCCAAAAACTGAAAGCCAGTGGGCCCACAAGAAGTGGAAATAGTCACTAGACCACCTAAAATGCACACCCAGAACAGGTCTGGCCAGGGGTCATGGAGGGGCTGGGGCTGTCCATGTGAGGTTCTCCTCATTCCCTGTCCCCGCTAAAAAAAAGCATGTAGTGGACATATTCAACTCATGGGCTGTAGTTCACTGATGCCTTTGTCTAATTCCTGAATCTGAACTTGAGTGTTCCCAAACGTATACAAGATGTTCTCCTTTACTTTACCAAAGGAGGCAAAGTATGTGTCTCTTCCCCTTTTTTACACACTGGAGGGACAAAGTGACACCGGACTACCTAAAGTCCAACTCTCATTTGGCATTGGCAGTGTCTTGGAAGCAGCTAACAAGCTTGTCTGTTCAGTATATTTCTTCTACCAGCAGGCAGAGGTTCCCAGAATTATTTTTATGGAACTCTCTCCACTAAGGGGCTTTCTCTGGGAGGCCCTAATTTACATATAACTATATTACTTAGAGGGAGCAACATATTCAAACTTTTTTTTTTTTTTTTTTTTTTTTTTTTGCGGCACCAGGGATTGAACTCATAACCTCGCACCTGCCAGACAGGCGCTTAAGCCACTGAGCCAAACTTCCGGCCCTGGGTTTTTGAGGCAGGGTCGCACTATGTAGCAACATATTCAAACTTCTAAACCATTGTTAGTGTATCAACACAATTTTGGTGATCACTGTATTTAAAATTTGAGGGGAAAAAAAGACAAAATATAACATGATTGTGTTGATGTGGAAGCCTTTTGGGAAAAAGAATGCCAGTAGGGAGGGAAGTTCCATGGAAAGTATCTAAATTGACTTATTCAATTATCTATCAAGTATTTATTAAGCAGCCATAAATGACAGACATTGTGCCAGGAGCTAGAGACACAAAGGGGAAACACAAATGAATGACAGACTCTGCTCCCAAATATATCACACAGACAGATATGGAAATAAATCATTACAAATGAGTGTGGTACACGTAGTGATAAAAGTATGTATTTTCTACAGCATCAGCAAAAAAAGGGAAGAGGAGGGATCCAGGAGAGGATTCACAGAGGGAGTGACATTTAAACAGTTATACAAGGAAGAATGGCATATTTTCAGGATTAGCATGCTGGAGGAATCACAGGGCTGGAACAAAGGACTGAAGGGGAAGAAACAATGGGGTTCTGAGATGTAGAAGTCAGACACTTCTGGGCTTTCGACACCATCCATGAGAAGTTTGGAATACTTATTTAGGCGATCAGGGATCAATGAAGGGTTAAGTGAGGAGTAACAAGATCTGATTTTGGGTTTTAAAGGAGGCTGTGGCATGAAGATAAAGAAGGTATCCAGCCTAGGAGGCTGAGTCATTGATGGAATTGCTAAGGGAAACTGACATACAGGAGATAGGTTGGGTATAGAATAGAGTTCAGTTGTAGATGTTCTGGTATGGAGGTGTCAGAGGCAATCCAATGTCTACTCAGCAGAGGCCTTTGGTACACTGCTGAGATTATGGATCATGGGAGAAATTCCATGTGAAAATCAAGCTAATTTTTAAAGGCCATATGAAGCAAAGAAAATGGAATTGGGAAAATGATATCAGATAGAGGGTCAAGGAATGATTTCCTGCACAGGATCCTTTTCCTTTGGTTTGTGCTTGGACGGCACCACTCTTATGTCCACATGTTTTTTTCTGTAGTGCACTTCTAGAACTCCCTCTTGGCAGTTTTTTTGGGTAATATGCCATGTTTCTCAAGTTTGAATGTACACATAATTTATCTAAGAAACACTGAAAGCGTGAAGCCCTCCAAAGTCATGTTGAAGAAGTTTATCTCCTCGTATACTCAGGAAGAGGAAAACTGGATCCAGAAAGCATATGGTTTTAAATTTACCATCTACGGGCCAGGGACTTAGCTCAGTGGCTTAAGCACCTGCCTGGCAAGTGCAAGGTTGTGAGTTTGATCCTCGGTACCAAAAATTAAAAAAAAAATAATAAATTTACCATCTACAAGAGTTACAAACAAGAAAATTATTCATACTCCCTTAAGTCCTCTTTCAAACTACAATTTGCAGCTCGAATTAAACCTTTGGACTTTGCTTTAATAAAAAGATATAAATTCTTATGTAGATTGATGGCATAGAGTAGAAAGTACAAGAGCTGGGATCAGGAGTCCAGGGTTCATATCCTAGATTCATCACTAATGATCATGTCCAATCAGAAAAGCCACAGTGAAAAGCAGGGTGACTAGCATGCTGAGAGACATAAAGGCAACGCAATTGAAAATCAGACAGTCTAAATGTAAATCCACTCTGTGGCCTCGAGTTGGGCAGTCTCTGGACTTCTGCTGCTTCATGTGTAGAATAAGAATGAGAGCACCTGTCTTTTAAGGTTGTTTTGACAGTTAAGTGTATTAACATATGGAAAGCACTCTGACCACTAAAAAGTCAGCATACTATAAGGACAGCATTTGTACTAAAGTCAAAATGGATCAAAGATCTAAATATTAAGACAGAAACACTAAACCTACTGGAACACAAAGTAGGTAAAAATCTCCAGGACATGGGGTAGGCAAAGAGTTCATGAACAAAAAACCAAACTGTATGGGAAGTAACTTCAGAGAATCAACAACTGGGATCTCATCTTATTGAAAAGTTTTTGCATGTTGAAAAAAATCACCAACAGACTGAAAAGAAAACCCATAGATTGGGAAAAGATTTTGCTAACTGTCCCTCAGACAGAGAACTTCTATCTAGAATGTATAAAGAATTAAAAAAAAATCAGGCTCCCCCAAATTTAAAGACCCAATCCAAAAATGGGCATCTGAGATGAACATGCACTTCTCAGATGAAGAAATACAAATGGCAAATAAATACATGAAAAAATGTTCAACAACATTGGTCATTCAAGAAATGCAAATTAAAACAACACTGAGATATCATCTCATTCCAAAAAGAATGGTTAACATCAAGAAATTAATCAATAACAAATACTGGTGGAGCTGTGGGGAAAAAGGAACCCTTCTCCATTGTTGGTGGGAGTGTAGACTGGTACAACCACTGTGGAAATCAATGTGGAGATTCATCAAAAAACTAGGATTAGAGGCTGCATTTGACTCAGCTATTTTGCTTCTGGGTATTTTCCCAGAAGAAGTGAAAACATCATACCACAGTGATATATGTGCACCCATGTTTATAGCTGCATAATTTGTAATAGCCACATCTTGGAAACAACCCAAATGCCCATAAACTGAGGAATGGATAAAAAAGATGTGGTATTTTTATACAATGGAATTCTACTCAGCCATAAAGAATGATAAACTCGATACTTTTGTAGGTAAATGGATGTAACTAGAAACCATACTCATAAGTGAAATAAATCAGACTTGCATGTATAAAAACCATATGGTCTTGCTAGTGTAAGAAACTGAAAGAGTAAATACGATTCAAAAGTTGCAATAGATATAGTAAAAGGGAAAGAGACTGTTCAAAGGGAAATTATATTGCTTTATCAATCTTGCATGCCTGTCTCTGGTAGCCTGAGTAATTACTGTGAAGATAAAAATATGCAATATAACAACCATTGTTAAATTCCTACTACCTTGTTTTGAAATCTTAACATTGTTAATATTTTTTGTTATTGTCATTTTGCTTTTGTTGCTGTTTTTTATTGTTTGTGTGCTTCTTGATTTTTCTGGGGTTTTTTCTCTTTAAAATAAAATTATATATATATAAACTAAAAAGGATAGCATTTTCTGTGATTTGAATGTAACTTGTTCCCTCCACAATGCGTGCTAAAATTTGATTGCCACTGTGCTGAAAGGTGGGACCTTTAAGAGGTGCTTAAGTCATTGAGAAGGATTAATTCTTTCACCAGTGAATGAGTTCTCACTCTTTTGGGCTGCATTAGTTACTAAGGAAGTGAGTCATGTACACAGCAAGTTCACTCCTAGTGTTTTCCTCTTCTATACACATTCGCTTGTCCTTTTGTTTTAGGCCATGAGTTGAAGCAGAAGGAAGGCCTTTCTAGTGCCATATTCTTGGACTCTACAGCCTCCAGAACTGTGAGCCAAAACAAATCCCTTTTCTTCATAAATTACTTAGTCTCAAGTACTCTCTTACAGCAACAGAAAATGATGACAGTATTGAACCACTGTTATTTTTGGTAAAGATAAAAATGATATTCAAGCACTTGTGTCTGCTTTTGTCTAACTTGTGGGCTAAAACTTATGGAGAGGTGCAAAAAAAAATTCTCTTTTGTGACCCAAAACTCACTGTTCAGTGTGGATTTTGACACATAGGAAGGAATATTACTGCCAGGTACACTGGTGGAAGCCTGTGAACCTGGGATACCTGGGATACCTGAAGCAAGAGGAATGAAGCCTGAACTATGTAGTGAGACTCTAACTCAGAAAACAAAACCAAAACAAAACATGATGATAACCTAATACAGATTAAACTGACAGAAGGTGTTGATAACCATCAAATTTGGTTCCAAGACTAAAGAGTTAATTAGAAAGCACAGGATAAGAGCAAAATCTCAGCTCAGCACATTTGGGATTGCAATTTTCATGTTGTGACACATGAAGGTAGCATTTTTAGTCTTTCTTAAAGGCTTCTGTTTTGAATACGGGGCCGGAGTTGAAGATATGTTTTATCATGTGTGGATCATGTTTGTTTAAATGTAGTAAGTGGTAACATCGGATTAAAAGTTCCTAAGATTTAAAAACATGATGTTCAAGTCTTCAATAGAATGCAAAATCTTTTTTCAAGTTGAAATCTCTTATGGCACAATAAAAAAATCACCTTATTCTTTGCACAGATCAATGTCTGACACATAATATGTACTTAAATGCTTCTTTTGACAAAGAAAGGAATAAATACCACATGGGCATTTTCTTCTGATAATGGACAAATAAAACAAAATCCTCAGATTGGTTGATTTAAAAAGATAGAACAAACATCCAGCCAGTCTTCCCAGGAATACTGTACATGTGTACTACTCTGGAGGAAAACAAAAGTCAATCAGGAAGTCACCATCATCATCATTCTGGGCTTACCATGTTGGACAACTGGTTCTCCTAATGGCTCCCCAGCAATTAAGACAAAATGGCTTCTCTCAGGATCCTGAAGTTAACAAAGAAAACATCAAAAAACAAATATGCTTATTTTTGAATGTCAAATTGGGAACAATTTGCTCTTGGCATGCTACCTAAATGAATGCTATAACAAAATTCTGAGTACAAATTGTGAAAATATTTTCTGTGCAACATTCAATGTAGAAGTGTTTATTCTTTAATATATTTAGCAGCAACAAGAACTCAAAAATAAGTCCAGGTCATGAAAAGATTAACATTTTCATATTAAAAAAGGAAAATTTAAATCAAGATCTTTAACTAGAAACATCTCCAAGACAAACTATATGATTGAATATGATTACTAAAAGGCTTATAATTTCTCACTAACAATATAATTATTTAAAAGGAAAGATTATTTATCCAAATAAAAAATAAGATTTTATAACTTTTGACATTTATTATTAATGTACAATATGCCCAGAAATGTTGCACTAAATGGAATTTTATAAAAGTGGAACATCCAAAGATTATCTGCTCAGGGAAATTTCTTTCCAAAATGATTCTGTAAAGTCTCCAAAAGCTTTATTTAGGATTAAGGATTTGATTCTCCCTGGCACTGCAGAAATATTAATTATAATATCCAGGGCTAGAGTGGATGCAGGGAAAGAAAGACTTTTGTTTAACTTTTGGGATATTTTAAGATTGTTGCAGTATCCCTTTCAGAGAGCAGTTTGAAAATATGACTCAAAACCTCCAGTACTGCTGATGTCTTCTGATTCAGTAATGCTAATTGTAATAGAGTGGAAGAGAAAGCTCAGTTTAGCACAGTTTTTTCTTGCAGCACTACTGCTCGTAGCAAAAACTGGCAACAGTTCTCCAATAACAAGGGGTTGTTTAAATGATTACCATATTTTTAAAATGAAATATCACTGGGACATTAAAATTCATTTTCTTAACCATTAGTGAAGTGTTTAAATATACATAAAATATTAAGGATTTTTTAAAAAACAGGGTGTATGTAGTATGGTTTTTCACTTTTAAGGAAATCAAGAAACCATATATTGAGAGGTTAGGGAAGAAATATAATAGTGTTGGTTCCTTCTGAACAATGGGAATTAAGGCAAATTTCACTTTATGCTTTCCTGTTTTTCTTTCAAATTTGCGACAATTAATGTGCTAATTTTAAAAGTTAAAAGGGCTAAAGACATAGCTCAGTGGTACAAATGTGTGCAGTCCTTGGGCTTAATCCACAGGAACAAAAATAAAAAGAAAAAATTATTGAAAACCAAAGTCTATAATACATTTTTACATTTGTGTTTGGGAAATTATTTTTTTTCATTCAACTGACATTTATTGAGTGCATACCATGTGACAAGCATTTGCCTAGACACATTTGGAATATATATGTAAACAAAAAATTGAAGAAGGACTCTTTGCTCTAATACTGGTCAAAGCATTTTATACATTTTTATCTCATTTAGTTTTTTTAGTATAAGTTTGCAGTGCATAATGATTACATTTGTCATCAGGAGTCGGTACATACGCAAAACACATTTTAATTCTTTTTCTGCCCTCTTCTTCTCCATCCCTTCCTGGTTGCATTTCTTTCCTCCACTCCCTCCATCTCTTTTTTCCCCTATTATCTGTCTTTTGTTTTGCTCTTTATTTATATTTTGGATTTCTTAACATTATGATCTCAAGGTACATCCATTTTCCTACAAATGATTCAAGTTTATCCTGTTTTATGTTTATCCTCCATTGTGTATAAATACCACATCCCCTTTATCCATTCATCTGTTGATGGACATGTAGGCAGTTTCCAAGACTTAACTATTATAAGTTGTCTTCTATATACATGGGTATGCATGCGTCACTGTAATACCATAACTTCAACTCTTTGAGAAGATACCAAGGAGGGAGACGGGTTGAATGGAATTTCTTGTTTTAATTTTTTCAAGAATCTCTACATTAATTTCCATAATGGTTGTACTAGCTTACATTCCCACCAATATTAAGGAAGCCTCCTCCCCCACCTCCCACAGCTTCTCCTCCCTTTGTGTTTATTTGATTTCTTGATGAAAGCCATTCTTTCTGGAGTAAGATGAAATCTAAGTGTTGTTTGAATTTTCATTTCTCTAGAGATGTCCAACATGTCTTCATGTATGTATTTGCCATTTGTATTCCTTCTTCTGAGAAGTGTCTGTTCATTTCAGATTGGGGGCGCTCATTCTATCATATAAAATTATTTAGATATTTTAAAGAATTAACATGCTATGAGTATTGGAGTTCTATCTCTTAAAAATTAAATCATCTAAGTTAACTTTTCAATAAATTTACTTATTTGAAATTGGTACTTTCATCTGAGATTAAGGAGAACTGCAGCTTTGTTGAAGGTGAATTACATACATATGTGCTACATGCAATATATATATGATGCTTTGTGCTCTGGCAAATTAGTTAAAGTGAGACAACACACTGGTCAGACAAGACAAGGAGAGGGGCTAGTAGGTTCCTCCTTGTCCTCATTGTCCTCTGTGCTATCCCCAACTGTACCTGCTAACTGCTAAGTCTGCTCACCAAAGGCATCCCCAGACCCACTTTCAGACTCTTGGCTACAGAACTACAGACTTCTCCAGTAGTTTCTCTTTGGTGGCCTTATTTGACTGACTGGATGTGCTTAGTATTAGATTAACTGGGTTAATGACTTCTCTGATTTCTTACCTTCTGCTCTAAATATTCATTTCTTCAACTCTTCCTACCTGCAAATCTTCTTTGGGGATTTTTGACTGACATCTTGTGAAGAATCCCCAGCTGGTCAAGTAGGGAGGCCACAGAAAGCAGAACTGAGGCACCCCAAACAATAGCCTCAGCTAAGCTCAACTCTGCAGGCTGCTAACCACATAAGCAACCCTAGGGAAACTAGCAGAGGAACCCCCACTATTGTGAGAAGCAGCAAATTACTGTTACTTTAAGCCACTAAATTTGAGGGTAGTTTGTTCCTAATAGGTAACTACACATTAGCGTCCATTTTGAGTCTTCTCAGGTTTATCTAGTTTAGAATAACACAATAACACAGCCCAAATGATTATGTACTTTAAAACAAAAGCTTTAAAATTTCTATAAAACTTTATCCATATTTTAATATAGCATTTTCCTAAATACACAATGAAACTATCTTAAACTATATCATAACTTCTACTAATACAAAGCTCTTTAAATAGGAATCATATTACTAATCCTAGAAAATCTATCACTGAACTCAACAAAATTAGTACTTATTCTTTAACCTTCCATGTATTTAATAAAAATTGCCATAATTATAGGACTGAAATTTACTTCTAGCTTCAACTTAAAAATATTAAATGGAGGTGTGTTAAAAATGTATACTAAATGGATATGTAAGGTAGAAGGGGTTTTCTATCTGGCACCTCAGTGCTTGTGTCATTTAATAATCCACTTAACTGAGTCAAGTGTGGTGGGGACACCTATAGTCTTAGCACTGATGGAGACTGCAGCAGGAGAATCACAGTTGTGAGCCTAGTCTTTAAAAAAGTTTTGGGATGTAGCTCAATGGTACAGCATCCCTAGTTTACATTCCCAGTACTGTAAAAAAAAAATGCATAAAAATTTACTTAGTTGATGCTTTAATCACTTCTTCACATTAAAAAAAATCTGTTCTTAACCATTCCCAGGTGTGTGTTTATGTATGCATCATCACCTTACCAATCCATAAACCAATTAGCTATCAAAACATGCAAACGTAAGCCAGCTGAAAATCAAAGAGTAACCCTAAAAAAGCTTCTATTAATTCAAATTATAAAACTAGATGTCATATTATTAGAGGGAAGGAAGAAAGTGGGGAAGGCTAGAGAAGGTTAATGGGGTCAAATATGAACAAAGTATAAGCAAATATGAAAATATCACAATGAAATCCATTATTCATATAATTAATATGCACTAAGAAAAATAGATGTCATGAAGTCCATATACTAAAATTATTGCTTCAAATTAAGCACATATCCTCACTCAGTCCCTACTTACTCTTGCTATATACAAAATTAACAATTAGATTTTGGGGTTATCAAATGTGGAGGAGAGTCAGAGCTACAAGACAGGAAAGCACTATTGTAGAGCAAGGCAAGAAAGTTGACGGCTTAACATCAATGATGGAAATGGGAAAAAATTATAAAAAAGAGACACAGGAGCTTAAAAATTAGTTTAGGGCCACTGAGTCTGGCAGCCAGAAGGCTTCAAAGACATCATTACACTTTACAACTCAGGACAATAATTAACATTATGAATAAATTAAAGTATGTATAATATAATCTATGCTCAAAGGAAAAAGATTTTTCCTTTCTTTCTCCCTTCCTCCTCCTCATCTTCTTCTCCTTCTTTCTCTTCCTCTTCTTCTTCCTGAAGTAAACATAATCTCAAAATCCTATTGTTTAAATTGAAGCACAGAACCAGATCACTCGATCCATTCTGTTCTTGTCTCCTCCCAGTCCAAAATGCGTCCATCTCTGAACCACCAGCATTTTCTCAGATCTGCAGTTGGGCTTAACACACTTGAGTTTCAGCACAAGTTTCTCTGAAGTTTTAGCCTTTATTGGGAAAACTGGCTTCACCTGCCCACCATAACCACACAGCTTTCTGACATAATGCTGCATTCCATGGACATACAAACAGTCCTGACCCTTCCTACATGTCACATGTAACTTTTTCTTACAGAAAATCCAACGTATCTTAGGAACATTTACTGTGCTTCTAGGAGTGCTATCAGCATGAAAAGAAGCAAGAGAACATTTCTAACTGAATTGATTTTTTATCAATGTGATGTTTAAGTGATTAAAAATGTCACAATTTTTAAAACTCTGTTACCAGGCTTTTGGAGTGGTGAAACTGTAGTGTGAAACAGGGGACATCAAAATGGCCATACTTCCAAAACTGATACATAGATCCAATGCAATCCCATAAAAACCCAATAGTATTCCTTACAGAACTAGAGAAAACAATCTTAAAATTTGTATGGCTCCAGAAGAGACCCAAAATAGCAAAAGCAATCCTGGGCAACAAAGGCAAGGTTTGGAGCATCACAATTCTGGACTTCAAGTTATACTTCAAAGCTACAGTGATAAATACAGCATGGTATTAGCAATAAAACAGACTCATAATTTTTTTTTTTTTGGTGGCACCGGGGATTGAACTCACAACCTCATACCTGTCAGACAGGCACTTAAGCAGACTCATAAATTAATGGAACAGAATAGAGGATGCAGAAACAAAACCAGGCACATTAGGCTACCTGATCTTTGACAAAGGGTAAAAAAAATATATGCTGGAGAAAAGATTGCCTCTTTTGTAAAAACTGCTGGGAAAACTGGTTATTCACACATAGAAGATTGAACCTAGATCCATACCTCTCATCATGTACTAACAAAGTCAAAATGGATCAAATACATAGATATGAAAACAGAAACACTTAATCTGAGGGAAGACATGGGTGTAGGCAATGACTTTCTGAATGGTACCCCAACAGCACAAACACCAGGAATCAACAAATGCAATCACATCAAATTAAAAAGCTTCTGCATAACAAAGGAAACAACCAACAGTGAAGAGACAGCCTACAGAATGGGAAAATTTTTTTTTGCCTCTTCCTGTTATCTAGAATGTGGAAGATCTAAAATAAATTAGATTCCCCCAAAATAAAAGATCCAGTCAAAAAATGGGCAACTGCAATGAACAGACACTACTCACAAAAAGAAATACAAATGGCCAATAAATATATGAAACAATATTCAACACCTCTAGCTATCAGAGAAATGTAAATTCAAACAACACTGAGATTCCTTCTTACTCCAGAAAGAATGGCCATCAAGAAATCAGATAGCACCAAAGGCTGGAGGAGTTGGTGGGGGAGGGGTTGATGGGGGAGGGTTTCTTCATTGTTTGTAAGAATGTAAACTAGTACAACCATGACAAAAATCAGTATAAAGATTCTTCAAAATACTAAAACAAGAAATTCCATTTGACCCAGCTATTCCTCTCCTAGGTGTCTTCCCAAAAGAGTTAAAAAACATATTACAATGCTGGGGATTTAGCTCAGTGGCATAAGCGCCTGCTTAGCCAGCACAAGGTTGTGAGTTCAATCCCTGGTACAAAAAAAAAAATATATTACAGTGATATATGGATACCCATGTTCATAACAGCACAATTCACTATAGCCAAATCTTGGAATGTGATATTCACACACAGTGGAGTGCTACTCTGCCACAAAGAAGGCTAAACTTGAGTCATCTGAAGGAAAATGTATGCACCTTCCGACCATGCTAAGCAAAATAAATCAGACACGCAAGCTTAAATACTGCATGGTTTCTCTTTATGAGAAACCTAAAATAGAAATAAAGTGCAAAATAAAAAATAGATAACAGGAATAAAACAAAAAAAAGGGATGGAGCGAGGGATGGGGGTACTGAAAATGCAGCCCAGAGGGGACAGCAGGGAGGGGGAGATAAAAAGTATTAAGATGTGTTATGTGCACGCACCAATTCCAGATGATGAATGTAAACAGTGTGTACTACAAACATGCACTAATAAAAACAGAAAGCAAACAGGAGACATAATTTTTCAATTGCTTTAAAAGAGGCTGTAACTTAACAGTGTTTTAAGGATTTCTTTCTGGAGAGGACAAGGGGACGTACTTGATTTTTAGGCACAGGAATCAGAGAAAAAAAATGTTAGGGGTTAAAAGTGGGCAGAAAAGCTGACCTCCTATATTATGTATGTGTTGACTCCCTGGAATATAAATTTAACTCAGATGAAAGATCTTATGTGAGTGCCAAGCATACCCTATGGTTTACACATTTTGGAAAGATAAAGTCTTAATAATATAAGCTTTGCTCTTTTTTTATATTACGCAAATAAAATGATGAGTTTCCAATCATTACTTGGACAGTAAGACAAAATGCTACATATATTTTGTCTGAAATGAAAAAATATTAAACTTCCAGGAGTTGAGGAGTTGGGTGTTCTATCATTGCAGAAATCTGGAGAATGTGCCAAGCTTCTTTCAATGACTTTTCCGCAAATTTAACCTCCGAGCGGCCCCTCTCTTCTAATGTAAACCAGATCTGCTTTGTGTCTTTTTCTTTTCTTAAATATATGATTTTTGCTCCCCTTAAGTAGTCTTTTTTGACGAAATCTGATCATTTTTCTGGATATTTAGTGGGGTATTGATATGCTTCAAAGTCCCAGTTGCTATTATCTTGGTGAACTTTCTTATGGTATCAAATGAAAATCAGACAAAAGCAAAGAGAATCAAGTAAATGTTTAAGACATGAGTCCTGGTGTAATTCTAAGTCAATTCCTATATGGGATTTGATGGAGAAAACTTATTCAAAGGTAGCACAGGCCCACTTACTGCTTCATGCAATTACCCTAACTAAAACTCATAATCTTTGGGGAACTTATATCATGTCTTTTACTTTGGGGCACCTTTCTAGAGTTCCAGGCTAAAAGTTAGGCTCTTTGTAGCTTACTTAAAAGCTCAGCTTTTAAAATTGCTTATTATTCTTTAAGCATTATTGACAAATATCTTTTGACTTCCACTGATACCAACAACAAATGAAAAAGTCCTGTAAAAGTCAGATGAAAGTCCTGTGATTCATTAACTGTCGTGAAAATTTCTAAACTATGAGTTTCTAACTCAATTTGTTTGATTGGCTATAAATACAAACTTTGAGATAACAGCAGGATTTTGACAATTAATCTAAGGGCATGCTTTTGCTACAGTAGCATTTATTTTAGTGATATAGTACCTGAAAAGATTACCCAAGAGAAATTGAACTTTAGCGTGACTTAAATGAGTGCAATTGTTCTTATGAGACTTCATTGTTATATTTCTTGGGCCAATGGAAACATAAAACAATTAACTGTCATTAGTTTAAAAAAATCAATGGTTTCTTTCATCACAAACTTTTGCATATAAATAAGCAAAACAGCTGTCTCTTGTTTTAAAATGGCATTTTGTTTTATTTCTGACTTTCTGTGGTTATTTTGATCAAGTGTTATATTTAATCAAATGTTAATCTTTATTATTTTAGTGAGTTCTCCATTAAGAACGCCAGTTTAAGAACAGTTACTCTCAAGTGTGGATGATTTTGATGACAGCCAACGTGAAACTGACTGTCTAGCTCTGTGTACTACAGGTGAATTTGCTAACCTAATGAGGACACTAGTACACATATGCATCTACAGATGAGATGGAGTGTTTCATATCAAGCTTATGTGTTCCTATCTATGCAGCCATCATCAGGGCAATCATCATCCTGCGTGCCAGCTGTGAGCCCAAGCATCACTGGAAGTTTTAGCCTTGAAATATGCTATTCCAGAGTGAATGGTACCAGTCCAACATTAAATGTCCAGAGTAACCTGGGGTTGATTCCAATCTCTAAGAACTCTGAAAAATTTAAGTCTATTTTGAAGCCACGGTGTCATGGGCTTCCTTCAAGAATTCAAAGGGTCTAGTCCTAAGCTCTCAAATCTATCATAAAGCAAATCCCTACAGCAGCTACCTGCTTTAGGCAGACTTCAGAATAATGCTCATAAAAGAAACTTCACTCTCTGAGTGAGGAAGTCAGGATTCCCAGTAGGCTGACATGTGCCAGCCTGAGAGAGGTCAAATAAATGCTAACAGAGCAAGGAAAGTTGGCATAGAGAGAATAGATGATTTTCTACATCATTCGTTTCTTGCCCTCCTCACTTGCCCTAGAGATTCTCATGAAGAAACTGCCTAAACTGCTGTTTAACCAGGAAGATGAACATGATGATAGAGGACATAGAAATGAGCTATAGTGAAATGCAGGAAAAACAGACCCAGGACAAAGACAGGGACTAAATCGGTTTCTCATTCTTGCCTATAAGTTAGTGCAATATTAGGAAGTCACGGTTTCCTTCTTTATTCATTCTCAGGTTAAGGTTAGTTCTACCTGAGGATAACGCAGGCACGCAGGCTTAAAGCTTGACTCAGTTCAGGCCCCTAGGGGCCTTTTTCTAGAAGTAGAAACTGTTATGTTTCCTAGGCCTTTGAACTGAGACTCTGATTCTCCACTAAATGACATGTATGTGGTATGACTGTTAAATTCAGTGTTTGGATCAGTACTGTGTATCTGTAGTACACCTGTCGTTTACCTACATACCATGATTTGGCAAAATTTTTCTACACAGGTCTAGAGATTATAAAGCTTTGTGGGTCATGAAGTCTCAGTGCCAACAATTCACTTCTCCCTTTATGATGTGAAAGAATTCATAGACAAAACAGCAATGAATGCTTATGGTTATGGTTCCATAAAACTTTACAAAGTATGTATGAAAATACATTTGAACTTGGCTTATTGACATCAATTATTGACCCCTGTGCTACAACTGGAGTAGATTCCTAATATTTATAATCTCAGATATTCTTATTAATCCCATGTAGTTGGCCCCAATTATTTCAATTTTGAAGACAAAAAAAAATGAAGTTCAGAGAAGTTGAGAAATGTGTCATAGCTAGCAAAAGCTTCATAGCTAACAAGAAGCAAAGCCAAGATTTGAATCTTCACAATCTCATTCCTGCTGTAATCTAAGGGGGACTTTCTATTATCCTGTGGCTATTAGCAACCATGCCCTCTTTAAATGCTCATCCTTCTAAATATCAGTTTTGATAGAAATCTTTCTAAGGTTTTGATGGAACCGGCTAAGGTTCTACACAGAACAATGACATAATTGCATATAACAGAATGTTCCTTGAGCCAGGAGTGCTGCTTGCCAATGAATTGATGGTTTCAGCTGATTTGTTTTTATCCCCCAGGTGTCCTCCTGGCTCCGCTCATCAATTTTTTCTGGTGTTCTGTTTTAGCTTCCAATGCTTATTATCTGTATTGTTACATTACAGGATGAACTGAGGTTGCCAAGTCAAACCAGATAATAAGACAAACTAATTTGAGATTAGTAGGCTTTGGCCTATGTATAGGGTTCATGCTTCTTCACTGTATTGGGTGAACCTTGTGAAATTGCCACATTTGTAGGTCAAAGTGGCAATTTCATATGGTTCAACCTAATATTAGAGAGCACAGACCCTGAGATACGCATTTTATCTGGTACCCATGGGACTTTTCTTCTGTTTACTTCACAGTTCATTGAAGTGCTGAAGACGATTAAAGCAGCAGAAAGTGAGCCGTCAAAAGGTGAGCTGTGATATAACAATTTCTAACATTCACTGCATTCTATAATGCCAGGGTCAGCAGGCCAGAAGTGAGTTAGACTGCTCTTCTGTCAGTCACCTTTAGACTGAAATACCTCTCATCTCTGCTTTTCAAAATTCATCTTTGCAGGAGCTTTTTGCAAAATTAGCTCCACAACCCTTTGTGTCAGTGGCACAAGGTAGTAGGATGGGCTTAACAGATTCACAAGAATGTGAGTGATCTACTTAGTGGGAAACAGACATGAGACAGAAACTTGGAAACGGGAAAAATACCTCTCACAGCTCCTGAGATATTAGAAACTTTACTTAAAGCAGAGATTCGTCAAAAAATACTAGGAAACACATTGCATGCTCCTCTCAGTTCCAAATTGATAGTGTTTTCCAAGGGTTTTGTGTGAGTATGCATGCAAATCTATACTTATAGATGGCTGAGCTATTTTCACGTAGGCTAAAAGCAAAATTAATCAATTTTGGAAAATTAAGAGACAATGAAGGTGTGTTGTCTCCAGAATCAAACAAGTATGAATAAACAATGGGGGACTTCATGTGACCTCTAAAAATAAAGAATCAATACACATTAAACTTTGGGTGGGCGTGGTAGCACATGCCTATAATTCCAGCACTTGGGAGGCTGAGGCAGGAGCAGTCCTATAAATTCAAGGCCAGCCTGGACTACATAGTGAGTTTAAGGCCAGCCTGAACTACATAGAGAGACCTTGGCTCAAATAAAATAAAAATGAATAAAATAAAATAAAATACAAGAAATAGAAATTAATGAAAGGGACTGATACACTTGTAGCATAATTTATTCCCCAAGAAAAAAAGAAAAACTTTCTAGCTCTAGAGGACATTGAAGCATTTTTCTGGAAATCTGTAGAAAGTTCAACTTAATTAGATTTAAAGTTTTTAATGCTTACCTTGTTCTCCACCTGGACACCATCACCTTCCCCAAGCACTGCTGTGTGATGAGGTTCAATTTTTTGTTGCTCATCATCAGGCCCTAGAAAAAGGGTGACCTTTAATATGTATGATAGTATATTTAACCTACAGTTACACATTTGGTCAAATAGCACCATAATATTAGCTTTGATTTCAGAATTAACAGACTTAGAGTCCCCTTAAATCATAGTTAATTGTATCTGCTATTATTCAAGTCTAAAACTGGTTGGGGGTTCAGTGCAGAAAAGAGTAGAGAGGTGAACTTGCATTGTGTTTTCATTTATACTTTAAATGGCATGCCCTAATAGTTCAATTGACAGGCAAAGCGCTTAGCATTACATATCATATGAGTGTATCCTTGGGTAAATTATAAACCTCATAAGAAGTAAACATACTTAGAAAAATTATCGCGCGCCATCATTAATTGATATCAATAAGTATTGAGCACCTACAATTACCTAGTACAATGGAAAAACACAAAGAAGGACAAAGCAGATTTCCTGCATACAAATAATTCAAAATCTCACTGGGGCAAATGAAATATATACACACAAAATAATCAGAGAATAATTCATCTGAAAAATAAATAAATTGGATAATCATTGAATACTAACCATTAAATTGTGGACAAGGCCTTGTTCTAAATATGGTAGGGGGGTCTTTGAGATGGGTAAATTTCATACCCCCTGTACTAAGTGTCACAGATGAAATAATACAAATGAAATTGATCCTTAAAGGTAACAATAAGTTACCTATAAGTTTATTGAGAAAACAGGGACCATTAGGTTCATTAAGGTCTAGGAACCCTGGGAATTTATTGTGGGGGAGATAAGACTACAACAGAACAGGATTACATAGGCCTATAGAAGGCAATGCTGGGAAAAGGGGAATTTTAGAAAAGAAGAAAGATAAGGTAAATGTAACTTGTGGGCATCTCTAGAAAAACTTTAAACCTTCTCTACCATAGCTCAAACATTCTTCTGGAAAGAATGATGAAAATGTAGTCTGGTTTTAAATCAAAGAAAACCTTGAACATCATGCTTATCCATGTGAAGCTGAGAGTCATTGAAGAGGGTGTGTGAAATCATCAACTCTGTGTCTTGGAAAAATAATTCTGGAAGTAAAGCACAGAGTGAATTGGAGGGGGCAAGACTGAAGTTATGATGAATTGTTAAGAGTTTGCTGCAACAGTCTAAGTGAAAATGAGTTACAATCTGAACTGGGAGAGGGGGAATTGGTGGGGATGGATTAAAACATAAAGCTGAGAAAGAATCTAAAGGATTTGGCAACAATGGGAGAGAAGAGTCTAACATGATTCTCACAGGAAAGAAAGCATGTGGTGACCTAATGATTACAACAGAGATTCTGCAATAAGAGGCTGGAGAATTGAGGAGCCAAGGTGGATAAGAACAGCCACAGAAGTCTGGAAAGATGTGAGATTTAGTGTGGGTCTTCCATTTGTGTAAAAAAAAAATAGACATATGAATGACTGACAGAGGGAAGATTTTAAATTGGGTGATCAACTTTTTTTGCGGGGGGAGGGTGACCAATTTTTAAAGATGTTCTAGGGGGATGACACCTGTATTATATTTGGGGATATGAATAAAGGCATTCATTTGACCTGCTGGAGCTAAAGTTTAATAATTAATAAAGAAGTATTTGTTTAAATGAAAACAACAGGCCAAGGAATTATTATAGAAACAAACATAATTTAAGAATTTGGGGCATATTGGTTGGAGCCTAATATAGCTATATTTTATAGACATGTCTTCCTTTTCATTTCTACTTTGTATGAGGCATCAGGGGTCATGCTGATGCCTGAAAACATGAAATAAGATTCTGATAGTGCAAGAGTTATCAACATGGAGTCAAAGTGCTCTCCAAGGCTCTGCATACAAAATTCAGGGAATAACACATATATTTTTATTAACACCTAATATTGAGATGTAGCTTTTCTTCAATCATGAATGTAGCCAACAAACCACACTAGTATTAGCTGGATTGATGACTTTGTCCCCAGTAGGTTTAAAATCATGCTAGTATGGTAGATACCTCAAAATATACTTAGGCAATCATGACTCAGAATTAAAGTAGATCTGCTGCTAGAGCATGTTATTTCAAATGTCATCAAAGAAGCACACATAAAACTATATGATAAACTTACTGTTAATGAGAGAGGAGTCAGGGCATGGCTTAGGTTGGCTGAGAAGAGAGGTGTGCCAGGATCCCAGGATCTACACAGCCCCACCTCTCAGGACCCCCATATGTAGAACTCACAGGTTTCCACAAGATGTGCATGACATACAAGGACACAGATGCCAGAAGGAGCCTGTTGTCCATGACTCTTTAAGGTAACCGGCCCTGAGTCTCCTAGACTCGGTGTACTTTTATTTTAACTTTTCTATTTTCCTCTTTTTTGTGGCCCAAGTTTGCTCTACACAACCAATTTCTCCCTCACCCTCGCTTCTCAAATAAAATTTTGGCAGTTTTTGCTTTGTGTTAAATTTTTTGTTCAAGGTGAGAAGGACCTGGAATACATTTAATTGGTGAGCCATTTCTAAAAGGAAATATCCAATAACATTAATATACTAATAACTTCATTGAATTTAAAAATATTTTGTGGTGGGTGCTTGGCAAATGTCAAAAAAGTCCATGGGACAGAGAAGATTAAGAATCTCTGTCTCAGGCACAGTGGTATGATAGTGAATGTTTAATAACCGGCTTTTAGGGGTCTAGGGGTGAGAACGAACTTAATTTGTAGTGTGTGCCAATTTTCATGGTGTAAATTCTTTTTTGGTCAATTTCAAGTTACTAGCATGAGGTCAGGAAGGTTGTGCACAATCAGCTCTTGCAGTCTGGCAAGGGCCAGCCCTAGCATATACTAAAAGTTTCTTTTCCATCAAAGATACAGGTGAGAGTATGTCACATGCATGTGTAAAAATTCCACAACAAAAAAGATACAGGTCAACAAATGTCAGAGAAGTAAATGATAGAACTCAATTGATTTTCCACTTATGCAGGGCTTGGCAATAAAAGAAAAATCTGGGAGTTATAAAATCATATTTAGAGTTGGCTAATATTTAACTGTGATATGGAGCAGGATTTTATTAGGTGTGCTATACTGAGATCTCCTGGGAGCAATGAGCCATGTCTTTATCTTCAACTAATTCCTAAATGACATGCATTACCCATGTGGTCCATTCATTTTATCATGCAAAATGTCTCATGATACATAGACTAAAACAATTTATAAATTCCTTCACTGTTTCAGTAAAGTGAGCTGACAAGAGATAGCTCTCCAAAATAATGCTGAGTTGGTATTTCTCTATACCCCTATTGGGATAGCTTGCTTGACTGTAGCATTCATAGACCGATTTATAAGGAAGTTTTAATTTAGAAACAAAGAGTTGAAGGCAGTAGTCATTGTTATTCTACTGTCCTATTTTGAAACCATGCATTGTTTTCATTGTTCTGTTTAGTTTGGTTTTATTCTGTTTTGTTTCAATTGATTTTGTTATATTTGATGGCATGATCAGCTATTTCAAAAATAACAAAATGTATTATGGTAGCCATTATTGATTTCCTATTATCTTGTTCTGAAGCCCTGTATTGCTGTACTTGTTTTCTTTTGATTGATTTTATTTTACTTTGTTTTGTTTGATTTTATTATGTCTGATGGTATAAGCAGCTACTTTGAAGATAACAAGATGCATTATGGTAGCCACTGTTGTATTCCTATTATCTTGTTTTGAAGTCCTGCATTGCTTTCATTGTTTTGTTTTGATTGATTTTACTCTGTTCTGTTTTGCTTGATTTTATTATGCCTGACGGTATGGGCAGTTATTTTGAAGGTAACAAAAGGCATTATGGTAGCCATTATTGATTTCCTTTTATCTTGTTTTGAATTCTTGTATCATGTTCATTGTTTTGTTTTGATTGCTTCTATTCTATTTTGTTTTGTTTGATTTTATTATGCCTGATGGTATGGAAAGTTATTTTGAAGATAACAAGAAGCATTATGGTAGCCATTACTGACTTTTCTCATATCTTGTTTTGAAGTCTTGTATCACATTCATTGTTTAATTTTGATTGAATCCATTCTGTTTTATTTCTTTTGGTTTTATTCTCTTCAAAATTAAAAAAAAAGAAACAAAGGGTTCAGCTTGTTCAAAGGACTCTCACCCTAACTTCATATGGGATGCAACTGTTGCCCATTCCCCCCACTGATGTATGAGGGAAATCACAGTGGTGATACACAAAAGGCCATTTGAAATGTTCCACCCTGAGGTAAGGCTTTCATATACACACTGGAGTCAAGTTTCCAGGTTAATAATCTTAAGTGTACCTTTCATTTCTGTGTTATTACATCAAATGTCTAAAACAGGGTCACAGCAAAGACTGATTCCATCTCCATTTCTAGGTCATTTATATGATATTTCACCCATCTGGTTATCTCCTGAACCTAAAATAGGTCTCAAAGAAAATATATTTAATTGTTCCTGACTACTTTCAACTATAAATAGAGCCAAATCAGATAATAAATAGTTTCCATTGGAAATCTTTGCCAGGAATGTTAAACTTAATAGTGCAGTTAAGGAAAATTTAATTAAAAACAATTTAATTGCAATTTTTTAACCTACTCATAAAAGGGAAAAAATACTTTAAAACCTATTTTTTTTATTTTATTATTATTATTATTTTTTGCACCGGGGATTGAACTCACAACCTCACACCTGTCAGGCAGGCCCATAAGCTGCTGAGCCAAACTCCCGGCCCTACCTTTTTTAAATTTAATGCTGTTAATTGTAGTATATTCCTTCTGCATATGCCGACTTTCTTTTTTCTTTTTCTCCTCTTCATAGGAATGGCTGGCTTACTTACTCTGTGCTCCACACATTCTTGTATTGCCATTTTCAGGTTTGGACACCATCAATTTTATGTGTATAAGTTGAAGCCCTTTTATCTGATAGAGATTGTTAATTGAAAAAGACAAACTACCTCAAACACTTTTATTTTAAAGTGTAAATGTACTTTCCTGTGTGTTTTTATAAACATAGTTAAGATGAATCTGCTGATAGATTAGAAACATTGTCTTTCTTTTTTAAAGCACACTTAAAGTGTACCACCTAAACGGCACTAGATTACTAGTTTCCCCTAATCTCTTACTGTCATCTCTTTTATATTAACCCAAAGACATTTTAATTAGCAATTCACCATACTACGCATTTGACTAGAAAAATCACCTCTTTTCACAGCTTATTTCATTAACTTTCATATGGTTTAATTAAATTACATAGTGGCAATTATTGGTGCACAGGCAGGAACTCTCAGAGAAGAAACAGAACACGTTTTAAATCCACTACAACTCTGCTAGTGAGAGGAGCTGATCATCCTGGGTGTCCAGGCAAATTCCTCAAGGTACTGGTTAATGAATGAAGGGCTCTGGTCAATCCAGTTAGTTGAGTAAATGAAAGACAATTAAGAGGGCTCTTGTCGTACACATGTGTGTTTCCCAGGCTTTATTGTGATTCCCAAGGACTGCGTTAAAATTCTTACCACCACCCAGAACTGCAAACGAAAGTTGAACACCAACTAAGTGTGAATAACTATTTATTTAAATAAGTGTAGACTTTTCACTGTCTTCATAAGCCACTTAGCTGTCATCCCAATAACCACAGACAAATATTTTTTATATTTCTGAAAGTATTTTTTAAAGCGCCAAACAGTATACATGATATTGGGCATTTTAAGGGACTGGCATTCAAGTTGATAAAGTATACTAAGCTTCAAGGACACAGGACATAAACTCTTTTACCCTTCTGATTGCTGCATTAATCTAGCCAAACTAAACGTATCAGTGTCCTTTTGAAGCACATCCTGTAGCAATTAATATTTTAAATAGCCCTCTTAAATTTCCGCTTAATGCAGTCTCCCCAGATTATTTTCTCAACTCAAATTGCAGCCTGTTTATTCCGTCCCGATACCCTAATTATATATTTACAACATCTACTTCAACAGACTGGAGGTGCTAGACATTTTGAAAAAGACAATTAACTTGTTTATCAGTTCCTGCCATCTGTGGTTGGCTGGTACCATTTTAGTTTTATAAGCAAGAAAAAATTGAGGCAATAAAGTCAGAAAGCATTTTCTGAACTTTACAAATCAGTACGCATTCAACAGCTATTTCTGTTTTGTCATTTCTTTTTCTCTAGTGATTTGTTCTTACATTTTTGTTTTTCTCATTAACACCCCTATTGGGATGGGTAGGAGGAAGGGATGAAGATAAAATTCAAATGAGGTCATTTGGCTGGTTGCTCATTGGTTAAAGCAGAGTCCTAAGAGGCTAGTTTTGTGAGTTGGATTCTCTCCCTGGTCCAGTTTACTGTGGACAAATGCAACTTCACTCAAGGCTACAGACCATAACCCTATCTCCTGCCAGTTGTTTTCCACTTGTGGCCCACAGGATCAGGCCAGGGAGTAGAGATGACTCACAAAAATCCTGCCTCACCTCAAGAAAAACAAGTGAATGTGAGGATTACTCTTATCCCAAGAATTGCAGAGCTTTTCACGTGTTGATTGATTTCTGGGACTAAAAGTCTGTCAGGAAACAAGGCTGCAACTACTGATTTAAAACTGGTTTTAAAAATTACTTGTAAATTTTTCTCCATTCTACCCTCTGGAATGTCATAGGAACCAAAATCAATTCTGGGCTGCTGTAGAGAATGGTCTTTACTTTTGTAAATGGGTGGAAAAAAGTTAAAAATAGTATTTCATGATACATGAAAAATACATACATTCATATAAAGTGTTATGGAACAGTCATCCATTTGTTTACCTATTAGCCCACAGAGATGAAAATATTTGCTATCTGAATCTTTACAGAAAGTCTGTTTCTCCCTGCTTTTCCTTATTTTCCACAAGTATTTCTGCAACCCTTACCATCTTAGAGTCCGTGCATTTTCTGTATTACTTTCCATTTGTGCAGATTATTTTTTGCTCTCAAAATCATAAAACATAGGGGCTACCTCCATGAACACGGTTTTTTGCTATTCTTATAAAGTATTATGTGATTTGCAGGAGTTTCAACAGATCATAAAAACAAATAATGTCTCATCACTTACAGGTGGCTAATATAGTTTAATATGTGTACACAGGGACTTATGATACTACTACTAGATTGTTTTGTACTTTGTTGAATGCTAAAATAGATTTTGCTTTTGAAATGCTACTCAGTGCAAGAGGAATAAAGCCCATTTATACTATATCAGGAATGAGTTCAAAATGCTGTTATTTCCAGAAGAAAATTTTCAGGCAATTGAACACTTTTAGGAAAATATAAAGAATGATTTAAATAAAGAGCTCTGGGTGTGGCCTTCTAGCCCTGAGCAGATGTTATCAGCAAGTCATCTGCCTGGAGCAGAGAATGTATTGCCCAAGGAGGTGGCCTTGTTAAGGGTCACAAAGTTCATGGCTGAGATCCCTGCAGAAACAGGACAGAAAGCACCCAAGCACAGACGGTCTCAACAATGAGGATCCTCGGTTTGTACCTGGGATGCTCCACACCACCCATCCGTATCACTGGGAATGAGGAGGGGAAATGGGAGGCTTTCTCCTACTTTGGTTTTTTCCATGTTCTGGTGCAAGTAGTTAATTCAGGAGGTGATCCCAAGGCACAGTAGTTCGAAAGTCAGAAGAGTCAGACAGGAAGGGAAGGTAGACACCGGAAGTGTCTCATCAAGCACACTCCAACTGTGAGCAGCTTAGTGTACTCCTACCTGGAAAGTCTAGGAACAGGCCCCTCACACAGGCCTCTCAGGTATCCTACCCAAGTCAGGTAGCTTCCAGAATGTTAATTCTCCAGTCATTTCATCCTGCCTGATGGAGGCACAGCAGCTTTCTCAGGTGTCAGAAAAAATGGCACAGATCCCAGCAGCTGAAAGTCAGTCAGTGGCCACTGAGGAGGTAAGGGCCCAGTGATACAGGAGGGGCACTAACTGCAACTGCTACAGCAGTCTTCTGCCAGTCCCACAGAGTCTTTCCCTGGAACCCGTGGCTGCTTCTAGGAGGACGGGAAGGATCAGAGTGGGTGCAGGCAGGAACCAGCCTGCTCTGTCAGCCCTTCTCCCCAACCTGCTGCTCCTTGGCTCTTCTGCTGCTCAATTGGCTAAGGGATTTTGATCTGAAATGACAAGATAGTGTGGCTTCTCACTGTCACTGGACAAAGACTATAAGGAGCAGCATGGAAACTGGGGTTGAGGAGCCTTTGGTTTTGGTCCTGGGTCTACTGATGCACATTCCTCTAGATTTCACATCGCTCATGTATAAAATGAGGGTTGATTGGTTCTCCAACATCCTTTCTTGACTAGGCTCAATAAGCAGTACATATACAACCCTTAGCATAGGAGAAAACCAACTCTGAGATAGCTCAGATGCATCTGAGACTTCCAATCCACTCCCTTCTACCTCCCAGGAGACAGATTCCTGCTCTCATTACAGCCTACTATAGCTCCATCCCTATGTCAGCATGGAAGTTGCCAACCTCTTATTGAGGTGTCATCACACACAATTGTGCACCTTTTGTCTGCACACAGGGTGCAGTGAAATGGCTGTGTCATGATGGCATTATGTTCTCCTTCACTGAACATTCTAGAAGCTGTGACACAGCTGGTCCTGGATATACATGTACTGGGATGTGAGAGGGCTGTTGCGGGAGAGAAGGAGACATAGTATTCAATGATTTGGAAAAGTGATTTCAATCTACCTTTTACCCCTTCAATACTAGAAATCAAATTGAAATTGAAGCCAAAATAAGATATTCCTAGCTTACCAATGTACACATCTCCAGATATGGTATAAATGAAGCTTGTCCATCCTGGAAAGAAACAAGAAATAAAAAAAAATGTTGGTGTCCATAACACCAAAGGAATTGGACATGAAATTCATTATTTCCTTTTTGACATATATTTTAAGATTCTGGTTCTAAGTTGCTTAAAATACACACACACACACACACACACACACACACACACACACACACATGTACTCCCCTCACACACACATATACACACATACACAAATACATTCCTGAACTTAAAAACTTTCCAATCTTTAAGAGCCACCCACAACAGAAGTGTACGATTCGCTTGACTGTACATGTATATGCCAAATTTTGTTTTCACAAATTGTTTCTTTTCGTTCCAACATGCTATGAACTCTAACACTCCAGTCTGGCTTTACCTTCAGTTTGTTGTGCCACCACGTAGTCTGAAGTGTGAATGATACTAAAGATATGGGTTTTTTTGTGTTTAATCGAATTCTACTGTCCAGAAATCTTATTCTTTTGTATCCTAAAATAGAATATGCATCAATTCCCTGGATGCAGGGATGCAAAATATTTTGGGATTAATGGGCTTCAGTTGGCCTGTGAACTCCCTGGAATTGTCCACACAGTTTTTCAAGTATGTGCATTTTTCTGGGAAGAGGGTACCTAGCATTCACTAGATTCCTATCATAACCGATGGGACCCAGAGCTCAGATCCAGTGACAATCTGTTATTTGCACTCTCAGCACCAGCATCTGATTTTCATGAATATGTATGTACTGAACCCATGGCTCAGAAAGGATGGTGTGTTTCCGCTGAGAGACATTAATCTAGAAATGGAAAGCCCAAATTGGAATTAAGATATCACTCCATGTGCCTTCAGTGAAAAAGGAGATCTGGAAAGAAAATGCAGGGCAGAGGTCACAGCTGAAAGGACAGGGCACAGACTGGTATCTCCATGAAGGTCAACAACATGGTGACAGAATAAACAAAAGCAGGCACAGAAGAAGAAAGGAGGACAAAGTACACTTACTCTAAGGATAGCTGAGATGATAGATGGGTTGAAATACCCACGAATGGCACAAAACAAAAGCTATACCTGATAACATTTTAGCATTGCTTCTTAAGACTACCTCATAAGAAAACAAATGCTAAATTGTTGGAATGTGCGTTGTGTGTTTAAGAACAATTGTGCTGCATGTTTAAGAATTTTGTTGGTATTACTTCTCTGCTAGGATCAGGACTGCATCAGAAAAGCTCTCTCCTGAAAAAATTTCATCTTTACTACCTCAGTTCTCCTTCCCCTTTTATGTTCTGCATCAGGACATTCTTAAATTCTTAAATTTTTATTATTTTATCAGAGTCACATACCTTAACATTTTCCTTTCATCTACAAGTATGGCTACCAAGCTACTGTCTCTTTGCAGCTGAGAAGTTCTTTCCTGCCCTTGAGCAATAATAAATGAGTTGGGAGGGAGATCATATTTTTCCTTTAGCTTCCCAGGACAATTAGATCAGTCAGCAACGCATATAAGTCAGATCTCCTTTAGCCAAAAATAAACAAATATACAATGCTTCTTTTAAATACATAAATCATATTCTGTGGCATTACCTCTCACTTCCAGGGAGGTTCCTAATTGCAAATATTCCTAGTGAAAGGGTTTCTCAGCCTATATTTTTTGGCTTAATCCAGGTCTTTTTCCTCCTATCTCAGTCTTAGAGTTCATTATTCCAGTGGATTTGCAATTATTCCTTATACATGTATGTGGAGAGAAGGTAAAAAGAGAGAGCCTGGTGAAGCACCAAATGCATAACAGAGCTCAACTCTGTGGAGGAAAGGAGAGAAGGCATTGAGGCTATAAAAAGAATGCTTGTCTCCCCAAACTCTGGGGCACATTTGTTACTGTATTACAAAGCATCCCTGGTTCCACTTTCCTCACCCTGGACCTAATGCCTGACTTCCTGGGCCAGGTGGCAGACCTACCTAATCCTTCGCTCTCCCTCCTCACTCCAACAAATTATTTTCTTTTACATTTTTACCTTGAAATAATTTCACACATGCAGAAAAGTTGCAAAAATACTACAGAGAACTGTGTGCACCATTTACTGAGCTTCCCCCAAATCATCATGTTATCATACATGCTTTATCATATCCTTCTTGTTTTAAATGTCACTCTTTCTGAAATACTTCAGAGTAACTTGCAGACATGATACTTCTTGCCCTGAAGTGATTTTCAATATGTATTTCTGAAAATATTTTCCATAGCACTCATCTAAAAATTATGAAGTTAACATCGGTAAAATACTATTACTATACCTATGTGTATATATTCAAATTGTGCCATTTGTCAGATTAATGTTTTTATGAAGAAAAGAAAAACAAATTCCCAGGCCAGAATCACATGCTGCACTTAAAGGACATGTCTAATCTTCTTGCGCCTGAAATAGCCCCAAGTCTTCTTTTTGTCATTAAAAGTACAGACCATTTATTTTATGAAGTGTCCCTTAGTTCAGGTTTGATGTTTACTCATCATTAGAATAAATTGTTTGCTATTCCCTTACCCTTCTAGATTTAAAGAAGACTTTTCATTTATTTTAATACCTTAATTTGTTACAATACAGATAATACAGAGGATGAAATAATGAAGACATTTATTTCATTCTTTTGCAGGGAGGGTTCTGGGGATGGAACTCGGGGCCTTGTGCACATTAGGGAAGTGCTTTACCACAGAGCTACAACTCGAGGCCTTTTCTTTCCTTTTAAGGTAAAACTGTAGGGTAAAAGAAACCTTAATTGGTTACCTCCAATCCATTTTCCACACACAGTGATTCAGCCCTTCTATAATCCCCACCCCTTCAATGGCTTCCTGTTCTCTTAGTACAAAGGTAAACTTCTAACCCTAGCTGACAGAGTCTTCTCAGTCTGAGCAAAGGTAGGTCGGGTAACCATTTCCCAAAATGTCCTCCTTAAATAGATCATAGCATTTAGGATGCTGCCGCATCTCAGCAAACCTTACAATCCAGAACTGGTGACATAAATTAAGTTTTGTGATCATACAGCAATTGACAACTCAAGATCTACAAACTTGCCAAGAATAGGTGTTTAACACCACCTTATATATGAGCATAAACATCAAGCAAAAGAGACAGTGTCTCACTATGTAATTTAAGCTGGCCTCAAACTTGCAGCAATCCCCCTGCCTCAGCCTCCTAAGTGTTGGGATTGCAGGCATATGCCACCATGCCCAGTTGCATTCATTTTTCTATAAATGACTCAAACTGATCCTTCTTTATGACTGAGCAGAACTCCATTGTGTATAAATACCACATTTTCTTTATCCATTCACCAGCTGATTGGCATATAGGTCACTTTTAAGATTATATACAGATTTTTCCAACACCCCTTATTAAAGAGACTGTCTTTCTTCCAGTTAACACGTTTGGCCCCTTTGTAAAAGATAAGGTGGCTGAGTGTGTTTGTAGTTGTGCATGTATCATCTGTTCTGTTTCACTGATCTTCAGGTCTGGTTTGTTCACTGGTTTGTTTGTTTTGCCAGTACCATGCTGATTTTATTATAGCACTTTTGTAGTATAATTTCAAGTCTGGAATTATGATGCCTCATGCCTTGCCTTTGTTGCCCAGGATTACCTTTGCTATTCTAGGTCTCTTATGGTTCCATATGAATTTTAGGAATGTCTTCTCTAGATCTATGAGGTATGCTAATGGTATTTTGATTGGGATTGCATTAAATCTGTATAACAATTTTGGGAGTATGGCCATTTCACAATGTTGGTTTTTCCTATCCATAAGCAAGGGATATCTTTCCATTTTCTGAATTCCCCTTCAATTTCTTTTTTCATAGTACTGTAATTTTCAATGTATAAATCTTTTACTTCCTTCATTAGATTGATTCCTAAGTACTTCATTTTTTATGGTACTATGAAGGGTGTGGTTTCCCTACTTTCTCTCTCGGTGAGTTTATTGTTTGTGTACAGGAATACTATTGACTTTTGAGTATTGACTTTGTATCCAGCTATGCTGCTCAATTTGCTTAAGTCTAGAAGTGGAGTTTTTGGGTCTTCTATGTAGAGTATCATGCCTTCTGAGAATAATAACTTCTTCCTTTCTTATCTTTATTCTTTTTATTTATCTCTCTTGTCTAATTGCTCTGGCTAATGTTTCCAGCACTATATTGAATAAGAGTGGTGATAGTGGACAACCTTGTCTTGCTCTTGATTTTAGAATGAAAACTTTCAGTTTTTGACCATTTAGTATGATGTTGGCTGTTGGTTTGTCATAGATGGTTTTTATCAGATTGATACAAAGATCATCTATTTAGATTTTCTCTAGGTTTTTTTTAACCATGAATTCATGCTGGGCTTTATCGAAAGCTTTTTCTGCATCTACTGAGATGATCATGTGATTTATTTCACTCTGTTAATATGGTGTATTATGCTTATTGATTTGCGTATGTTGAACCATCCCTGCGTTCCTGGGATGAATACCGCTTGTGCGTGGTGTATAATCTTCTTGATGATTTACTGCATCCTATTTGCTAGTATTTTATAGAGGATTTTGGTATCTATGTTCATTAAAGAGGGGCATGTAATTTTCTTTTGTGGTTATGTCTTTCTCTGATTTTGTTATCAGGGTAATATTTGCCTCCCAGAATGAATTAGGGAGGATTGCTTCCCTTTCAATTTCATTAAAAAGTTTGAGTAGTATTGGTATTAAATCATCTCTGAATTTCTTGTAGAATTCAGCTATGAATTCATCAGGACCTGGGCTTTTTGTTTTGTTGGTAAGTTTTTAAATACATTTTTAATTTCATTAACTGATACTGGGTTATTCAGAAGTTTTAGATCTTGATTCAGCTTTGATCATTCATATGTTTCTAGGAATCTGTTCATTTCTTCTGTGTTTTTGATCCTATGAGAGTAAAGCTTTTCAAAGAAGATATTGATGATCTTCTGTATATGCACAGGATCTATAGTGATTTCACCCTTTTCATTCCTTATTGCATGAATTTGAGTTTTTCTTTCCTTTTTTTGATAAGGTTGGCTAGGGGTTTATCAATTTTATTTATTCTTTCAAAGAACTAGCTCTTCAATTCATTAATTCTTTTCATTGTCTTCTTAGTCTCAATTGTGTTACTTTCTGCTCTGATTTTATAATTTCCTCTCTTCTTTGGGCTTTGGGCTTGACTTGTTCTTATTTTTCTAGAAGTTTGAGGCACAGAATTTGGTTGTTTATTTGTGCTGCTTCTGTTTCCTTGATGTGAGAAATAACCACTATAAATTTCCCTCTGAGAATTGCTTCCACTGCATCCCACAGGTTCCAGTAAGTTGTATTTTCATTTTCTTTCATTGTATATATTGTTTAATTTCTTCATTAATTTCTGCTGTGACCCATTGGTTGTTCAGTAGGGTGTTATTTAATTTCCATGTGTTTATGGAGCTTTTGTGGTTTCTTTTGTCATTAATTTTCAATTATAGTGCACTATGGTCAGATGCCCAAGACTTAAACTAGACCCATACCTATCACCATGCATTAAACTAAAATCAAAATGGATCAAAGATCTCAATATTAAGACAAAAACACTAAATGTACTGGAAGACAAAGTAGGTGGAAATATCGAGGACAAAGGTGCATCATGAACAGAAACAAAACTGCATGGAAAGTACTTCAAAGAATCAACAACTACGATATCATCTTATTAAAAAGTTTTTGCACACTGAACGAAATCACCAACAGAGTGAAAAGAAAACCCACAGATTGGGAAAAGATTTATGCTAACTGCCCCTCAGACAAAGGACATTTATCTAGAATGTATAAAGAACTGAAAAAAGTCAGGCCCCCCAAATTTAAAGACCCAATCCAAAAATGAGCATCTGAGATGAATACACAACTCTCAGATAAAGAAATACAAATGTCAAATAAATATATGAAAAAATGTTCAGCATCATCAGTCATTCGAGAAATTCAAATTAAAACACTGAGATATCATCTCACTCCAAAAAGAATGGTTAACAACAAGAAATCAACCAATAACAAATATTGGCAGGACTGTGGGGAAAAAGGAACCTTTCTCCATTGTTACTGGGAGCATAGACTGGTACAACCACTGTGGAAATCAGTATGGACATTCCTCAAAAAAACTAGGATTAGAGGTTGCATTTGACCCAGCTATTTTGCTTCTGGGTATTTTCCCAGAAGAATTGAAAACATCATGCCACAGTGATATATATGCACCCATGTGTATAGCTGCATAATCTGTAATAGTCACACTTTGGAAACAACTCAAATACCCATCAACTGAGGAATGGATAAAAAATGTGGCATTTTTATATAATGAAATACTACCTAGCCACAAAGAATGATAAACTCGAGGTTTTTATACGTAAATGAATGCAACTAGAAACCATACTCATAAGTGAAATAAATCAGACTTGCATGTGTAAACACCATATTGTCTCACTAGAGCAAGAAATTGAAAGAGAAAGTAAGATCCAAAAGTTACAATAGGTATAGTAAAAGGGAAAGAAACTGCTCAAAGTGAAATTGTATTGCTTGATCAATCTTGTGTGCTTGTGTCTGGTAGCCTGAGCAAATACTCTGAGGATAATAATATGCAATATAACAACCACTGTTAAATTCTTATCATCTTGTTTTGAAATCCTATATCACCATTGTTTTGTTGTCATTTTGCTTTTGTTGTTGTTGTTTAATTTTTTGTTTGCTTCTTGATTTTTCTGGGGTTTTTTCTCTTTAAGATAAAAAAAATCTCAAAGAAAAGTGTATATATAGAGATGTGAAATGGAAATTATTTCTCAAGTATTTGAAGTTAGGTTTAAGCCAAATTTTCAGACCATTAATATCTAAAATGCATAGAATTTTAAGAGTTAAATAAAGGTTCAAAACCCACAGAAACATGAAATTAGCAAGGAATGTCATAAATATTCCTAAGATTATCATAGAACATGTTAAGACATTTCATTCTTTTTAAGAGAAAAAATTTTAAGTTTCACATGTAAAGTATGAAAAATATACTCCTGTCAAACTTGAAATGTGTTTAAATTCTAATAGTTGCTTACTTTACATCAATTTAATCTGTTCTTTCTTAATATGTTAGAAAAACACAATAACATTTTAAATTGGTGAAATTACTTACTAAAAAATTAAAATATTTTCAAGAATAGTAATTTATTTACCTATCTGCCAAATCTTGGATTTATTTATCAAATATGATCATAGAATTTTAGTCACTCAAGGTCCATTAATTTCTTTGATACAAGAAAAGACGGTAGTTAGAATCGCAGTAAAAGATTGTGTGGATTAGAACCTCAGTTTCATAACTCACTAGCTAACTGATCTTAAGCAAGTTAATTAATGTCTCTCTACCTCAGTTTCCTCATCTGAAAAATAGAACAATCATAGTCTATATCCTGGGATTGTGAGGACTGCAGGTTTTAATATGGGGAATGTTCTTAGAGCAGTTTCTAGTAAACAATGGGCACTAAATAAATGCTAGCTATGGTGATTACTATTACAACAGCATAATTCAATTAACTGTAACTCCTGAACTCTTCATGACATTCCCCATCACTGAGTGTTTTTTTTTTTTTGCCATTTTCCTTCTTTTTCAAAACTACATTTAAAAAAATGCAGTTGTAGCTCACTATACATAAAAACCAATTGCATCCAGATATACAAAATTTCAATGAGTATGAATAATTCCAAGAGAGCTATTTTTACAATGTGGTGACTATAGTTAACAATCATGCATTGCATTCTTGAAAAATGCTAGAGATTTTCACCACAAAAAACTATATGAGGTAATGTATGTTTATTAGCTAGATTTAGTCACCTTAATATATATATATATATATATATATAGTCTTTTACATGATAAATACAATTTTATCTGTTAATTAAAAATAATTTTAAATAGAAAACTAATTCCAGAAGGAATACATACATCAATATGAAAGGCCAAACAACAAAACACCTACTAATACAGAAAATATTTTCATGATTATTAAAGAGGTGACAGGAATAGATTAATATAATGAAGAAATTTTATTTACATATTACAATATTACAGATGAGTGAAGGCAGAAGGGAGAGGGTATTTGCAATACAAATAACTGACAGCAACTCATTCAGAATATACAAAGAACTCATACAAATCAACATGAAAAAGACAGATAACCCATACAAAGGAAAATTAATGAAACTTCTTGCTGGAAAACTACATTTCACCTTCTGGGTCTTGTTCATCACTGTTCTGAAAACTTATTGATTTATATCCATAACTGTCATATGTATATTGTAAGTATAAGGGGAACTGTGATAGAATATTCTAATGCACTACTTTTAAATGAAGAGTTCTTCAAGAAAAAAAAACTACCCATAATTCGTTGTGAACAAAAATCAGCCTTTTCTCTCTCTACAAAAACACCACAAAATCTAAAATTCTACATGAATCATTCATGTTTGGGGCATTCTCCTTAACAGGAGAGAGTAACTATGAAAAGCTAGTTAGGCAGAAATACCAAGCAAAACTCACCATGTATTTCTCAAGACTTACTCAAATCACTAAAAAAACCACAGGGGGTTAGGGATGTGGATCAGTGTAGAGTATTTGCTTAGTATGCATAAGGCCCTGGGTTCCATCCCCAGCACCGAAATGAGAGAGAAATCAATCATTACTCACTTTTGAATCACTGATCATAGAGAAATATGTTACACTTTAAACCAAGATCCTAAATATTGAAGTTAACTCTAAAATGTCCTATAAAATCACCCCATGGTTCTTGCCTCCTGATTTAGCCCATGTAACCCCATCTCTCTGAGTGTGGGCTGCACCTAGTAGTTTGCTTCTAATCAGCAAAATATATCAACGTTGATAAGTGTCATTTCTGAGATTAGTTACATAAAGATTCTGGTTTCTGTCTTGCTCATCCTCTTTGGTTTTCTCACACATGTGCTCTGATGATGAAGCTGCATGTCAGGAGCTGTCCTATGGAAAGTGCCATGTGGAAAGCAACAAAGAACAGACTCCAGTTACCAATCTTCTGGGGACTTCTTTCTGCCAACAGCCACGTGAGCATGAGCTTGGAAGACCATCCTTCCCAGCTGAGTTTTGAGATGACTGCAGCCTTGGATGACACTTTGATCACCACTATGAGCCAGAGGACACAGGTGAGTTGAAAGGCACTGTGAGCAAATGCATGCTGTCTTAAGGCATTAAGTCTGGGTAATTTGTTGTAAGGCATATAGCTAACTAATATAATACGATTTATTTAAGTGTATCCTAATGTAAGCTACTACATGCATAGCATGAAAATCTACTTTTTAAAACTGAATGAGGAAGAGATGGCCCCTTCCTTTTGTACCCTGGAAGATAAACCCAGAAGGAAATATATATGACAATATATGCTTCTTGTTGCTGCTGCAACAAATCATGATCACATCACTTTGATTCTATTGTCACACATCCTTCTCTTGCTCTAACTCCCCTGTCTCCCTTTTACACTCACATACTCTGTCATGTTACACTGTGCCCATCTAAGATTATATAAGTGTTATGGTTTATGTTCCTGTGGCCCCACCAAGTCTCATGTAATCATGGCATAGATGTGGCTGAGTCTAGCATTCGTGATTGGTTTATTGTCTGGCACTGGGATTGATGGTGTGAGTGCAGCACCCACCCAGGGGTGAAGCTGACATACAGCTAAAGGGCAGGAAGAAGGCATGCCTTGCCCTGTATTGCTGGTTCGTGCCTTGCTGTTTTGCAGCCAGCTGAATATGGACTGAAACCTCTAAGAACTGTAAGAATTAAACCTCTCCTTCCCGAATTTTGAGTGTCAGGTATTCTGTCTCAGCAATGAGAGAAAAGTAACTAAGACAGAATTTGGTGGAGTGAGGTCGTTGCTGTGACTATACCTGAACATGTGATTCAAGAACTTTTGGGAATAGCTTGTGGAAAGAGTTTGGAAAGGTTTGGAGATGTTGCCTGAAAGAGTGGTGCTGGAACAGCTTAGGCTGTTCCATATGGGAGATTCTGGTCAGAGATCAGAAGACCAGAAGGTTGGTAGAAAGCCTGCCGGTAATGACCAGGCTTGGGAGGTTTCTGCTGGGAAGGACTACATTGCTTGTTGGATTCCACATGATGTGTGTTACAGCTTGGTAGAAAGTTTGTCTGCATTCTGCTCATGTCCAGAAATTTTGCCTGAGACTGAGACTAAGGGCAATGGACTGATTAATCTGGCAAAGGAAATTTCAAGGCAGTCAAATTTTGAGGTGGTGGCATGGCTACTGTTGGGACTTTTAGCCAGATTTATGCTGTGAATCAAAAGCAAAGAGCCCAGCATGGTGATGTAAAACATTGTGAGTTTGGCCAGGAAGCTGTGGACTGTAAAGATAGAGCTGAGACCTTGATGGCTGAAAAGGAACAAAGAAATAAAAAAGATGGCCTGGGGCCATCCCAGGAAGCAGTAGGCTTCCACCTTCTGCAGCCTCAAAATGGCAAAAGTGAAAGACTGCTTGAAGAAGAAAGACACAGACTGGCATATTCTAGAGTGGTGATAGAGGCCACAGAAGGTTTCAAAATGGTGGCAGCCACACCAGATTCCAGAATGGTGGCAGCATAGAAAATCTGTTCCTCATGATCAGGTTCAGAAAGCTCAGCAATCCAGGTAGTTGACCCCTACAGCCAAGAGAGAAGAAAGCCTGGTTACTGCTCCAGCTGGCAGCAAACGTTGGCGGCATTCATGCAGCACTGCTTTTAAGTGCAAGGAAAATGTGCTAGTTCTAAGGTTAACGCAGCTTCCACCCCAACTTCAGAGGGTAATATGTAAACATGTAAGGGTGAAGCCAAGGGCACAATGGAAAGCCCAGAAGTTTGGAATAGCCAGGAACATGGATCATCCAAGAAAAGCTGCAAGAATTGAACAGAATGGGCCTAAGAGAGAAGCTATTGGAGTTAAAACCCTGAAAGTGCCATGGGAGTGGAGTCACTCAAACCCTTTGGAGTTCACAATTTGTCACAGATTGTTTCAGATGCTGCATCTGCAACTACAGGATATAATGTTTACCCTGCTGGATTTTGGACTTGCTTGGGTTCCAATGCTTTGTATTTCTCTGTATGTAACTTTTGGAATGGTAATGTTTATCTTGCACCTTTACACATTGGAAGTCTTTAACCTCGTTTTCATTTATACAGGGGATTACAGTTAAGAATTTGTCATAGATCTTGGAGGAGATTTTGGACTTGGACTTTTCAGCAATGCTGAAACTGTTAGGACTGTGGCAACTCTTGGAACTAGACTGAATGTCTTTTGTATTAAGAATGTATGAGTCTTTGTGGGGCCAGGGGTGGAATGTTGTGGGTAAGGTCCTGTGTCCCCCACCCAAGGCCTCATGTAATCATGGACTGGGTCAAGTCTGGCATTCGTGATTGGTTTGTTGACTGGCACTAGGATTGATGGTGTGAGTGCAGCACTTGCCCAGGGGTGGAGCCAACATACAGTGTAAGGGCAGAAAGAAGGCATGTCTCACCCTCTCTTGCCAGTTCACACCTTGCTGTTTTGTAGCCACCATGAATGGCTGCTCCACCACACCACCCTGACTTGCAGCCAGCTGAATATAGACTGAAACCTCCAAGAACTGTAAGAAATAAGCCTTTCCTTCCCTAATTTTGGGTGCCAGGTATTCTGTCTCAGCAACGAGAGAAAAGCTAAGACAACAAGCTAATCTCTCTGTTAGTTTTCTGTTGCTATAACAAAATACCTGAGATAACTTAAAACAGGAAAGTTTATTTTGGCTCATGGTTTCAGAGGTTTCGGGCCATGATCCTCTGACTAGACTGCTTTGAGGAGTGTGGTAAAGCATGGCAAGAGTGCATGGCAGAGGAGGCTGCTTATCTCATAGAAGCCAGTATCCAAAAAAGCAAAAAAGAGAACATCCCTTCTAAGGACAACCACAATAATTTACCTTCTTTCCACTATGCCCAGTTCCTTAAAGTTTCCATCAACTCCCAATGGTCATAGGCTGAGGACTAAGGCTTCAATATATGGGCCTTTGTGGACACTTATTCAAATCCTAGCACTTTCTATCTGCAGAGCCTTAATTCAGTCATATCTGCAAAGTCCCCTTTGCCCTGTAACATTCACAGGTTCTGGGGACTGGGATAGGAACATCTTGAGGGTGGGGCATGATATGTCTACCACAGAGATGTAGACTATGCATTCTCTAAAGAAATTTTGTCTATTGATCTATATATCCTGTTTTTTAAAAAAAGACGGGCAAGAAAAAGACTCACAAAAAATTTTTTTCCACATTGTAACAGTTCTTCATTTTTAACATTCTACCTTATGCTTTTAAATACCCAGAAGCAGATGTATTGTGAAGGAAGATGGAAAAATCAACAGAGTGGTTGTTGAAGGTCAAACTTTGATGCAGTCTGTCAGAAGACAAAAGGCATATGAGGAACAGAACACATAAGTTTCTTGGAAAATACTGTTATTTTCCTAGAAATATAGATTTATGTCCCTCACAATGAATGATAACAGTGTTATCTGTACATCAGTTAACAGCAAGAAAAATCAGGTTGCCTTTCAAGAGATGGTAGAAATCACTGAATTTAAAAAAATCCTACTTGTTCTGATTTTAGCCAAGAGTTAATATGAAAAACGTGTAGCCAATGTGAAAGGAATCTGGTACTGTCAGAGACTGGACAAATTGGATTCTTTGTAAGTGATGCACCATTCAGCTCAATTCCTGATATCAACTGTCTTCCAAATCATCACTGCATGAAACATCTGTTTTCTGCGAGATTAGCACAACTCAATGGAAACGTGCCTAGCCTGAAGGAAATAAAGAGATGGGAAAAATCGATTCTAATACTATTTATAGGAGAGAATTCAGATAAAACCTAGCCTGATCCATGAAAAATGTTTCCAAGCTCTCTTAACTGGATTTCTCTTGGGACACAGGCATTTTCTTAGTATCAGGGATGGGAAGGTAGCAGTATATGCTTCTCTTTCTATCCAATTAGTCTGGTAAGGATACAACCAAGTCTACATTAAATTAGACTGAAAAACTTATGCCAAAAGCCAAACATAAACCAGACATCCATGTCAAATCCCTTTACCATGAGTAACAAAATCATCAAAATATTGTGAACAAAACATGTCCAGAACCCAGCCAATGGTTCACACATTTCAAGGCATATTTGAAGCAATGAAGCATCCAAACAAAGTGAATTTAGACAGTCCTTGGAGTATGTGGTAGAATTTGATGTGGCAACATGCTTTTAAAAAAAAGACAAAGGGTGACCTTGATTTAAATGACTTCATGATAAAATTTAGACAGCCTAAGTTTAATTCAGTATGTCTGATTATAGGCAGCCAGGACTGTTAAATATGCAAATAATAAGTGTTTTATAATATTTAATACTTAAATTAATTGTCTGGCAATGGACATGAAGCCTCAAACTTTGAATTTGTCACCTAATTCAATAGAAACATGTGTACGTGTGTGTGTGTGTGTGTAAGACAGAGGGGGAGAGAGAGAGAAAATATAACTGGAGGCAATCTCTTAGAAAAGACAGGTTTCTGGTTCACAGCTGGATTTATAACAGACTTGGTTAAACTGAGTTTACAGAGACTCAACACTAGCATGCATTTCTAAGGTGCTTGCTTTTGTATCCACCCAAAAATGTTTTTGAAAACAAATCTTAGGTTTAAAACTCATTATGACAAAATAAAACACCAGGACAGATTTGTAGATGGACATGTATCCATTCTCTCATGATACAACAGAGGGTGATGGCTAAAAGGAGACCACAAATAAGATGAGCCATATTCTTCCCGATGGTGGTGTCACAAGGAATCTACTTTCATATACCACCCTTAGAAATGTAACTGCCTCTTTGAATTACCACCTGGCAATGTCTTAAAATTAAACATGCATATACCTGGTGGCCATCCTTGAAAATTTGTCCTATCATAATAAATCTCCACACAGAAAGACAGATGTACAAAAATGCTCACTGCAAACTAGTTTGTAGCAGCCAAGCACTAGAAAAAAAGTGAATGATCATTGTTAGGAAATAGCTAAATCTATTTCTGTGAACTCAGAATGTAGAATATCACTGTTAAAAGGAGCCGCATAAATAGACTGCAAAGGATTTCCATGAGGTTTTGTTCAGTCAAAAAATTAAGATGCAAGAAAGTGTTTAATACTATTCCATTTTAGTAAAACAATGGCAAAATATCCTACATGTGTATATCTCCATGCACATATATGTTAAGTGTAGAAAGAAGCATGGAAAATACAGTAAGATTGAATTCAAGGATGGGCTGGACTGCATGCTAGATCGAGGATATGTAAAGAGGAGTATTGCTGAGGGATAAGGGAAAGATGGGGATTGGAGGGAATCAAACATTCAAAGTACAAGTCATCTCCCAACAAAGAAAAACCCAGCACTACGTGAATTTACTGTTGAATTTTACCAAACCCTTAAAAAACTAGCACCAATGTTCCTTAACCTGTTCCATGTAATAGAAAGGGAAGAATGCTGCCAAATTCATTCTGTGAAGCTAGTGTCACCCCAAAACCAAAAACAGATAAGGTCACAATGGGAAAATTATAGATCAATGCCCTTGGTGAACACAGATGCAAAAATATTCAATAAAACACTCTGAAATTGAATTCAACAACACATTAAAATTTTTATAGTACATGGTGCCGGAATTTAGCTCAGTGGCATAAGTGCCTGCCTGGCAAGCTCGAGTTGTGAGTTTGATCCCTAGTACAAAAAAACAAAACAAAACAAAACAAAACAAAAATATATATATATAGAGAGAGAGATACCTGCATCCCCATGTTTAATCCATCACAATTCACATCAGTCAAGTTATGGTATAAGCCTGGATGCCCATCAATGAATGAATGGATGGTGAAAATGTGGTACATATACATAATGGTGTATTATTCAGTCATGAAGAAAACTGAAATTGTCACGTATAGGAAAATGAACAGAACTGGAGATCGTCATGTCAAGTGAAGTAAGGCAGACTTGGAAAGATGAGTGTCTCATGTCTTCCCTAATATGTGAAATTTAGAAAAGAAAAACATGACGTGAAAGTAGAAAGGGTATTATTACACCAGAATAAAAGAATCAGAAGGGGAGAGGAGGCCAAGTGAGATCAATGGAGGGATGTATATGATCAAAGCATGTTATATGCATATATGAAAATGCCACAGTGAAGTCCAATACTCTTATAATTAATATGCACTAGTAAAACATACATATGGAAAAATACAAGCAAAAAGTACTTCGTACAACAGATATGACACTCTCACTGTCATGCAAATCACACATAAAAACCAAGAACACATTATTTGATCCACCTTTTATTTTTTGAAGTGCTATGGATGGAACCTAGGGCTTTGCGCATTCTAAACAGGTGCTTGACCACGGAGCTTCACCCTCAGTCTTAATCATTTTTTTTAAAAATAACACTGATCCTAAATATTTGGGAGTTTTCTAATTAGTCCTTGAGTTAAAATGTCACCTTAAAGGTTAGCCCTCCATAATCAGACCCATATTAAGCAAAACTTGCATCTCAATCAAGTATGCATTTGTTCCTCAGTAATACAGGTCTAATTTGCAGGAACGTTGTGATTTAATAGCAGCCAGAATGTCAGATGATGAGGAGTTTTGTTTGCTTTCCCTTATCCATTAAGTCTTGATGTGGCCTTGAGCAAGTAACTAACCTGCTGCCCCTTAGTTTCCATATCTATAAACTGAGGATGGGGCCAGAAAGTCAGGCTCTAATATTCTGTGAACTCATCTTGATTGTTTTTACTTGAAAAGGCCCAAAAATATTTGCTAATTTAAACATAATTCAAAGTAAATAAAGTTCACAGAACTTTGTGCTGAGCTTCGGAGACAAGCACATTCCTGAGAAAGGATCCCTTTGGTTTTTTGGTTTTTTATTTCCCTGGCATGATTACTGAACCCCAGAACTCATCATACCTTTAGGAATAGGCTGGGAATGTTTTGCTCCTTGGTCCAATTTGAAGTCCAAATATAAGGTTGGTGTGCGAGTGTAAACCTTAGACTGAAAAGAAAAAGGAAAAGCATCAGCATTTTTCTAAGAATAAGGTTCTTCAGCTGGGCCCTGCTATAAATAAAACTATGTCCATTATATTCATGGTACCTTTTAAGGAAGTGCTGCTAAAGCCATGTGGGCTGCTAATTCAGCTCCTCTTATGGGTCTTGGTCTGGAAGTTAGTCCTCTTAGCTTTCCAATATGGTTGACAGCTAATTTCAGGACCACAGTTTGTTTTTTTGTGAGACTCAATAAAATCATTTCCATTTTGAAATATTAAAAAGTGGCCTGTACATATTTTTCTTCTCACTTCGCCTTCTTGCAAAAAAAAAAAGTGGTCTACCACTGAAGGCTTGAAAAATCCCTAAGTCTAAATGGAAGAAATGCAAACTTTTGCAGGATTTTCCACTGTAAACAGTAGCTTTAATTTCATCAACAGTTAAGCAGTTCGTAATTCAATACAAGGACATCATGAATCACTGGTATAAACCAAATCCAAGACATTAGCACTGTTGCTATAAACTTTATGATGTCTTATTGTTAATCACACAGCCCCAGTGACTCTATTCTAATTTTTTAAATTAAGTACACTCTAAAGTGAAAAGCATGTAACACAAACCCTGAACAGGATATGGAAGAACTGGAATTTCCACACTGCTGATGGGACTGCAACTTGGAGCAAACACGAGGCAGTGTGTAGTATAGATGAATCCATGCATAACTTTTGACCCAACAATCTAACTCACATGTGTATACTCAGTAGAAATGTCACAGATGTGTACATAAATCTTAAAAGTGGCACTATTGATAATGGCCCCACACTGGAAATATCCCAAGTGTCTGTAACAATAGAATGGATACATGAATGAAAATATATTTACATAGTTGAAAACTGTACCATAAGGAGAATGAATAAACCCAATGACCTGTAACAAATTAGAGGAATCTTGCAAGCATAATATTGAGCAAGTGAAGACAGATGTATGATTTCATTTCTATAAAGTTGAGAACAAGATTGTGATGATTAATCTTGATTGTCAACCTGACTGGATTAAGAGATGCCTAGGAGATTAGTAAAGCATACTTCTAGGCGTGTCTGTGGGGCATTTCCAGAGATGACTGGTACATAGGACAGAAACCTGAGGAGTGAAGACCCCTCCGACTGTGGGTGACATCATCCAACAAGGTTACAGCCGGGATGGAGTGTAAAGGGGAAGAAGGAGAAAGTCAGATTCCACTTGAAATCTTGATTCTGCTCAAGCAGGTGCATCTTTTGCTGTGGACATCAGACTCTGGCTTCTTCAGCCTTTCAACATGGACTCATACTAGTGACTCTCTAGGGAGCTTCCAGGTGTTGGGCCTCAGAATGACACTGCATTCTTGGTCCCTCCTGTTCTAGGGCTTCCACCTTCTTGGACTGAGCAGGTGCTGGATCTTCTGGCTCCCAAGCATGCACACGGCACTTTTGGGCCATCTAGCTCCTGGTTCTATAACCATATTTAATAAAACCCCTTTTGAAATTATATATTCTATTGATTCTGTTCCTCTACAGCACCCTAACCAGTTCAAAGGTAAAATTAACCTGCAGTGTCAGAAGTCAGAAAAGTAGTTATTTCGGGAAGGTTAATAAGTGGAAGGAGTTAAAATAAAAAAGGTGGGGAGAGGACTTCAAAGGTTCTAGTCACAGTCTGTTTCTTGATTTGGCTGTTGGTGTCATGAGTATGTTCACTTGGTAAAAATTCTCTGAAATGTACACTTGATTCGTGTACTCTCCTCTACTTATATTAGACTTTAATAAAATTCTTACATTAAAATATGTCATTGTAAACAGACTAAAAGAGAATCCAGAGTCCAGAATTATTCTCTATAAGGAAAACAGTTTGCAGAGAATAATTATTTAAGTTCTATAAGAGCATTAACATTTCTATGTTTTTCATCATTGAATCTCTAGAGCAAATCCATAGTATCTGCCACATAATAGGTGTACAATAAATACTTATAGAATGATGTTTAATAGTGGAAAAATCTCACGTGTAATAATGCATGTATTGATGGTACACATAGGGTGTTCATCAACATCTATATGTAGCAAAATGCCTCTCTTCAGAACAAGTGAATTTGGTATGACCAAAGTATACATCTGTGTAGTAAATCAGAATTATAAATAGTGTTGACTCTCAAAGGATTCTTTGCCCACCCTATGACTATCTCCTATTGAAGCTTTGGACTTTAAAATAGTCTGGTATGTGGTTTTACATGGCTTGGAAGGTCAAACAACATTAAAAACAGCTTCAAAGACTAGAAAAGCAAATTCTTCTCCACATACATAAAAGAAACCAGAAAGACCGTGACATAAAATGCAATTGAGACCAAAGGTTCACAATCAGTCTGAAGAACTTGAAGCACACATAAACGAAGGGCAGCACACAAGGGACACTGGATTCTCTAGGGTCAGTTGGTATGTGAGGCACCATCTGGAAAGAGACTGGTTTTGACTGATGAAAGCATCTAAAGTTTCCTCTAAAAAGGTCAAGTAGAATGTAGGATCAGATGGCTCCTCTGTTTGGGTAATATTTAGTTTCCTTTTAGATAAAAGATCCCTGGTTGGTTTAAGCATCTTTCCCAACCTCTGCCTCAGTGGCAGAGGCAGTATACCTGCCTTCATCATAAAGAGGTCCTTGGCTAAAGTTTAACTAGCATTCTCCCAGAATGTGGACACAAAAATCACCTTGAATTGGAAATCATGAGTCTTTGATGCTAGTATTCTTTTACCTGCTGACTAGCAAAACACTTACCTCCTTCTGAGTTTAGTTCATTCATCTGAAAATCTTGTAGGGGAAACTTGCTAATACATAGCTAAATCAATTTCCGGTCTGAAGTTCTAAATCAGAAAATTAATGTTTTTCTCCATACTCTGATTTTTAAATTTCCCTTGTGGTTTCTCAGACTGGAGCTGTAAAGGGAGAATGTGGTTGGGGCCGGGGATGATAGCTAGGGCTGTGGGGAGTGTGTGGGGAGCCAGTGGTTAACTCGCTCTATTCTTGCCCTCAACTACCTATCTTGTCCTCCAGACTGGCCGTTGTTCTGCTTTTTTTCTGCCTCCAGCTTCTTGACCTAATAATCCATGTTTTCAAAAAATAAGCAATTTACCTCTCTGATAAGACTGCAACTGATTGGATATATGCACTTGTGCACACACACAAAAACACACATTTTGTATCTATTTCATTGATTCATTTGTAAATTTTAAACAGAAACCAGAGAGACTTTATAAAGCCACAAATATATCCCATTGCCTTACAGAGAATCCACTGAATTAACTGAATTCATATTAGAGTTATTTTCCACAAAAAATACACCTTAAAATATAATTAAAATAGAATTCTGATTTTAGAACACTTTTTGTATTTTAAAATTGAATCATCAATGATTTTAATAACTTGAATAATCAAGTGCTCCATCCCCAAATAAATGTATATGCAGTCTATAATAAGTTGGAAGGTTCCCATGAGTGTGTATAGATACATGATTTTTGAAAAGAAGGTAGGTTTTGTTTTCTTAATGTTGATCATCCATGGTAACTCTATTGAAGCAAATGCAAATTATGTTCACTTAATTCAAAGATGATAATGCCAGACTTGAATGCACTTCACTCAAAACTGGATTTAATTTTTCTATTACATGCACTGCTGATATTTAAGCAGAAAGAAATACCACCGTTAGGCACATTTCCTGTTTCCTGTTGTTTGTTTTTACATATAGTATTAAAGTATCAATAGACTCTCAAAATGAAATGAGAATCTAATTAAAGTTTTCTTTTTTGGTTAAAATTTAGCTATCACTATATCTACTTTGATAAGATTAAAATAAATTGGTCGGTGACAAACAAAAGCATTCCTCCACAAATCTGTCTCACCATGGACAGAACCAATGCTCTATGACTTCATTAGTGAAATTGTTTTCATTTTCCTTTACTCTTTTTAAATAATGTCTGCAAAGGTACTAAACTCCAAAGCTATTCATCCTTCTTTCTTCCTATTTCACAATCCTCTGTTGAAGGTATTTACGAAACTTTCCTTTAAAAGGTTTAGCCTGTATTTGAAAAGTATAATTGCTGAAAATTTTCTGGATCAAATATCACGCAAGAAAGCTTCTAAAACATAAATAATTAACTCTTTATGAGAAGGTAAGAATAAATTTTCCCAATCTGCAACAAAAGGGGTGCTACCAAGTGCAGGACAGCCTTGTCTTTCTCCATAAATATGTCCAAACCAAACCATTAATGAGTCTCAGACACCACTCCAATAATGACCACAAAACAACCAAGACAAAACGAGGTCTATAAAACTACTTCCATCCAAATCCTTCCTTCATCTTACATCCTTCAAAGACTTCCTAGTTACCCTGGCTTTTGGTATGATTCCCCTGTCAAATGCTTCCTTCCTCTGCTTTTTTTCATAAATGTGATCTTAATTAGAAGAAATTATTTCCATATGGAAGCCATATGGCTTAAAAGCATCTTCCCAAGAAAAAGCAAACAGCATGCTATGCTATTGTATGTAAGTGTGGTGAAGGGAATATCTTTAATTTTGCCACTGCTCCTTTCACGGATAACTGTTGCCCATTCATTCTTGAGTGCTACTTTGTTCACCACCACTCTGGCTTTCCCTAAAAGTGGCTGCCATTTAGTGTCACGTGTCAGAGCCATAATAAATTATTTCATGTTTCTTAGGAGGAATTATTTCAGATGAGATCGGGTGCATTCAGGGTGGTATGGCCACAGACAGGAGGAACTATTTCAAAACCATGATCGAGTGATTTTTCATGAAATGCACAGCAATTCTCGATCTTACTATAATATGTTGCTCAAGCAAATTGCTTTAAGTAACTGTACTAAGGCATGTCAATTCCCAATATGCTAGAAAACAATTTTTATGTGTTCAAAAACACTTTCCTCCTATTTGGCCATCCTTCTAATGTTGAATGTTGTTTTATGGTGTGTGTGTGTGTGTGTGTGTGTGTGTGTGTCTTCGCTAACTTGTGGCGAACATTATTGCATGTAAATCCTTGACCACATTTCTGATTTTTTTCCTTTACAGTGAAATTATGGATCTAAAGGTCTAGACAATGTAGCCTACAGCAAATTGGTCAAAGGAACCATCCAGTTAAACAGCAATTTGCTGAAAACGTCTAGGGCTAATTATTGTTTTTTCTAGTCTTAGTAATTTTGCTACTCCACAGTGTAATTTTTCATCTCTTTATAATTGGGCTTTTTGTTTTCATGCAATTCCCTAGCATTAGAAGGTTAACCCATTGAAACTAATTCTTTATTGTGGCATGTTTAGATTTTTTCTTGTCACAAACATAGGAAGAATTAATTGCAAAAAAGAAAAGGAAAATTTTAAAAAACACCTGAAAATTTTTGAAAAATGGAAAAAAGAAGAAAAAAATTTCTGAAAAATGGTTAAAGATACCATCTTCATAGTACAAATACCAATATTTCAACAATCAATATCTAACTTTTAGACAAATCATCATTTTTCTCATTTCTCATACCAAATGATTTGCTTTCATCTAAATTGTTTTTGGTTTTATCAAGTGTCCATCTTATCAAAATGATGGCCATCTTTTTTAAAGCTTAGTTTAAAATGCAGAAATTGGTATCTTACTTTTTAATTTGGCTATTAGGTGATATTAGTATTAACTTAATAAATAAAGTTAAGTATTATTAATATAAGAATAACAATAGCTAGATATACTGAGGGTTTAATATGTTTCTGGAACCATTCTGCAGACTTCATGTGTGGTAGTCAGGACACTTGTGTTTGCCTTTGAATAAACTATCTGCTCACTAACCTATCTAACTTTTCATTCATTTGTTAATTTTCTCATTCAAAAGATATCAAGAGGATGTGAGGGCTGCAAATTTGGTCAACCCACTGATCACCAGGGTGGATTCATCTGATCTGGCTGGCTAGGCAGGAGTCCCCTTTAACCCTCAATGCTCCACGTGCGTTCCTCCCGAGGCTGCAGCTTGCCCAGTGGAAGAGGACACCACCCTACTCCCATAGAGGAGTAGCATTTCTTTGGACAAGAGTAGAGGAATAGTTGTGTTTCCCTTATAGAACCTCTAAAAGCTCTTAAAAGATATTGAGAACCTACAATCTTCTTTATCATTCTTAAGTTTCCACATATACTTGGGTCTATTTCAGAAAGGTTCTTTTTCTGCCAGTTATAAGAAAGAGTTTCAGTGGGGAAAACTTCACCAACTAGCTCAGGAGCCTCAACAAATAGAAGAATATCTACTCTGCAAGGAGTTTATTTCACCATCTGAGATACATCTCATGGCTGCTGAATCTCTTAATTTTCCTTCCACTATTTTCCCACTCTCATGGTCTACTGGGCTTTGCATTGGGAGAAAAATATATCAGCAAAGATCTAAGAGATTCATTAACAGATCCCCCTGCCCATTCATGGAAAATCATATTCTTCCCTTTCTCTTGAATATTTTAGGGCTTACGAAAATGAAAAGCAGATTCACCACTTTATCAAAAACTAACTTCCAGTGCTTATTGTTTAGAATAGGCTGATTTTCTTCAACAAAATGAAGTCTTCTGTCCTCAGTCCAAAGCACTCTGCTTTCTGAATTCTTGATTACTTTAAACAATTCTGATAAGGAGTGGGAGAGATTAGATTCCATCCCCAGTGCCAAAGGTACTGTGGGAAGGATTAAAACCCTGTAATCATATTTTGACATATACATGAAGTGCTACACAAAGAGAAGACAAGGAGTTCCCAGGCAAGATGCCAATCCCTCTGTGTAGGGTGGGAGATAGAGAGGGCCAGAAAACATTTTTAACTTCCATCGACATAAAGAATTGTGGGCAGTCTTTAGCATCAAGGCAGTTCAGCTGACCAAGAACTGTGAATGTAGCCAAATTACACTACAGGCCTGTCTCTATAGTATCATTTTCCATCCAGCCCTTTCATTAACCAATAGTAACACTCTTTCCCTCAATCCTCACTTTTTATTTATAAGAGAGATAATGAGGAGAGAAGGGCTGAAGAGAAAGAGGACAGAGATGCTGACAGGATTTGCAGTCCTGAAATTTAACAGAAGACATTTTCATCGTGAAATTGGACTTTGGTTTCTCTACCTTTTGAGTCAGCATCCTTGCCCGAGTTACAACTGTTGCAATTTATTGAAAAACCAGAAAAAAAATTAAAACCAGAGGAGAAAAACAGGTCTATTTCTTGTATAAATAATGCATCTATAAACCTATAAAGGTAACATTATAATGAAACCACAAGTAGCCCCTAAATAAGCCAGTAAAAAGGACATTTCGACACTGGCAGGCAGGAGTGTCTGCTTGTATAGACATGTGCCTAAAAGTACTCTTTTGGTATGAAAAGAAAGAGGGATGTTCATTCCTGTTCCTTATCTCCACCAATGGGTAATGTACTCCAAGACTGAGTCAGCAAATCTATCAACTGATTCTGGAATATTCCTCACAGGGCTTTGTAATGTTTTTAATCTCTATCAGCTGCACTTGGTATTTACTAAGATATTTTTAAGAGTTCTTGCAAGAAAGTGCATCAAGATGTAACATGGAAAACTATTTGGCAAGGATAAGACTTCCTAGAGCTCTGAGGACTGATTCCTTTGTATAGATAGGTTCCTGCAACTTTATGACAGAGGGGGATTTTCTTGTGATATGAGGCTGACCTGTGTGACTGTTTACAGGACATTCTGACACTGGCAGGCAGGAGTGTCTGCTTGTATAGACATGCCTAAAATTACTCTGTCGGTATGGAAAGAGAGAGGGTTGTTCATTCTGAAATGAAATGTGGCTAGGCTGAACTGAAATGTACTGTAACTATAAATACACATCAGACTTCAAAGGCTTGATACAAAAGTGCAAAATCTCTCATAGTTTTATATTCGTGACATTGTGAAATTATATTACTTTGGACATTTAATTAAATAAACTATATTATTAAAATTATTCAACCTGTTTTTACTTTTGAAAAATATCATTGGGAAACTTGAAGTTACATATTGCTTTCATTATATTTTTATCAAGCAGCTCTGTCTAGAATCTTGTACTTCATAAGCACATAAAAGATGTTAGCCATTTTCATTTTCCTTTCCACAAAGTTCTAAAAATTTGCTTTCCTTATAATAAAGGAAAGTATGGGAGCAGAAACAGGTAGATAAGGGAAAAGGGAACCAATATTTATCAAGTACCTTCTGTGTTGCTATATGTATGATTCAAACCCAGATCTGCTGTACTGCACAGTTTATGCTTTTTGGTCTACCAAATTATCAAAGGATTGAGTATCTATGGTAGGTAGAGTTTGATAATGTGACAATGAAATTTTTGTCATGTGTTAGGCCTTCCTAGAATCTCTTCAATCATCTATACAATTAGCCAGGCATGGTGGCACACACCAGGAGGCTGAGACAGGAGGATCTTCGTGAGTTCAAGATCAGCCTGGGCTACAAAGTGAGCTCAAGGCCAGCCTTAACTGCATAGCGAGACCCTAGCTCAAAAAAAAAATCATCTACACAAGAGGTTCCCTACAACAACCAAGTTAAAAGCTGGTGCTAGGCACAAAGTTCTCAGTCTCTCAATCTCTCTCCTTTTTTCTTCTCTCTTTCTCTCTCCCCTTCCTTCCTTTCCCTCTCTCCTTCCCTCCCTCCTTGGTTGCATGGGGTTCAATTGGTCCCATACCATGGTACATATCACACATCCATGAAAATCCTTCATGTTTTATATTATTTCCCCCCGTCAGCCCCAGTCTTAGTACCACTCTCCACTGGGTCTCAGTCAAGAATATATAATGAGCATCCTTTCATAGACTCTATTTATTTAGATATCTTATTGTCCTTTGAAAACTAAGTGGTACCATGTATTAAATCGCTTTCTTGTTCTGATTTATGCTGCATTATTTTCTGAGAGCTAAAAATGTAGCTCTAAGTAAATATAGTCCACTATTTCTGGAAACTACACTGTATTTCCACCTTATACAATCACCATATTTTACTTATCCATTCCTTAAGTGGTGCACATGTACATCTTCTTTGACTGCCTCCAACCACCCATGATGCTGGGATTATCACTGTCATGTCTGCTTGGGGAAGTCTGGGTGCAAAAAATTCCCAGGAAGAAAATCTCTGGAGCATACCCCATATGCTATGATACAGTTATTGACTAATGCCAGCTTGCTTTTCACAAGGAATATATTAACCTGTCTCCCAACCATGATGTTTCCATTTCTTCCTGTCTTTACCAACACTTGGTAGTGGTCAACATTCTAATTTTAGCCAACCTGAGAGGTGTCAGGTAGCAGTATATTATTTGAATTCATATTTCTCTATCAGTGAGAAAAATATTTCTTCTGTAGCTGGGTGGAGGATTTTCTCAAGGCCTGGTGCCTTCAGTTGACATCAACACAAACATCTAACTTTGCAGGAAGGAAGGAATGTTTCACTGCAGGTGGCAAAGACAGTATAGACACATGGTTTTGCTCTTCCACTATGTTAATGCTCTACACTGATCAAGTACATCAATCTTCTGCAGATATAACTGTTCTGGAGCTTAGAGATTTGCTTGTGCAATGAAATTTCAAGTAAGCAGGGTTCGTACTGTAATAAATGTGTCTTCTATTACCTATTGGGACTATTTTTAAGTGAGACAAATGAGAATTGAGGTTGAATGAATTCAAGTTTGGCAGACCTAATGAAGCCACATCCTTATTCTACCCAAGTAAAGCAGGATTAAAATCAAATAAAAATGCTTTGGTACTTTATTTAGAATGTAATTTTTAATTTTGATTTCTTTGACTTGGTTTGGAAGAGGCAAGGAATTTTAGATCTTAACAATACTTCCATATTAGAAATCTGATAAAACAAGAGATCTGCATTCAAAATTGGGATATTTTAACATTTAGGAAAATTTTATGTTGCTACTTGGGCTTCTCACACACCTGCACATGGTTGAGAGTAATTTGCCAGGGAAACAGAATGGGGAGTGAATGTGCATCCAGGAAGTCCAATATGCCTTGGTGTGAGTTTAATGAAAACGCTTGCCGTATTCACTTCAGATCCTTCTGGTAGTTCAACTGATACCAGAGAGCAGAAGTTCGTTTTGGTGGGAGGAGGTCCATGCTGATAAACTTCTCATCTCCTTCCCAGAGAGGGCAGTCACTGCTAAGTGTCCAATCAAATAGGTTACTAGAACAAAACACTGGACAACGTTAGAAGGAGCCCCTCCCTAGTCTTCCAATAAGGCAAACACTTCCAGCTGCTCTCTGCCTCCTTCACTCATACCTGGGGGTGAGGGAGTGGAAGAAGGTAAGATCCAATTGATGAGAGTGAGTCAAGGAACTGAGCATGCTCAGATAAACTCAGGCCCAGCCCTTTGAGGGTTTTAAACTTTTCTTTCTCTCTTCTTCCATGGAATAACCAAACTGCATCTGAACAAGATGGCCACAACTGTATACCTCTGCCCAGGAATGGTTAATGAAGTAAGGGAAGTATTCCAAAGCCCACAAAATCTCAGATACTGGTATACACAACACAAGTCACTTATGTGACTGGTAATAAAGATGATAACCGCATATCTATCTGACCACCTTCTCAGTCTATCTCATAATTCACTCTGAACCTGGGAGAAGAAGAAAGGAACATCACTTTTTAGTCGTTTCCTCAACCTCAACTCCCTACATTTGACTTGTACCGCATTGTAGGTCCTCTTCAATATATTAGTCCGTTTTGATCTGATGTTTCCAATTTTCATTCTTAAACAATGAACATGTGTTTCGAAGGCCTTTTTAAAGCACTGCTTATACAACTGGACACGGTTTCATACCTCTGCACATGCTGTCTCCTGCCCTGTCCCCACTTCCCATCCTTCTTTGCCTAGTCAGCCCTCTCCATTAGGCTTAGGCCTGATTTCCTGAAACCTCTTATTCTGCCTTCCCACTAACCATCACATTTACTAGTCTGCTGACTCACCACAGTATGTCCAACTTACCAGGTGATATGTCTGTCTCTTTGATTTTTTCATCTTTCTCACCCCATACCTTCACAGATCTTGTACATGGATGGCTCTTACTGCTTGTCTGCTGAGTTTGAATGAACTAATGGCATACCTTCCCACTATACCTTCCTGGTGAATCCTCCCAGTGTCCTATGGTAGGTGTGGAAGTCCTTCCCAGAATGGCAAATTCTTTCCATTTCCTTATCCCATTTTCCTAAGCCAGGAGAATACTAAAAAGCCTCTGGATCTACAATGGATACTGAAAAGGATTCTCTGTGGTTTTAAAACCACAACATGCTTCCTCTTTTCATAGAGTGGTTACTGTAATGATTCAGAACTCATTTGAGTTGAAATTTTAAAATATTTGGCTATTTTGAAGTACCTATGCCTGTACTCAGAAAAGTTATTTTTAAAAATAGATTTATAGATATACAATTTACATATTTCTATTTTTTTCCGTTGTACTGAGGATATAACTCAGGGCCTTGTGCATGCTAAGCAAGCACTCTACCATTGAGCTCTGTCCCCAGCCCTACATACTACTAATGTACCAAGTAAACAGAATTACATATGACATGGAATTTGTTTATCATATTGAGTATAAGTTTGGTCAAATTATTCAAAAGCCATATGGTTTCAAGGATTTCTGTTTGGGTCAAAATAAAGTCCTATGTTTATAGATATTAACAACATAGTTTTACATAAGCCAGTATCAATTTTAAATACTGGCATCCACTTTAGCTTTTAATCCAACATGCAAGGGTCCGACGACAGTTCTTTGAACCTTCCTGTATGTTTTACTGTGGTTAAGATAAGTATGTATTGTGCTCCTGGGGAAAGATTTATTAGAGCACTAATTACAATGATAATGCCAAAGTGTCTACTTACCTTTATTGAAGGTGACATCTTGGTTTTTTATAGCTTTCATTATGCTCTCAGTCTGATTCTGCCTGCAAATTTATAATCCTGATCACTAGGGCCAAGGATGTATGAATGGCACAGAATGTAACTTCTGGCTTAAAAATGCACCTATCCATTCTTCATTTACCGGCAGAAGAGGATTTGTCAACACTTCTGGAATGTGCTTCCTACGTGCTTAGGTCAGCAGGGACATCTTGAAGGAATAAGAACATCTGGCATCCTTTGTGCACACCAAGAATGGTATTTCTGGGGTGAGTGGGCTGCCCTGGGCAAGAGCAACCTCTTGTACAGCTGATTTGAGCAGATCTTGACCACTGTTTATTTGAACATTCCTAACTGCAAATGAAGTGCCAACTACAGCTGCCTACCACAGAACAAGTTCTTTGAAGTTGCTGGGTGCATTTCTTTGGTGTCCTCTTTATTTACTAAACAAGATGAATAACCTAATTTTGTCCATTCTCAACAATGAATCAATGCCAAGTTTTGCACTTCTCCGTATAGTGATGCTACTCATATGCTGGGTGCACCTGTCTTGTTTTGGGCAATTTCTATAGAATGAACTGCTTCAAAAAGTTTCAAATAAGGTTGCACATACACACTGGAGGATCACCCTCACCTGAACCTCACACCTTGTTATCTAAGACCCTGCAAGAGAGGGATGCAGGAATAGATGTACAGCTATTGTCAGCTGCAAGAAAAATCCAAGAGTAGACAAACTTGGTTTTGAATTTCTCTCCCTCCCAACATTTTACACCATTTCCTTTCTTATGCTCTTTCACAATGACACCAGTATCTGGTTGGCTATGCAGTCACCCATCATTACCCCCAAATAGTTAGCAATTTTACTATCTAAGTCTACCATTACAAGCACAATCTCTGTCCTCTCTATTTTCTTTCTTTCCTTTCCTCCATCCACACAAGGAGAAATTATCATCTTTCCATTGGACTCTCATGTAAATTTTACATATTGCTATTTTAGTGTTTCTCATGTCACACTGTACTTGTAATGTTTGCTAGCTTCTTTCCCAGTCCTAGACTGTGAGCCCTTTTGAAGATCTCGGGTGTAGCCTATTCACATCCTATGTCCAGAGAATTAACAATGCATACAAAGCAGGTGCCTAATGACTGAATAAATCAAGATCCTGGAGAAATGGGTCATGTAAAATGAAATAATAAGTGCTAGTCCAAAAGTCTCAAGGGTTATACAGATAGGATGGTTGCCTGGATCTGGACAGAGTTAAAATGTTTGGCCTGGTGTGGTGGCACACGCCTTTAATACCAGTACTCAAGAGGCTGAGGTAGGTGAAGTGTTGTGAGTTCGAGGTCGGCTTGGGCTACAATGTGAGCAAGGCCAGCTTGAACTACATAGTGCAACCGTGCCTTAAAAGAGATAGGGCTGGGAGTTTGGCTCAGTGGCTTAAGCACCTGCCTGGCAGGCGTGAGGTTGTGAGTTTGATCCCCAGTACCAACAATAACAAAAAAAAAAGTTGTTTGTGCACGAGGGCAGCTGAAAAGGCTGCACCAAAATGAGGAGGCCCTGATGAACAACAGCAACCAGACAAAATCGTGAAATCTTCAATTCCATTTTTCCATAGTATTTTGCTATATTTTTTCTCCCAAATGCTCTGTTCCTCCCAATGTCAAAAAAAAGACACCAGCAAGGAAGCCCAGTCTGGGAACCAGCGCCACGCGCGGGCTGCCTGTGGACTGGAACAGATGGATCCCAGCCCCTCCCAGCAGGCGGGCTGACAAACAAGTACCAATTCCCACCCCCCCTCCATAAGCGACTGGCCTATCTGGAGAAACACAGGCTGTGATGATAGCTATCAAGGTGAAATGCAATTGGATCCTGTGGTGCTTTGTTGTTTCACCAACATTTCAGGTCTAGGGCCAGTGGTCTGATCATAGGTTCAGAAGACAGTGGTACACAGTGTGACATCTAGGGGGGATCTCCTTCTGAGGGTAGCAGCCATTGTTGCTTCCCTATGGTCTTGTTTTGGAAGACCTATATTGTTTCCATTTTTTTGTTGGGTTGGGTTTTATTCTCTTTTGCTTTGTTTGATTACGTCAAATCCGATAGCAGGAGCAGCTATTTCAAAGATAGCAATTTTGGATTTACTGTTGGCTTGTTTTGAAATCCTTTATTACATTCACTGTTTTATTTTTATTGTTTCTATTCTATTCTGTTTTGTTTGATTTTTACTATGTCTGAAGTTATCTGCAGCTATTTTGAAGACATCAAAAGGCATTAGGGTAACTATTGTTGATTTTATAATATTTTGAAGTCCTGTATGTCTTACACTGGTTTGTTTTGATTGGTTTTATTCTGTTTTATCCACTTTAAAATAAAAAAATTTAAAAAAGTAAATTTTTAAAAGGTGCTTTTAAACTCTCTGTGTCTTGCTCATTTTTCTTTTCCTCTCTCCTTCCACCTACCCATTATAATACACTTATTTAAGGTATTAGTGGAAAAATTCAGACAGAATTCATTAGGCTGAGTATGAATTTTTAGGTTTGAACTTTTTGAAGGATTTCTTACAGCATCAAATTAAAGTGGATGTACCCTAAATAAAAATTTCTGGAAATAAAAACTAATGGAAATGGAATTATGAGAAAGATACATAAGACGGTATCATTTTAGAAAAATCTTAGATTCCTGCCAGGCATGGCAGCACATGCCCACAATCCCAGCACTCAGGAGGCTGAGCCAGCAGGATTACCATGAGTTCAAGACCACCCTGGGCTACATAGCCAGTTCAAGACCAGCCTAAAATACATAGTGAAATCCTGTCTCAAAAAAAAAAGTACCTTAGATTCCTAAGATGATCAAACCATATGAAGTTTCCCTAAAATGCCTCAAAGAGATGATGGGCATTCATTTTTAAATGTTCATTTAACGTTTAACATTGAATATTACACTATTTTCTTAGCTCTTTTATATTTGCATCTATTTTTATGCTGAAAATCTTGATTCCTAAAATATAAGCAAATTTACTCATTTGTTTTATTTTACAATGTGTATAAAATTGTTATCAAATTATAGCACCAACACTAACAATAAAACTGCAAGTGAAGTTTAAAATTCTTGTGCCATTCTTTTGTCTTCAGAGTAAAACAAAAACGTGCAGCTGGATAACTATGTTTAATAGCCCTTAAAATAGATGTTTCCTCTACCTGGCTATATTGCCAATACCTTTACACAAAGTGGACGTTCTTTGTATGCTTCTGCCTATTTTAGACTTTAAGACTTTTTCCTTCTCTAATTTAACATGATGTCTTAAATATGCAATCATTTTTCATCTTTTAAAATTAAAACCAAAGGGACATACAGAGAAGTGCTTCAAGTTCATCCTTATCTCTGTCACCTGTACCCAAAAGTGAATGCTTGTTAAGTATCCACAACACAGATCTACACCAGGAGGTTTTCTGACCTATCACAGAGTACTCTGATTTATAAATAAAATTAATTAACAGACAATGCTTTGGAAGGGAGGATTCCCTTCCTAGCAAGCACTGTTTTCCCTTTGCTTGCTCTCTGGGACAGCTGGAACCCGTTCTCTCAAGTTTCCTTTTGTCAGAAACCCAAGATCCCATTCAAACTATGCCATTAGGAGAATAACTCTCACATTTTTTCAAACTAACCCCATGAACTTGTTGGAATATTTGAAAGGCAAAAAAAAAAAGTGAGTATGTACTACCTGTTTTTAAAATGTACTTGTTTTTTAAGTGCTCCTTTGCAAAATGGTTCTTCTGAGTTTGGGAAGGAAAGAGCAGTCTTCTACAGAGGGGCAGCTCTGTTTACCCATGAGGGAACAGAAGCAAGCTCAGGGAGGCAGGGCAGGGAGGCGCTCTTCTCAACTGTGCCAGTTAGAATTTAAGAAATCCAGTGTCAGCTTGAGTGGAAAACAAGAGAGGAACACAAAAATGATCTGAGCAAATTACATGAGATGTTTAGCAAACTCCCTTGGAAACTGAGGTCTTAAAATTTTTTGTTATCGTCCAATACATGAGCAGTCATGTACCTGCCTATCAGAAGAAAGTTTCTTCCTGCTATGTCTATAGGCTACATGAACACTGCCCAAAGCTTTGGAAAGGAACTAAAAGTAGCGTCTGCTTATACCGGGCTTACTGTGAGCCAAACAGTGTTCTAATTTACATATACGTATCAATTAATGTGATCCTCCCGAAGACTCCCTGAGCTAAATCACTATAGCTATCTCCATTTTACAGATTTAAAAAACCAAGGTGCAGCAAGCTTAAGTGCATATCCCAAAGTGAGCCAGTGGTAAAGGTGGCCTCGAACCCAAGCCATCTGGCTTCAGACTGCCATGCTTTGACCTCAGTGGGACTGAGGCCTCCACAAGGCTTGCCTCTGACACAACGGAATTTAGAGCAGCAGGAGGCCAGTAGAGGCATTCTTTGGGAAGAGAATTGTGTTCCAAAGAGATCTGGCAATAAATAAAGCTGATTGGCTCACTGATAAGGATGGAATGGGGTTTGGAGAATTGAATACTCTCATGAAATAAACATGTGATTGTGACCTTCCAGAAGTGACAGAAACTATTCAAACTATCCCATTTTTATCATTTCTCCCCCTCAAATCCTTCACTTTAGACTGTATGGTCCTGGCAGAATCTTGCTCAAAATTGGCTGTGACTTTCCAAGGGCTAAATAAATGCTTAGACACACACAACCTGGGAAACAAGGACACATCTATCTTTGGAAATACCAAAAAGACAGTTTATAAAAGCTACAGCATCTTGCCCAAAACCTCTTCACCTTTTCTGTGGATGTAGAAACTGGAGTCCATAAAGACTAAATAGATTTGCCAAAGTCACAGTACTGGATTGCTTAACATTTTCCACCGGAAACTACTAAAGCTTCCCCAAGATGGGTAAACTCCTCTGTTTCAGATTGAGGTTCCCTGACCACAGCACTGGTACCACCCAGGAGCCTGTTAGAAATGCAGAATTTCAAACCTGGCCACAGACTTGCTATACCAGAATCTGCATGTATCAAAAGCCCCAAACAATCCATATAAATATTAAAGTCTGAAGAGTGCTGCAATGCTCACTAATTCTATTTTCAAGATATTTTACTTGCAGGGAGCGGAGTTGTTATTGATTCTATACTAGCTATAAATACATCAGTCTCGCGGAAAGTGTAGTCTCAGCCTCATCTTGCCATTTAATTTAAAATGGTCTTCCAGATGCATCAGGCATGGTGGCACATGACTGTAACCTCAGCACTTGGGAAGCTAAGGCAGGAGAATCATGAGTTCGAGACCAGATTGGGCTACATAAAGACCCTATCTCAAAGGAAACAAAAAGTTACCTTGCCAATGCAAAACAATCTTTATGTGTTTTTCTGGTAGATCTAGACCTTGTAAGACCCAATCACTGCTTGGTGAGCAGATACTAAGGCTTCAAATGTACAAAACTATGTCACTAATCAGGTTTACAAGAAATGGCCACAATCTTCGTATTTACAATGACTACACTGATGTCCTTTCCTCAGAGCAGGTTCTCAAATTTCACCAAGTCCTTTTAACACAGATAGCAAACATAAATCTCAGCCCAGCTACTGCCCGAGTTAACACAAAGTAGTTAGAGCAAAAATAATGACAATACCACTTATGTGGTGTTTACCACATGTCTGGTGCTATTCTGAGAGATAAATGACTAAGAAACCACTTAATCCTCATAGAAACCCTATTTTATGGATGAGGAAACTGAGGTACAGAGAAGTTAAGCAATTTTTCAACATCACACAGCTAATTCATGATAAGGATTTTAACCCAGTCTGTCACCAAAGTCCATGTAGGTAACCACTGACCCACAATGCTTCTGGAAATTCAGATTAATGCCACACAAGTTTCCAAGAGATTCTTTTATTAAAGATGGCAAGTTTTATGTTATGCATACTTCACAATGAAAAATGGGTAAAAAGGGAAAAGCACTGACACAGCATACTGCAAATAACTATTGACAATTCAGTTTTTAAGAGGCTTTTATCATTAAAATAAAGACTGAGGATTTACTTAGGGGACTATAACTCGTTTTAGAGATTTTACTCAACAAAAAGAAATAATAGAGGTCAGCAGCTACCAAGACTATTTTACAAAGTTAAAACATTACCTCTGATCTCTAATTCTTGGTTGCAATAGCAACACCACATGGTCTGCTGCTTGGAAGAACTTTAAAATGTCCTTCTGCTTATAATTGGAACCAGCTTCAACCTTAAAATTGCATTGTGTTTTCCATAAATGAAAAGCAGTTGTAAACTCTAAGGATTCATGATATTCTTGGCTTTGCTTATCTACTAAATCACTGGTGTGGCTTGTCTTATTAGTTACACACAGATCAACTCATTTTCTAAATGAAGTCTTACATAAAATTCCAATACGCACAACCAAAGTTGTGTGCTTTGGTTGAACTGGAGGGGAGAACCTTCTGTTTTCCACCAACCACCTCTGTAGGTGCTGAAGGCATGGCCTTAGAAGCCCAGAGTCCTGTAAACATCAGGTGAGACAGTGCAGGGCTTCCCATCTGCATTAATTCAGCTTCCCTTAGACCTCTCTGCCTGACACTATACCAAGTGATGTCCTTTAGCCTTGAACCAGAAGCCCTCACAAGATTTCATCGGTCTTCTGAAGACTGATGCAGGGAGAAACCTTCACAAACAGCTGAAAGGATATTGGGATGCTTGAAGAAACAGCAAGAGGTCACAGAAACACAGAGAAGGATCACTTTCAACTGCAAAGTAAACAATACCTGCAAGGGAGGGGGTGAACTGTGTCAGATACACCTACTAAGGAGCAAACTTCTCTCTATACTTTTCTCCAATTATTTCTGTGTATACTGTAAACACAAAGGAAATAAAATATAAACCTGTATGTGGTATACATAAAGAACTGTGGTTTCAATACAAGATAAAGGAAAGCCAGTAAGTCTCAACCAATAACCAAAACCAATCTGTTAACCATGTAATGAATTTCATTGAATTGCCAGTCAGTGGCCACTGCCAAGCCATTATTCTCATGGCTGTGCATAAAAAATTAATGGTTACATAAGTACTGGTTTCCCACTAGGACAATGACAAAGCAGATCCCAATATCCTGATGCTCTCATTGTCAGGTGCCGTGTGCCCAGGCCCCTCATAGATCCCTACAGATAACTTTTAACCATTTCTGTGCTTTCCCACCCCAAAGTCAATGGCTATAACCAATAATTGTTGAGTAAGGGTCCCTTGCCTGAGGTAGGTCAGGACAACTCTGAGGAATATTGATCCAGCAGAGTCTCCAGCAGGATAAGGTTAAAGCCATGCTCTTCAGGACTTTGCCTGGGATAGTACCCTTGCTTGGCTTTCTCTCCTAAGTTATCCCGGTTCCTTCTACTGTCCCCCTAGGAACACTTCCTTTACAATCACTCTTATAGGACCCCGGATGTCAGAGTGTGCTTCTGGGAAATTCCACCTGAAAGCTTGCTACCCAGCTTGCCAGTCTTTCAAACTGGCCTGTGTGAGGAATCTTAGCTTTCCACAGCAATTGGTTCTGGTGTGTAAATAACACAAGGTTTGCCATGCCCCTTTCTTTCCACAAATAGATCCATAACTTTCAGCCTAAAATGATTTTATTTGATCAAAAACGTAGGGGCCTAAACCAAAATGGTATACATTTCCATTGAGAAGAATATACAAGACATGTCGTGTATGGGATAAATGGTCAAGTTAATTTTTAAAAATAGCCTTTCAGTAATGTAGTGGTGCTCTTTCCTTACTAAATGGAGTGTAAATAATTCACATAAATCATTATGGAATGGAGTTGGTCTTGGTATCTTTGCTTCTTAAAGGTGGTGATTTTGCAAGACCAAGGAGTTATAACTCAAACCATAAAACTGTACGAAAAGTGAAAAGAATTAGGGTAAATCTGCACATATATTAAGAAACACCATGAAAAGTGCTTTTTAATCAAATTCTTTATATAGGCATGATTTCTTGTAATCTTCCTAACTCTATGAGTTTGGATGCAGCAAAAAAAAAAAAAAAAAATCTGGGTTCCCTTACGTTGCATTTATTTTGGTAACTATGAAGCAAGTCCATCCCTTGAGACAAAAAATATGAGAGCCTAGTGAGAGTTGTCACAGATAGGGCCAGCCTATATCACTGTACATCTCCTGTCTCCCAATACACAACAGTGCAGCTTACCTTTATTCCTAGAGCTTCTCCAGAAATGACAGCAACTGTCACACCATCCTTACTGGGTTTAGGGATTTCTTCACTTTTCAGTTCCTGGTACTGAGGCTCCACCATCTTCTCTGAACTTCTCAAATTAACCCATAGTTGTAGGCCATGGGCTGGCTCCTCTGAGCAAGGCATCTCAGCATGCAGAATGCCCCGGCCTGCAGTCATCCACTGCAAACACCAAACCAACAAGAAGGAGAATGTAACCAGCCCCTAATAAGTCTGCAAGTGAGACAACCACAATGCATTTTGAGAAATAACAAACATCAATGACAACTGCTAGCGTGGTTGCCAGTTTTCCAAATGCTTTCATCCTTCTTCATGTGAAGTCAAAACTTCAGAACTAGAATTCTTGCAAATGGAAGAACTCTCTCAGTGATATCCCTGAGTCTTAGACTGGGCTCTGAGATGGGAGGTTGCAGGCATATAGTGTGTTCTGAGGAGTTACAATTTAAGAAGTGAAGAAAGCAGTCTTGGGCAAAGGGAGAAGCCAACTAGCAATGCAGTTACAACACAGGCCTAAGCCAATTCGACAGGGAGCTCTGGAATTGGGATGATCCCTTAAGATCCTCCCAAGTAGAGGCAAAGTGGCCAAGCTTTTCAATCCTCACATCAGCAATGTGGGTCATCCCTGAGTAGGAGGCACCACCTTAAAAAGAGCAACTTCCTGCCAAAATGGGAGGTTCCCATGAAGGGATGTAGCAGAGAGCCATCAGCAGCCAGTATTTCCAGCACCTGGAGAACACATGTGTGGGTCTAAATATGCATATGAAAGCCCTCAATACCTGTCACACTGTAGATGGTCAACTTGTGCCTCTGAATGCTTAGCTACAGTAGTGGAGCCCTCACTACCTGGGTAAATAGTTGTTGCCCCCACAGCTGAGCAGATGCAAGTTTTTATTTCTTTATTAAGAGACATTAGGGGCCAGCTTCAAACATTAACCTCAGAATCAAGGAACAAAGGGATAGAACATGATAGGTTCATTACCTGCTTTTCTTAGCTTGTGTTCTGCTATAGACACAAGGACAAGGACCTACCTGCAGGTACTTCATTTGGAAAGTGATACAGAAGCCCAGGGAGTATGGAAAGAATGAAACAGGCAAGGAAAAAAGCTGAAGAGGGAAGTTAATGATCAGGTCACAACTGTGGACACCTGGGGCCCAATTTCACTGAGAACCATGTAGATACATGGTAGAAATACTGCATGCAGGAGAAGGGAAGCTAGTGCATTTTGATTCTGATTTCCATTCCTTGATGACCAGGAGTGACCATGGGGATGCTAAATCCCTGGCATGTCTGAGTTGCCCAGTATATGAGTTGGAAAACCCCTTAGGGAGACCAGAAGCACTGAAGATGGGGTGCTATGGACACATACAGAAACTGTCACCACCTGAACTCAGAGGTTGGACAATGGGCAATGAGGCAGGTCATCCATATCATCTTCTACCTAGCACTTGTGGGGCAAAAAATCCTTAAAGAATCAATTACCCAAAATAATTATTGACATTACAGCTGTGCTTGGCATTGTGAAGAATGACAAGGTTCTACGAGAGCACATGAAATGGCTTGCACAGTCCAAAGGAGCTCACCTGGGAGGTACAGTCTTCAGGCTGAGACCTAGACAAAGTAAGAACTGACTAGTGGAAGAGCAAGAGATGTTCCCATATAAAGGAAGCAACCACATGTGAAAAAGGTTCTGAGATAAGAATGAACATTATTTGTTCAAGTACATGAAACAATGCCAGTACATATTGCAGATTTTTTTCTTCCATTAAATCTAAATAGATTTCTCTGTATCTTCCATTTCATAAGGCCAATTAAACCTTCTAATGCAAGGATCTGAACTTTTTTCTGTCTGACTATAGCTATTGGCTTTCCTTAAAGACATTCTCCCATTTTTATGCACTTTCTTGTTCCATCAACAGTTCTCTCTCCATATTTTCAGTAACTTGGTTAGCTTCTGTATGTATAATTTATTTTAGCAATGCCTTCTTTTTTATTTAAGAGAAAAAAAAAGACACAGAAAAGGAAAACAAAAGGCAAAAGAAACAAGCAAACAACATCAACAACAAACCCAAAACAATAACAGTATAGGTTTTCAAAATAGGATGGTAGGAATTTAACAATGGTTGTAATATTGCATATTGTTACCTTCAAATGGGTTGCTCAGATTATCAGATATAAACATATACAATTGATCTAATCATGAGTATTAACTGTTCTTTTCCAAGAACGAATACAATTAGTTCTAATACAATTAGTTCAATTAGTAGTACAGTCATTTTAGCTATCTTATGTATATATATACAAATTTATGTCTTCTTCCTTTTCCCTTACTTCTTTCTCCTTTTCCCTATCCCAGTTACTTTTCCCCTGTGAGCAGTTTCTTACCCTTACACAATATTTACTGTAGATTTTGGATCATATTTGCTCTTTCAGTTTCTCATACTAGGGAGACAACATGTTATTTACACATGTGAGTTTGATTTAGTTCACTTATGAGTATGGTCCCAAGTCACATCCATTTACTTATAAAAAACAATGCCTCCTTAGCCTGCGTGGTGGCGCACGCCTTTAATCCCAGCACTCGGGAGGCTGAGGTAGGCGGAGCGTTGTGAGTTCGAGGTCGGCTTGGGCTACAACGCGAGCGCAAGGCCGGCCTGAGCTACATAGTGCGATCCTGCCTCAAAAAAAAAAAACCAGGGCCAGGAGTTTGGCTCAGCAGCTTAAGCGCCTGTCTGGCAGGTGCGAGGCTGTGAGTTCAATCCCTGGTGCCGCAAAAAAAAAAAAAACAAAAAACAATGCCTTCTTAAAAATGGGCAACCTACTGGATTGGTGGGGAAGTGGGCGAGAACAGGGTTCTCTCTCTATCCTTAAAATTCACAAGCTTTGAGGCCATGGGCATATTTTTATTTTTTAATATCTTTAAATCCCTATTCCCCCATTTAAAACCGGAGATAAAAATAATAATCATCTCAAAGAAATCATGTACATTAAAAAGATAAATAAACTGAAAAACACTATGCAATCATGCAATCATGTTCTAATCAAATATGCAATTATAATGGTGGAAGAAACATTTGCCAGCACCTCAAATGTATAGCTGCAGGCTCAGTCTGACAATGAAGATGGCAAAAATCACCACTTCTGCGATCAAGACACATTCACTCATCACAGCTTTCCAGTGAGACTTCACTTTATGTTCTGCTCCAATGAGAGGTTACTGTTGGCTTTCCACCATGACAGTTTGTCTTTTTGCTTTTCTGTCTTTAAATTTCATGATCATTAAAACACCATGATTCAAATATTTGCATTTATTATCCCATAAAATATATAAATGATTTCAGAAAATGCATGATACAGAGTTCAGACCTATAAAATTGACAAAGATGGTCCCAGCATTTCCTGGGGATTTTAACTATAGTTAATTATAACACATCTCACCAAAGGATGGTGCAGGAGTTTGGGTCACTGTCTTAAGTAACAACACGTCAGCCTGCAAATGAGTTGCAAGATAAATAGTAAACTGTCTTGAATTCAGTGAAGTGTAGAAAAATGAGGATTGAAACAGTCACTGAACGTGGAAATTAGGAAATCACAAGTGATTGTTGCCTGAAAAACTTCAAAGTTATAAAGGGAGGTACTGAGAGACCAACTCTAATTTCATTGAGCTGAGGGAAAAAATGGGGAAAAAGGAAGTCAAGACACTCACTCTTGATTACTCTTGAGAAATGTTAAGAAAAAGACTTGGTTTAAAAAAAAAGAAAAGAAAAGAAAAGAAAGAAAAAGGCTAGATGAAAGCTAAAAAGTGATTGAGGAGTCAAAGAAAGCATGAGAGGAATATCAGAGACCTGTGCAGTTTCTGGGCAGCGTGAAAGGAAGTATAGAAAGGCAGAGATCAGAGATACCACAGAGAGAGAGAGTGACTGTGCTGGAACTGGGCAGGGTCAAGCAATGCTCAAAGACTACTAAACCAGCAACAGTGCCTTGTCCTTGGCCATACCTGCAAATCTCCTGGGTTCATTTTACCAAAGTGTCCACAAAAGTCTTCATGAGCCATGCTGCCCCCTTCCAGAAGATATGATACCTTAAAAAAGAAAAGAAAAAGTAGATCCTTGGTACATTTTTAATCAGATTATTTAGGTTATTTGCTATGGGCTTGTATAAATTCCTTATATATTTTGGATGTTAACCCCTTATCATGGTAGGCAGAATCTTTTCTCCTGTTTCAAGTTGTTTTCCCATTACAAAAATAGGCCAAGGACCTGAAAAGACATTTTCCAAAGAAGACATACCAATGTCCAGTGCATGGAGGAAAGATGATTAGCATCATTGATCAACAGAAAAATGCAAATCAAAACCACAATATAGTATCACTTCACACCTGTTAGGATGGCTATTATCAAAAAGTCAAAATATAACAAGTGCCAATGAGGATGTGGACAAAAGGGAACCCTTATTTATTGGTGGTGGGAATGTAAATTGGTACAGCTACAGTGGAAAAAGTACAGATGTTTCTCAAAATTTTTTAAAAAATACAATCTCAACATCATCCAGCAATCCCACTTCTGGATATGTAGTCAAAGTAAGCAAAAAGATATTTTTGATCATGTGTTTAATGCAGCACAATTCACAATAGCTGAAAAATGCAAAAAAAACCAAGTGTCTGTCAAAGGATGAACAGATAAAGTATCAGGTAGCTGTGAAGAGTCCATTGATTTTTCCACTGAAAATGTGTTGAGGAAAATGTCAGGAGTAACTAAAACAGTAGAGTAAGGTGAAGCAATGAACCTAGTAGCAGGGTCACACTACTAGTCTGTGCACTGTCTCTGAGAGCATTTCGGATAGGTGTCCCTTCCTCCCAGCAGATACAGGTCTGGCATGCCAGAACTCATAGTCAGAGAAGTTCTCATTCATCCCCTCAGCCCTGCAGACACTGGCCCAACCAGAGTCGGCCCTGGCACTCAGGGTGAAAGGAAGTCAGCTCCTGTTGAAATAGCACAGCTCCCTTTATCAAACCTTGTTCACCCAGGTGAGTGGAATGACACATCTAACAGGTCCCTACCTTCCCCTAAAAACTGCTTCAGGAAATCCACAAGCAGCATTTCTGGCACTAAGCACACTAACTCACTAGGTGCTCCATAAATGCTTCTCAAATATGTCAAATAAATCCATAGGGAGTGGAGGGAAAAGGGATGAAAAAAGAATCAAGATGTGTTATGTACCTGCACCAACTCTGCACAAGCAATGTAATCACTACGTACTGCAAACATGGACTAATATGAAATGAAAAAATGAATTCACATAAATCAAACCCAATTATTCCAAATTCATGTCCACATCAAATCTAAAAGTGGAAAGAAATTTTGTGCCTTCCAACATAGTAGCCACCATGATCATAGAGTTTAAAGACAGAAAAGCAAAAGGACAAACAGTCATGGTGGAAAGCCAACAGAAACCTCTCACTGGAGCAGAACATAAAGTGAAGTCTCACTGGAAAGGTAGCTGTGAGGAGTAAATGTGCCTTGACCATGGAAGCGGTGATTTTTGCCATTCAGAACCATCAGACTGAGCTTCCAGCTGCTTACAATTAAATTAGTTAAAATTAAATAATATTTAAATTCTGTTCCTCTGTTGCACCAGCTACATTTTAAATGCTCAATAGCCTCATGTGGCTAATGGCTACCATAATAGAGAGTGCAGATTATAGAACATTTCTATCTCCACAGGGAGTCCTATTTGACAGTGCAATCTAGATACATGAATTCACAAATTAGTACTCGGCAGTGGCTGGCATTTTGTATGGGGAGAAAATAAAACAGAAAAGAAAATCAGAACTTTCTTACTTTATTATTTTACTAGAAGGAAAAATCAAGCAACTTGTAAAATTCTCAACGTTAAACTGCTATGATTGGCTTAGAAAACCCAGACTAAAGAGAAGGTGAATACTGTACATAGGAGCTTTAATTATGTTGGGGTCATGGTAACATTGTTACTTGAAACACATAATTAGAACTTAAACCTTAAAATGTTGTGTTTGTGTCAGGATACAAGGCTCCCTTTGTCTGATCTATTTAGAATTGACAACCTATTTTGCTCAATTTGTACACATTTGCAGAATTCATGTGTAACTCCTAGAATTACCAATCAGCTTAAACATGAAAGGTGTGTGCAAAATGATGTTTAGTTAAAAAACATGTGTGGCTTTTCACCTCAGACTTAAAGGTGACTACTTCTGATATTTATAATTTTGGATGAATTTTCTGTACTTCAGCTATCCCAATTTTTTAAAGCTAAATTTACCTGTTTTTTTTTTCAGTACTAGCAACTGAACCTAGACCCTTCACACTGAGCTACATCCCCAGACTTTTTTGTTGTTGCTGCTGCATTTTGAGACAGGGTCTTGCTAAGTCAGTAAGTTGCCAAGGATGGACTTGATCCTCTTGCCTCCGCCTGCAAGGGGTGCTGATGAATACAGGCACATGTTCATCCTTTTTAAATCTTGGAAATTTCACTTTAAAATGCTGGAATCCTTTATTAAGTGAATGAACCTGAAAATTCAATCTGTGATTAAAATCCCAACATCTATTGTTATGTAGCCAGATTTTATTTTCACTCAAATATGTTCAACCAAATATAACAGTTTAAATAGGTATTTAAAAAGAATGAACTGTGCTTTTTACCTTCCTAAACTAACAATTTTTACTAACTTCCTAAATCACAATTCTCTAAAACTGTGAAAAAAAAAGCAGTGAAAAATCTTAGAACATTTAAATAAGAAAATCCAAAAATTATGTCCACGAGATAATAAAAGAGAATGCATTTATAAAGTCCTCAACATATGCATCAATGCTGCCATTTCACACCAACATAATTATTACCTTCTTCATACAAGAACTCATCAAACATGTTGAGGCCAGATTGTTTTTGTAGTCTGTTTTTGCTTTATCCCAAAGTTTACAAAGTAGACCTGACTAGTCTTTTTAAAATGAAAATTCAAAGTTACTTTTCAGTCACAAGTGGGAATGTTTTTCTAAAACTCATTTTTCATATGCATTTGTGTTTGTGAGAAATGAAAAAAAAATCATCAATTCAAAGCTATAAAACCAATGTCAATATTTTTAAAATAGTAAGTTAAGAAGTTCGCCAGCAGTATCCCTTTTTGAATTCACTGAACAGATATTCACCAAGGTCCTGCATTATCCTAAGTACCATGTTGGGGACAAAAACAAAAGAGTGGAGAAGACAGATACAGTAGTTTTCTTCATGCAGCTTGTATTTTCATGGAAAAGACAAATAGTAAACAGAAAGTAAAACAGGGAAGAAGCATCCTGCTTGGTTAGTAAGGGTGCTATGAGGTCAGACAGGTACTTAACTTACACCTGTGCCCAAGGTAAAGCTTCTCAGAGGATCTGAGAGTGAAAGGAGTAATGGGGGCAAGCCAGAAAAAACAAGATGGTGGTGGTGTGCAGGAGGGGTATTCCAGGCATGTGTGAAGGCCAGGAAATGGGAAATAATAGGACTCATTCAAGGAGGGGGACAAGCCTAGAGCTATGAGACAGGTCCAAGGAACAAAACTAACAATGGTACTATAGTGGAGTCATCCACAACCTTAGCCTGTCACTGCCATATGAAGTAGGGTAGGACCTCCTACAAAGGCTTTGGGAGAACCTGTACTCCCCTCTCAGCTATTCCCTTCCACACAGAGAGTACTCATTCATGTTCACATGCCTTACCTCTTGCTGTACCTCACCTTCCCCCTCCATAGTAGGGTAGATTTGAAAGAAGAAACTGAGGTTGCCAAATCTACCCCTCTTCCTCTTGGGATTTGGCCTTCCCATAGAAAGCAAGTGTCCTCTTTGGCTCTTTGGCTCTGTAAGGGAGATGAATGCCCATGGTGATGGCCTACAAAGGTCCAGCAGAGCTACTGAGATATAAGCATGACTACCTAGTTTTCAGGTGCACTATTCACAAGTCGACCTGCCTGCAGATATAAGCCACCTGCTCCAATATCAGCATTATCAGAAATAAAGGCATAGTTTTGTCTGCCATCTTTCTTAATCTTTTATCTTTTTAATTAGTTGACAATTCAATTGGGGAAATAGGAGATTATTTATTATTGTCCCCTATATCTAAAACCAGAGCAATGAAAGACCTGCTACCGTTATGCTGTTGAAGCCCTACATTATAGATTTACAATGAGCCCTCTTCTTCTTGAGCTAACTGTACTGAGTGCCAGTTCTTTAAACAAAATATTTATAGAGCACTTACTATACTGCAAAACAGGGCTGGCTGACAGAGGACTCTGTTTCATGCTGCAGTACAATGTTGCTGAGGTACACAATGTACAGAACAGCTGAGGTCGAACTTTTACCCCAGTAGCTGACAGGCAGATGGCTTCAGAAATTGGAGGTTCTAGGTTTTAAGTCTAAAATCTACACCTGGGAACTTGCTGTGGTAACGGTGACAACGCAACATTGGCACGGGAGTAGCAGAGAACCATTTGTATGGGAAATAAATATTTGATAACAGCAGTTTGAAATAGGTGAGACAAACAAGCATTTTCCATTGAACAGTATTGTAATTATTGACTGATCATATGAGAAAAGAGGGAAAGCTCCTGCTGTATACAAAAACATGTTCTGGATGGATAATTAAATCTAAATGATACAATTTCCAAAGCTTAAATCCAATGAGACAAAAAGTTTGCACAAATCTATTCTTTGAAACATTTATTATAATAGAAAGAAGAAAGGAAAATCTAGATGTTGGGTTAAAAGGAGACACAACTGAATTATGATATAGTCATAAAGAGACTACTACGCAGCTGCTTTAAAAATCTCTTTATTGACACAGAAAAACAAAGCACTATTTAATCAGAAAAGCAGGTTAAAGAACAACAATTCTACTTATAAAGGAGTTAAATGCATCAGTGCCTGGAAATCGGTTCCATTACATCAAATTTAATCTAGTCATAGTTAGAGCGCATGGAATTGCTGAATGCACACATAACAAAACGCAAACAATGGCCATCTTCTGATAGTTTGAATTTTTGCGAAGAGTAATTTCCATTTTTATAACAGAAACCACTTTTTTATTTTGGATAAAATAAAGATGCTGCCTCTGATCAAGGATGAAAACCAGTGGTATGCTTTATTCTATATAGATGCTGTTGAACATCAGTTCCCTGCTTTGGTGACCCAGGACTAGACAGGGAGACATAAACAGAAACACTAACAATAACAGGGAGATAGATCTTTTTCGAATGGGAAAGAGACCAAGAGATGGAAGGAGGGGAGAGGGAGGAGAAGGAGACATAAAAAGAATTAAGATGTGTTATGTCCATATACCAACTCCCTACAATGAACGTGATCATTATGTACTCCAAACATGTATTAATGAAAATAAACATTAAAAAAATTAAAAAGAATAACTCCAAATTACATGGGAGGTCAGTGTAATTTGGACTTTAACATGTGTCACTGGGTGTAAAAGGCCTATAATTTTTATAGAGAACACTCCTATCAGAATAGGAATAAAATACTTAGGATCCAGGAACAAATTTTAAAATTTTGAGAAAACAAAAACTTTCAAATTTCACACTATAAGGAATAGTGCCTACAAGGGCTTTCCTTTTCCTGCTACACATGCATTTTTAATTAAAATAATTGCATAATAAAAGCAACTTCCATTCTGCTTGGGCTGAAGCTCCCCACTGGGTTCTCAAAGGAGTCCCTTTTAAATCATATCCCTCTCCATCCCCAAATATTTTTCAATTATCCAAGCCTAAGAGCTATCAAGTGGCTAATCATCAAAAATGTGTCAGGCAACTATAAAAAGGTAATTTGTGGCATAACTCATTTAAAGCTGAAAATTTAAGTGGCCACCAAGAGACTTTTTTTTTCCAAATTTGATTTCAGGGAGCAGTTTCAACACATTCTAAACAATTGAGAATACAGTCATTCTCCCTTTTCCTTTACTTTTGTGGTCTGGACCTCTTCTCTTCCCTGGTAATACTAATACAAAAGCAAACATTATTGTTCCCATTCTAGTACTATAACATCTGAATTCGAGAAGTCTGGTCAATGAAGCTTTATTGAATGCATAAGGCCTACTTTTTACTACTTAAAGTAGAAACTTCACAAACCAAGGAAACCACTGACTTTTTATTTATTATAATCATTTATTTATTTATGCTTTACTAAATAATAAGCTGAGACCTTACATGTAAATTAATGTCTGTAGAGGACTTTAAAAAACTGTCAACCAGTACTTCTGAGAGTTGACACAGTCCAGATGAGTTTTAGGGTATTACATAATCACAAACACCTCGAGAATTGCCACGGGTGGCTGACGAATTTTGAGTGTTATGTTTAAACTCATGAGTTGTGTGTGTCTAATTAAGTAAGAAATTTGTAATCTGAACCAGGTGTTTTCTAAAGCACTTGACGTGCTTCTTCTTCTTGCTTCCTCTTTTCCTCCTTCTGTTCCTATCCATGGATCTTTACTAAATATTTTTCCTTTCTTGTCAGTTCCTATTTCTTTTTGTGTTTGTGTTTGGAGGGAGAATGACACAAACCCACAACAATGATGAAAGAAAAGTGTTATTTGCTGGGTGAAATTTTGGAAAGCTATACCTCAAGGAACTATAAATTAATTCGAAAGAATTATAACATGCGATAAAATATAATTTGTTGCTTCTTTTGGGATGTTATTTAGAAGAAAGAGTGTGGATACATCATTTTATGTCCCATATGAGATGCACAACTTATTCTTTGTAGCAAAAAGTTTATATTATACAAAAAACTGTTTTCCTTTCATTTGTTTGCCCGAAAGCTATGAGGTTTTCTCTGTTGGTAGCTGGGTAAGAAAAAGAAAAACAAAACAAAAACATGAGTTGAGGTCATGACTGATGAGAGATGCCAACAAAAAACATATTACACAATAGAAGCTGAAACTGGTCCTCAAGGATGGAAATGTGATGTTTGAATCCATACAACTAAGGACTAAAGTTATCTTACAAAAATACTTTAACAAATCTAGCAATCACTCAGTGTTCTGCCACCCAACCAAACTAGGAAGATTTACTCAAGATTCCAACAGTGGAAGAGAAGCCATGGAGCCATGGGAATGTCTGACAGATCTTTGCTATCTCAGCAAAGCTGAGCAATGCTGAAAAACCCCACTCCCTGATATATGATGGCACACAAAGTCAGCAAGTTGCCAAAAAGTTATATAACACAAACGACTCATTTACACATTCAGTGCACATATGCGGGCTGCATACTATATGCTAACTCACCAGCGACTGCAAGGCCTACGTGAAAAACCTGAACCCTTGGGTACCTTGACCACATACTCAAAAACCTTAAAAATTACCTCCACTAAATTGACTCATACAATTCTAACCCCACGCATGATCTTCTCAGAGAACGGAAGGTGGTCTCAACCAAACAGTTCAGGTTCAGCTAGCCAGCAAATCCAAATACTTTAAAGAGCCTGCCTTGACATTTCCCTGCCACCAACCTGCAGAGGCACCAATGCTTTGGGGATTCCTGCCTTACTGCCTTGCTGCCCCATGCTCAGGTGGCTCTAGTATAGCTAAAAACAATGGAACAGAAGAAGTCACTCCCTTCCATTCATTTCATTTTAAACAGCACCCTAGGGCCATTCCTTCTTCAGTTGTTCTAAGAAAGGTAGAAAATCACATAATGATAAGTTAGGAGATTTCTAATCCACCTACTGGTTGGATCTCCTAGCCCAGTGGTGGCAAACCTATGGCATGTGTGTTATTCGTTTTTCTTTTAAGACAAAAGATGTTAATGTGTGAGTTGTTTTTTCTAAATCAAAACCTTAGTATTCAGGTTTAATTGCAGTGTTGGCACTTTGGGATAAATAAGTGGGTTTGGGGTTGCAGTCTGGGCGCTTGTCTTTAAAAGTTCTGCATCACTGTACCTAGCCTGACCTTCAGTCACCTTCACTCTACTCCAAATTCATTAAGGGTTCATAAATATGTACAATATTTCATGCATGTAATTAAGATCAGAGTGAATTCTGGGATACGCATGTGTGCTGGGAGCCCAAGATGACTCAACATCCTGTTCATCATTTCCATGAATCACAACTAGAGATTCTGTGGAGTCACTGGGCTGAGGTGCAGATCCTTTAAATTCTGAGAGACTGATTTATCGGGAGCTGCTATGTGCTGTAAACTGTGTGCAGTGCTTTTGCTATCCCGTTACCCTGGCACCTCTTTTCTGTTTGTACCGTATCTTTTGTCAGCACAGACTTTTCCTGAGCAAAACTTCCTGTGATCTTCAATAAATGTAGCTGCTTTTCACTTGTCATTTAGGTTGTATGAATGTAATTATTTGCTGATCATACAAAAGAGCCTGAAATTTATCTGCTAAGTTCATCATGCAGTCACAGCTCTGCCTCCAGAAATCAGTCAGGCTTTGGGGCCCCGGTTGGAATCTCTGATTTACCATTTATCAGTGAGATGCAGGGTGAAGCCCTTTGTTTTCTTAAAGGCTCCATTTATTCATATACAAAGTGGACTTAGGAGATGAGCTCGCTATGTATCACAAGGACTACATAAGATCACATGTACAAGCAGCCTGACATATAACATGTGTTCAGTAATTTCCAGCTTTATCACATCCATCATCCCTTCTCAGGCAGAGGCCCCTTTCACAGGTTCTCTGATCGTTGGAGCCTCACTCGTGCTTCCTGCAATACATTTTCACCAATATTCTCATGGTTTGGTTCCTTGCTTCTTTCAGGCCTCTGTCTAAATGTCAGTGACTGCCTAAGTGAAACTACCTCAACCAGCCCACCTCAGCTAATTTTCCAACCTCTTCTTTATCCTCATAGCCTGATTTATTTCTCCTTCCTAGCTTTTTCACAATGGAACCCTATAACATATATATTTTTGAGACAGGGTCTCATTAAGTAGTTCAAGCTTATCTTGAGCTCACTATGTAGCCCAGATTGGCCTTGGTCTGGTGGCCACCCTACTGCCTAGGCCTCCTAAGTGTTGAGATTACAAGCATTCACCAACATGCCTGGCAAGGAACCCTATATTATAAAATTAATTGGTTATTTTATTTAATGTCTGTCTTTCCTATGATAATATAATATCCCTGAAGACAGGGACTTTTAACTCATCTTCAGTAGTGCCCAATATATAGCAGGCACTGAAGATGTGCTGAGTGAATCAATGAGTGAATGAGTAGCATTTGTACTTGCATAGCATTTCAGCATTTACAAAGCATCCAATGCTGGGTATATATCATTACCTACTTATTGACAAAAACAGTATAGTTTAGCATGATTAAGATTACATTGTGAATAATAGCAGAGCAAGCATCTAAATCAACATTTTCTGTCTCCTAGAATAAAACTGTTTCATCCTTGCATGTGGCCTCACATATTGGCAGTAATGTACATGTTGAAAGCACAGTGGTTGCTTCTAAGGAGAGGTCTTAACAGAAGTTGCAATAGCAGCTAGGACTGTAGAGGGTTCACACAGGTATCTTTGCCAATGCCCATGCCTTCCAGTGAACTGGCCATTTCAGACAAAGAAAGGATCCTAGTGCTATTGTATGCAAAGCTGAAAATAAGCTTCATAGTTCCTGAGTGAAAGGAAGAGGTTGACCGAGGGACTCACAACCTTCTTTGGTGTGGACATCAAAAAGTTCTACCCAATTACATCCAACTACAAAGAACAGAGTAGTTGTCTTATTTTCCTCTTAAATTTTTTTCTATTCTGTTCTGTTTTATTTGATTTTTACTGTCTGAAGGTGTGGGCAGCTATTTTGAAGACAAGAGACATGGTATCCATTGTTGATTTCATATTATCTTGTTTTTGAAGTCCTGTGTCACTTGCACTGCTTTGTTTTGATTGGCTTTGTTCTCTTTTGCTTTGCTTGGTTTTATTCTCTTTAAAATAATTTTTAAAAGGTTATGTAGTTCTCAGTCTCAAATGTAGTCCCAAATCTATTCATTTCCCTTTCGTTCTCATAAAAATTTCTGACATGCACGGGAAAGTTCTAGGATAATCATATTCACAGACCTAACTACTCAAGCAAACTCAGTTGCAGACTCTCTCTGAACCTTTCTCACCTGCTTCTAAAATTCCAGCATCAGGATGCTCTTTCTGCTTTAAACTCGAATCAGAATTCAACTTTTTGGGGAATCTCTTCCAAATTACTTCTGGATCCCCATATAATTGACAGCCCAGCTTTTTAATTGGCACCACCTACATCCTGTAAAACTGTGGAAAAGGCACTCATTTGCATCATTTTATCTTCCATGTTATATTGAAGGGACCTTACAGGAATGATTTGTTGGCTTCTATTATTACTCAGATTTCCCACCCCAAAAGTGTTCTGGCTGGACCCAGTAGAAAAAGTAGGTAGTTTCAACTACTGTTGCTTAAGGGAGCCCTCTGCTGACTCAAAGGATGTATACTCACTGTTTTTCCACAACCAGGCTTCACCAGTAGGTATCTGTCTTGTTGATAGATCTACGGGAAAAGAAATATGTCTTCTAGCACTAAGTGCACTGAGCGTCAGGGTGGCAGGTTGCCATCTAGTCATTAAGCTGTGCTGTGATTTAGCAGAAAGAGATTCAGCTGAGTCTCAAAGTTAAAAGTTGTCAAGGGCAACACCGAAGAGCGAAATGCCTGAATTGTTCATGTGCACACAGGGTTCTGGGCAGGCCTGGGGCTCACAAGGCTCTTACAGATCAATAGGTTTGAGAAATGTGTCAATTTTTCAATATTTCCTTAAAATTCCATTATAACGATATTTGATTTAATTAACCAGCTGATCAATCATTTATATGGGTGTATTATAATTATGATTTCCAGATTCAATCCCTTATAAGGATTTAATGCCTCAAACTTTTAGCAAATGCATTCTTTGTACTTGATGTGATTGGGCCACAGTTCCTAAGATTTTGAACATATAAGAAGCAATACAATGTTTTACAATAAGGAGATCTGAGAGAAGGATGCCAATTTTTCTCTTTTTAAAATAAACTGTTAATTTTAGAATAATTTTCGATTTACAGAAAAGTTGTAAAGATGGTAGTGAGTTCATGTGTCCCCTTCTCTCAGCATCTCCTACTGTTAATATATTACATGATCTCTGCACGTTTGTCAACGTCAAGAAACCAGCATTGGTATGGCGTTGCAGCATGCACCTATAACCCCAGCACTGGGAAGGCTAAAGCAGGAGGCTCAGGTCAGCCTGGGGATATATAGTGAGTTCAAAGCCATTTTGAACTGCATAGTGAAACTCTGATGGATTACTATTTTTCACAATATGTGACTATCTTTTAAAGTTTTACTTTTAATTGCTGTGTAATAATTGTACATGGTTAGGGGTACAGTGTGGTTTGATACGTGTATACATTATGTAATTATCAAATCAAAGTTGTGACCACATTTACCACCTCAAGCATTTATCATTTCTTTGTGCTTCCTCATTATGCTAGAAGTTGAGAGGAGAAGTGGGAGCAATGCTTCATACTTAGAGGTAGGAAAATTCAGATTCCTGACACTAGAAAGCATCAGGTCTACCTGGCAGTAGCAGAAGTACATATAGGGGGTTTCATAGTACTGTGATTGATGTCATGCATACAATCGCAGTAATCAAAATCTGTTACTCATCTGAGTGTGTGAATGTATTGAGAGAATCACATCTACAGAAAGGGAACTTTGCTTTGGAGGGAGTGGTAGCATGGAAGACTAGACAAGTACGGGCCTGGGATCCAGTGGGCTGTCCTAATCCTGCTCTGTATGAGCTACATGAACTTTACAAATAGTCATTTCTCTGAGCTTTAGTTACCTTATCTGTAAAATGGGGAGGTAACAATTCCTAGTATTCAAAGTTGTCATTAGGCTTACAGATAGCATATAAACATGTGAAGCTTTTCATGGAACAATAGTTAATGTCTTTCAGATTTAACGCTGTATGAACAGTCCTTTTGTCTTAAGTTTCGTTTTTAACTGACACGTGAAAATTGCATATATTTGTGGGACACAATATAATGCTTACTAGCTGGGCACACTGTCTCATGATCAAATGAGGATATTAAGGAAATTAAATTGGTATGTTGAACAGATTCATACACTCCCATGCTATTGCAGTACTGCTCACAATAGCCAAGATATAGAATCAACCTAAATGTCCATCCTCAGGTGAATAGATAAAGAACATGTCACACATAAACAAAATAGAACAATGGTTCAACCATTATACAGGCTTTTCATTTTAGAAGACTATTGACTGGATGTCTGAAGTGGATTTGCTAATAGCGTTGACAATCTTCATGAAGCTTTTCATCATGTGATGATTTGTTCTAATTTTTTTTGTATTTATTTTCAGTCTCACTTGAAAAGTATTATTTTATATTTGGTGAAATAAAATAATCTTTTAATGACTGGTTTAGTCATTATTACATCTTCTCCTGTGGCAGTTAGGGTGGAGTGTTAATTGGATTGGCTTTGAAATCTTCCTGGGGGGATTAGCGGAGCACATTTGTGGATGTGTCTGGGTGGGCCATGGAGTCTTGGCTTTGGTGTCTATATCTAGTCCGCCAGCTCTTCCTCTGTTTGCACTGTTGGCACTGTTCTGCTGTGCCTTCAGCCCTCCCAGCCTCCATGAAATGAGCAGTTTTTCCCCTCCAAGTTCTTCTGCCATGATGCTCCTGCCTTGGAGCTGGCTGACCCAGACTGAATCTCCCACCTTGTGAACCAAATTAAATCTCTCCTCCTTTGAGTACTGGATGTTGGGCATTATAGGTCAACAACAGGAAAGCTGACTAGTACAGAAAATTGGGGTCATTGCTGTGACTGCACCTGACCATGTGGTTTAGAAGCCTTTGAAAATGGCTTATGAAAGGAGTTTGGAAATGCAGGATAGAAAAGCCCTAGAAGCCGGGCGTGGTGGCGCACGCCTTTAATCCCAGCACTCGGGAGGCTGAGGTAGGAGGAGCGTTGTGAGTTCGAGGCCGCCTTGGGCTACAATGCAAGTGCAAGGCCGGCCTGAGCTACATAGTGCGACCCTGCCTCAAAAAATCAGGGCTGGGAGTTTGGCTCAGTGGTTTAAGCGCCTGCCCTGGCAGACGCGAGGTTGTGAGTTCAATCCCCGGTGCCACAAAAAAAAAAAAAAAAAAAAAAAAAAAAAAAAAAAAAAAAAAAAAAAAAAAAAAAAAAAAAAAAAAAAAAAAAAAAAAAAAAAAAAAAAAAAAAAAAAGCCCTAGAATGCTATAAACAGAACTTAATAGGTGATTCTGCTCAGAGCTCAGAAAGCCAGAATGTTGACAGGAGGGCATATGGTAAAGGTCAGGCTCAGGATTTCAATTGGGAACAAGGACTCCATTGGCAGGTGGACTAGAGGGCATGAGTGTTACACTCCTGCAGAAAATTTGGCTACATTTTACTCATGCCCTGAAACTTGATTAAGGGCACTTGACTAATTAATCCGGCAAAGGAAATTTCAAGACAATTCAACATTCAAGTTACGCCATAGGTATAGTTGGCTGCTTTTAGTCACACTTAGAGTGAGAACTGGGGACAAAGGGTAGAGCAGAAAATTTGACAAAAAAAATTGGCCCAGAGGAACTAAAGTAAAGTTGAGGGCAAAAGAGATGTGGTTGCTGAAGAGGTTAGCACCATTAAAAAGAAACCAAGTACTTTGTACAGGAGCAAGAAAAAAGATATATTGAGGACATCCCAGGAATCAGCAAGACTTCCCCCATTGTTGGGTGAAAGGTGCAATAACGTCAGCTTTTGATTTGATAAAGAGTTCCTGAGCCCTTGCTCAAGAAATACTTCCTAGGGGACTGGTTCCCTGTGATTCATTTCACTCTGCTCAACCATTCAGGCACTCAGAAGCCCCTGTAGTCATGGTGCAATGGGGCCTGGCTACTGCTCAACCTGGCAGCTGACTTTGGCATCAACCATATGAAGCTGGTTTTATCAGCATGCAGCATGTCAGAGTTTTGGGGTCAGCGGGGCTTCCACCAAGATTTTAAAGAAAGCCTTAGGAGGCCAATCAAAGGCAGTATATCAAAGGGTGCAGTGGAGAACCCAGGAAGTCAGAGATGCCATAAAATGGAATGTCTGCTGAAGAAAGCTGCAGGTTGTGAGTAAAGTCAGCTCAGCATCCAGCAAGACCATGGGGGTGAGGCCACCTAAGCCCTTTAGAACTCACCACTGTGTGCCTCAGGTACCAGATATGGAGCTAGAGGATATGATGTTTGCTTTGCTGGGTTTGGTCTTGTTTGGGGCCATTTCTTTTTCTATCCCACTGTACTCTTTTGAAATGGGAATGTTTACTCTGTGTCATTGTACCTTGGGATTATGTAACTTTTTATGAAGTTCACAGCTAGGAGTTTGCTTTGAGTCACAGAAGAGACTTGGACTTTTGAAAAATTCTGGAACTCTTGAGACTTTGAAATGGGAATTGTTGCATTTCTGCGTACATGGTTGTATACAGGAAAGCTGTATGTTAGGCAGAATTATGAACTTGCTATTGCTTTTATTTGGAAAATAAGTATCATTTAAAGAGATGTTTGGGGGTGACATTGACAAGGGGTGGAATGTGGTGGTTAGAGCACACTTTCAATTTTATTGGCTTTGAGATTTGTCTGGGGGATTGTGGAGCACACGTCTGAGTGGGCAATGGAGACATGGGCTTGGGGCTATGTCTGTTTCCTCACCTCTTCCACTCTGACACTCTTCCTCACTCTGCTTCTCAGCCTCCATAAACTGAGCAGCTTTGCCCCTCCACACTCTTCTGCCATGATATTCCTGCCTAGAAGCCGGCCAACTATGGACTGAATCACCAATGAAAAAAATTATACCTGTCCTCAAACTGTCAGCATCCAATATTGTGTACCACTACGGGGGAAGCTGACTAATACACCTTCCCCTACTAACATTTTTCTACTATAGAACTCTAGGAAACGTAGCCCAATACATCAGTGGTTTCTGTCTGTAATTGTAATACCATACAGCCTGGGTGGGGTGGATAGGAAAATTTGTTGGGAATTTATTTGGACTATTTTTAAGGACTATATCATGTAAACTACTACCTTCTCCATATGATCTGTAAATGTTGACAAAGACCAGGTTATAATTTTTGCTGTGGGTGTTGGACTGTGCACTGTAGTATGTTTAGCATCTTACCTGGTCTTTACCCACTAGATGGCAGTAGCATCCCTAGTTGAGACAACAGAAATGCCCATAGAAATTGCTGAGCGATCTGGGTGGGCAAAATTATCCCAGATGAGAACCACTGACACAGACAGTACTCTACAAAAGACTGAACATTCAGGTTAAAGATGTTTGTACAATACAGTTGTGTTACATTGAAAGTTCCAAAATGTAAAATATTAACCATTCATTTACAACTATAAATCAACCTTGGCCTTGAACACCTTCACAATTTAAAGCCCGACATAGAGCTTTGATCCCCTCTCATCGTTCAACATCCACTCTGTCCTTACACATACAGTTTTTAAGACCAACTAGACTACTCACTGTTTCTACTATAACCACACACCGTGCCCTCTACTTCGCCTTCGCTGTCTAAACCGTCCAATATAACCTTCTCCTTAAGGCCTTCCTTGAATGGCCAAATTTTCCATGAAACCTTCCAGACCCTCTGTTTGAACCGACAGCTACTCTCTGTGAGTATGAAACTTCTTCAACTCTTATTCCTCAATCATTTTCCAATTTTCATGCAAACTGAAAGTCCTCTACCTCCACTTCTAAACTCATGTGCAAGTGCACAGACACAAAATTCATTTATTCATATTGAACCTAGGGTCTTTTCACTGAGCTATATCCCCAGATCTTTTATTTACTCATTTTCAATTTTGAGATAGGGTCTCACTAAGTCACTGGGCTGCCCAGGCTGGACTTGCACTTGCAATTCTGCCTCAGCCTCCCAGAGTGCTGGGATTACAGGCATGTGCCACTATGGTTGGCTCAAATTTTTATTTCCTTTGACTAGGGAATATGTTAAGGAAGAAAAGGTTATCCTTTCAATTTGAGGCACTCTTTTAAACTTGATAACAGTCTAATGGTCCACCTATCCTTCCTAGAAGTAGCTCCCCCTAAGTCATCCTCCCTATCACAAAATGGCATCTATATTAGCTTCTCTGGTTAACTGAAATAGAACACACACCGGAACCATTTTATTTAGAAAGGGCAGACCCACATAGGAGAGAAAAATAGCAATGTTGCTTATTCCCTCTCCTTTGTCACCCAGTAACCTTCCCTGGAAATAATGATACCTGATTCTTAAGTGTGCTTTCAGAGATAATCCAGGTATACCCAAGAACCTCTTGTATCTATTATGATGACTTTGTCTTATCTAAGCACCATCTTCGTGTTGCTACTGTATCAAGTGTCTTGTATGTTATTTTCTTTGCATCAAGGTAATCTGTGGAGGCAATCATTCATTCAAATAGTCCATTTTCTCCATAATAACATCTGTAATAAGCCATTTTTTTAAATGTACTTTTTGCTTTTTATACAAATCTTACACAATATGACAACAATTCTGTATCTGGCCTCTGTCACTTTCCAAATACAAGGGACAACCAAAATATACAGTGAATATTTACATTTTTTAAAGTTTATTATAGTAGAGACACATTGCCATTATTCTCCCTCAAATCCTCCCTTTCTCTTTTAACACACATATCCCATTGTTCTTGCTGCTGTCTGAAGCAGTTCTGGAAAGTCCTCTTTCACGAGTGTCTTTACAAGATGTGATAAAAAATACAGTCAATGCTGCTACTGTTTGCTACCCAAGGGGGAAGGCAGACTTAGTTTGTAAAAACATGACCATGTGTCCTTGTTCACTTTATTTAGAGTATCTGGAATTGTGAGCTTTCTAGCTCTTCCCCAAAGTCAATATGACCGTGATAGCTAAATGTTTTGAACCCATTCAGGACTTCAAGGCAGCCACAACAATGCAACTAAAGAGAACTTATGAAAGGGGACTTCCAGAAGTGTTTCAGAAAGTGGCAAGAACGATGGGATAAGTGTGCTCAAAACAAGGAGTCTTTCATGGGAGATTAATGGCAATGTGTCTTATACCGTACTAATTTTTTTTATTTAAGCACACACCATATTGTTTGATCACATCTTGTATCAAGGAGATTGCTCTATATTGGGACACAATACTCTGTGTCATTTTATTTAAGGGCTGTGCAGTAAGCCACTGTATGGACACTGTATTTAAACCATTGGTTCTCAACCACAGATGATTTTTCCCCTACTCCTATCCACCCACAAGACAGCTGCCCATGTTTGGAAATATTTTTATTGTGAAAACTGGGGGTAGATGTCATTCACATCTAGTGAGTTTAGGCCAGTGATACTGTTAAACATCCTACAATGCACAGAACAGTTTTCCCTACAGAGCAAAGAATTACCCATCCAAAATGTCAATAGTTGCCAAGATTTTAAAAACTCAATTCACACAGCCCATGATTAATAGATATTTCAACAGTTTGCAACATGTCTTTATAAATGATACTGCAAAATATTTCATCTTATAGATATATAATAATTTCTTTATATGTAATTTCCAGATGTACAATCATTTCTCTATTACTTTGAATATTTTGTTCCTTTTTTAAAAAAAATCGTACTGGGATAAACATTTGTATGATAAACCCTTGTTCTTTGAGTTGTTTTTCAGGGAATTATTAGGTTCATAGAAGAAGGATTACTGGATTAAAGGGGAATAACTTCTTTGTCTAAAATTACATGGAGTTCTTATTTCCATTATAAGTAAGATATCTCCCCTATTACATCTGATTGTTGCTTCTACGCAGAAACAAGTGGTTGACTTCTACATAGTTATTTTATATCCAGCCATTTATTTAAGGTTTCAGTTGACATTCTTAGTACCATGGAGCACAGGAGTGTCTTAGAGATGGGCGTAGCTTTAGCTTCTTTGCTATAATCTGTTAGGGTCATCTCTAGATCATATGAAACCAACTTATGTGCTAAAATCTATGTACTTCATTGGGGCCCCAATTTCAGGACCAGTCCTGAGACCTCCTCCCTCCTCCAGTCATATCACCAAAGCCTGATTCAGCCACTGTGCAGAGTTCTTTTATTAACATATTACCTACAAATAACTTTTTCTTCTTTTCCTATATATATATTATTTATTAGAATCTTCGAAGCTTCCAGGGCCATGTTAACTTGTGATGGTGTTGGTGGACAGCCCTGTCTTCTTTCTCACAATAATAGGAATATGGCTGACATCTCAGTGTTAAATATGACCTAAGATATTCATTGAACAATAGAGTCTTTATGATACTGGTGAAGTGTCATTTCCTGGTTTTCCTAGAATGTTTCCTTCTTTGTAAAAATTGACATTGAATTTATTTATTGATTTATTTTGTGCCGGGAATCAATATCAGGACCTCACTTTGCCAGGCAGGTGCTTTGCCACTGAGCTATATCTCTGGGCCCTGGACACTGAATTTAATCAAGCTTATCTCTCAGACTCAATTCAGACCTCTTGGTATGATCTGCTTTTAAAAATGGTATAGATCAAGCTAGTAGAAACAGGCAGTGTGGGCGACAGAAGGTCTGAATCTGATGGCAAATTTTAGGCATGAATCACTAGGGCTTTCCTTTTCTCTGCAGGATATTGTTCAGGTTTTGCCTGCAAATGCTGCTGGCTACCAACCAGGAATTGTGAGCATGGCATTTATGAAGGGCACACCCTCGCAAACAGGGTGGTTTTGTTCTCCTAAGGAAAATCAAAGAACCTGCTGAGGCTTGTAGTGAAAAATTAAAAAAAATTAAAAATTAAAAAAAGTACTTCTCACTTAGCCTAAGAACATAATGGACTAGATCAACCTAAAATGTCGCCGTGATGCAGGTATGATGGTTTACTTTAAACAGCTCTTTCATAAAGCAGGAGTTACCAACCATTTTAGTTTGCCCAGGACTGAGGGGCACCTGAGGACACAAAGGCTTTTGGTTTGAAATCCTAGAAAGTCTCAGGGTCATAATTTAAAGGTGATTTTCTTAAGAGCATAACATATGCTTCTTCCCAGTGTAGGCAAAGTTTGTTCACCAATAGTATTTGAACTATCAGCACCTCTTTTTGGAGCTAAACTAAACTTTGGCTGGGCTTGCCCATTTTTCAGATTGTTCTTTGTTTCTGATCATTTTTAACTGCTCTAAATAAAGTATGGTATCAGGCCTGACTAGGTATAGGGTAACTGCAAAATTATTTTACTCAAAACTTACTGCTCGGGCCTATTGGAAACAATCCTTCCTAGAGTCTAAACTCTGGGCAGAAAATCCTGAAAGCGTGTCTCCTTCGTCTTGTGACCACCAGCTACAGGTATGTCCTCTTCTGCTATTGGCAGGCAAGTTTCTAGCAGAGAATACAGAGCTATCCGAACCTAAGAGTTACATTTTGAAAAATGATTTGACATTAACTCAGTAAAATGAGGCTCTGGTTCTCACTTACTCATAGAATCATAATATTTCTGACTTGCAAAGTCAGATGAACATTTCTCAAATTTTAATGTACATGTTAATCACTGGATGATGACATTGGAAGGTACATTCTGACTCAGCAGTTCCGGGGTGGAGGGTGAAGATTCCAGGAAATAATGCTGGTTCATGTATCACACACTGCAGTAATAAGAATCACATAGAATAACACTCTCCACACTTCTTTGATCACATATCACAATAAGTTTTTGTAAATTAAGCGTACATTAAAATGTTAGTTATATTTTATACTAAAGTGCTAGTACAGTATAATTTCATTTTTAGTTAAAAAAATATATGAACTTCAGCACAGCACTATTTCCAGAATCACTGATCCTGATAACACCCCTGTTATGTGAATATGCAGTGAAGTTTGTGGGCATAAGAAACTCACCCTAATCCAAGCACATTTGACCTATTGTTTTGTATCTATGTGTGTTTAGAACTATGAAAAAACAATATTTTTTGAAGTATTGGGGATTGAATCCAAGGCCTTCACACCAAGCTGCATTCAGAAGCTTTTTTTTAAGGCGCATCTTGCTAAATTCTCTAAATTGCCCAAGGTGGGCTCAAAGCTGAGATTCTCCTAAGTCTCCCAAAAATGCTAGAAGTATAGGCATGCACTACTACACCCAGCTTTAATCTTTCTTGTCACTGTGGCATCTCCTATCACTGAAAAGGGTCTGACTTCCTTAACATATGAAGAATTCCTCCAAAACAGTAAGAATGACAGCAACAGAAATAAAGTTTGGCAAGCCCTGCCAAACTTTAGTGTAGCTTGAAAAAGATGTACTTACAGTTCACACACTATTGAAAACATAGCACAGTAGAAAAAAATAAACCAAAAATACATCTATAATGGACAAATATTTTAAAATGAAAAGAAAATCAACCACACCCAGATAAAAGAAATATAAATTAAAACTATCATGAGGAATTGTTTCTCACTTGTCAAAATGGTAAAAATTTCAAAGGCAAGTAAGTAAACTGTGTTGGTGGTGTTGAGAGAAAACGGGTACCTTCATACATCACTGTGGTAATGTGGTAACATCTATTGTTATAATCATCATGACAGGTGCTTAATGAAGTCATTACAAATTAGTTTTCTGAAGAATACTGAGAAAATGCTAACAGTATAATATTAGGTTAGAAAACATCCAAAACATATATAACATGATACCAGGGGAAAAAAAGTACTGGAAGAAAATATATCAAGCTATAATAAAAGCTGCTTGTGAATGGTAACATAAGTGGTGTTCCTAATTTGTCCTTTACACTAGCCAGCATTTTCAAAATTTATGAGCCTGTGTAATGTAGATAATGCTCTGGAGAACAAGTGGTAGGAGCATACAGGTGGACTTGTTTAAACTGCAGTTTTGAAGTTTGCATTAAAACACAGTTGAGCCCTGGCTTACCTATACTCCTAAGGAAAACTGATACAGTCATTTCTTATGATTCGAGGTAGTTATGTTCTACAAAGTTCCCGCGATCACTGAATTAGTGAATATGGAATCACTGCTCCTAGGGGAATGTGGAACCCAAAGGCTGGGGCTATAGGGAGGGAGGGAGGGAAAAGAAAAAAAGCAAGTAGAAGGAAGGAGAAAGAAAAAGAGGAAAGGGAAATAGAAAAGAATAAAAGGAAAGAAAAACAAAACAAAAGAGAGGAAGGAAGGAAAGAAGGATAAAGAAATATAGGATAAATTTCCTTCAAGCTTCTGATCATATTTTTGTCTACCTATAGGACTGTCTTCTGTGTATTTCCATTCAATGACACCTTACATAATACATATTTTTGATTAATTACTAACGAACTCAGTCTGAAAGAGAACAACACTAAAAAGCCCTGCAACTTATACCTGAACAAAGTTTACTGAATATACACATTTTCTCTGTGAGAAAAGGCACATTAACAGCCCTATTAGGCTTAGAAATACTAGATAGCAAAGCCGGGCGTGGTGGTGCACGTGCTTAATCCCAGCACTTGAGAAGCTGAGGTAGGAGGAACATTGGGAGTTCAAGTCCGGCTTGGACTACAATGTAAGCACAAGGCCGGCCTGAACTACATAGTGCAACCCTGTCTCGAAAATCTAGGGCCAGAAGTTTGGCTCAGTGGCTTAAACGCCTGCCTGGCAGGCGCGAGGTCGAGTTCAACTCCCGGTGCCACAGAAAAAAAAAAAAAAGAAATTACCAACAAAAAAAGCTTACAGATGCAAGAAATATGGCACTAAGACTGTGAAGAGGACACTTGGTTACATTATGACAGCCAAAGAAAGAAAGCAGAGCATCGCCATGTTCCAGCTGGGACAATTAAAATTTTTTGCCACTCTGCAAAGGTCCATGAATTACCAGGAAAACTCCACAAGTACTGATTTGGGGGTTATCAGTAAGTTTTCAAAGTAGGTGAATTCATAAATACAGAACCCACAAATAATGAGGATCAACTGTAATCACAGACTCAGTTTTAAGGAAAGTCCTTAATCAAAATGAAAGGGCCAAACATCAATATTTTGCAACTGAACACGGAGCTGATTAAGGTCGAGCACCTCATGATTTATAAAAGCACCTCCCTCAGAAGGTACTTTCCATAGTGGAAATGCAAGCAGTATGATTCATCCTTCAGTTTATTGAATATATTCATTGTTGTCAGCAATAACCATCTCTGTTTATTATTCAATTAAATTCAGCCAGTGGTTACTGAGTATCTCCAGCAGAAGCAATTTATAGTCTGTCCTCATGGGTGACAGGAGGGGAGACTGAGGCAATTCCCAACTCTAATACAACCCAGAGAGAATATAATCAAGACACCATAAAGGTACAACATATGTAAGACTAGTAAAAAATACAATCTTATTGGGATCAAAGGTGAGAGAAAGTGTTTCCTTTTGGGACTGTCTGAAAAAGTTGACAGAGATAACGATATTTGAAAGGATCTTAAAAGGATGAATAAGATGATAACTGGAGCCTTGGAAAGACATGTTCTGTGAGTTAAGAGGGAACCAGCTCAGGTGTGGGGAAGGCAGAGTGTCCTCCGATGTGTTAACTGTCAGGCAAACGGTAAATGAGGAAGGATGACAGGTCCAGCCACCCTAATTCTGTTTCTAGAAACTTCTTGGTTTATTCTGCCTTCACGCTGTGCTGGTTAACTGTCCCTGTCCATGGCTCAGCTCCTTAACTAGACCACATACGAAGACAAGAGGGCTCACCCCTCATTCTTTTTTAGTCTCACTCCCTCACTCCTCCCAACACTCTCAACACAGAACACACATCCAACAGACAAAAGGTCACCCTACACCAACGCCTGTGTCTCCCCCTTCTTCAGTAAATATTTGCCCACTCACTGTTGGCTTTACAAACACATTAAGCTTTTAGCAAACCTGGACTGTTTACTGAGAATACAGGTTGTTCTCATGTCACATATGGCTAAACTTTGTAACAGGAAGTAACTGTGTGGAGAAAGGAACTGTTGAAAGTGCCACAATCTTATATTACACATTTTATTTCCACATTTAACTAAAATCAAACATTAAGTATTTAACAGAATCTCCAAATTTTGCAATTGAAGTTGTAAATGCATAAGTATGTCTTTAAAAATTCTCATGTTTAGGTTCTATTAGATTGTGGTCCCTTGACTCTATAATTTATTGGAATTAAACATAAATATTTATTGAGTTCTTGGATTGTCTTTTGAGGTTTATAATATGACATGAGTTTAAACATTTTGAATATTCTTGCACAGAAACAATCTTCTATATACAATTTTTAGTTTCTTTTATCGCCAGTAAATTATTTTAATTATAAAAATATTTTAATAAGCCAATTTCTCCTCTTTTTTAACTGCTCCAGTAGGAATGTCTCCAGTGGCAGAAATTCAAAGACTATTAAAAAGACCAAATACTTAAATTTGAGTATATTCCAGGTAAAATAAGTATTACAATTCTATAGTATATAGTATGTAGCTAGAAACATATATTAATTTCAGCCTATTATTTATTCATTGCTTCTAAAATTGAATTTTGCATTAGAATTAAGAACCAAATTTTGGCTGGGCGTGGTAGTGCACGCCTTTAATCCCAGCACTCGGGAGGCTGAGGCAGGAGGATCGTTGTGAGTTTGAGACCAGCCTGGGCTACAGAGTGAGTTCAAGGCTGGCCTGAACTGCATAGTGAGACTCTGTCTCAAAAAATAGGGCTGGGGATTTAGCTCAGTGGCATAAACACCTGCCTAGCAGGTGTGGGATTGTGAGTTCAATCCCCGGTACCCAAAAGAAAAAAGAATTAAATTTTGCTGGGCGTGGTAGCACACATCTCTAATTCCAGCACTCAAGAACCTGAGGCAGGAGGATCGCTGTAAATTTGAGGCCAGCCTAGACTACATAGTGAGTTTAAGGCTAGTTTGAACTACATGGTGAGATCCTGCCTCAAAAAAACAACAAAAAAAAATCAAGTTTTACAAAATACACTTCTACAGTCACATTATTACACTTACTGTTTCAAACCCTCGATGTGGATGATCAGGAAATCCTCCAGGTCTACCGCCTTTGAATTCATCAAACAGTAAAAATGGATCCAGATTTTTTAACTAAAATAAAAATAACATTCAGTAGATTAGACATGCCTTTTAAGTCATGCTATTAGGGTTATATTCCTGAACAAATCTAGAAAAACTCATTGAAAACTCCATAGCCAGTGAGGAAATGTTTGCAATGAAAATTGCTTTAAGAAAGAATCCCTTATATACACACATATGAAGGCTCACTGTTTATATTAGAGTTGACATTTTATGAGAAGAGCTGAGAGTGAACAAACATTCCACGGTCATTTAAGACATAAATAATCAAGTGCAAATAAGATCAGTCTGTATCCTGAACAGATTCATAATAGCATGGAGGAATAGACTAGAAAATTGATTATTACAATGTGAGTATAAGTATCAGGAGGAAAACAACTTTCCACATATGAGAATGGATGGGATCCTGGAAGATGCTACTAGGGAGGTGGCACTTGAGCTGAGTCTGCAAGTACATGTAGGGAAAAAGGAAAAGGAAGGGTATCTAAGGGAAAAGAGCAGACAGCTTGGCATGCTTGAAGAAGTGCCAGGGAACTACCCTACTGGGGAAGAAGAGGCACATGGAATTATGATGAAAGATGGGCAGAAGGATGGAGGTCGAATCTTAAAGACATTTGGATCTTACCCTGAAGGTGATAGGTTTTGATAGGGGGTTGAGATAATCAGATTTAAGAAGATCACTCTATGCAAATACAAGGGTACCAAGCGACGGAGGGATTGGGGAGGGAGGGAAGAGGAAGGAGATGAAGAAAGAATAATTAAGATGTGTCATGCACATGTACTACCTCCCCATGAGGAATGTAATCGTTATGTGTTTCAATCATGTATTAATAAAAATAAAAATTAAAAGCAAACGAAAGACCACTCTATGAAAGATAATTTGATAAGGTAATAGAAGAATATTTAGAAGTTCATTTTAATAGTCTGATAAGAAGAATTAAGATATATCATGTATAGGTACAAATTCCCTATGATAAATGTGATCATTATGTATATCTAAACAGCAAATAAAATTAATTTTTAAAAAAAGAACTAAAGCAGTGGCAGTAGTAATGGGAAGTGGTTGAGTGACTGGGTAGATATTTATGAGGAAAAAAGAAAGAGCATTTGATGACCCCCAAACTTCTAGCTATGGTGCCTGGGAAGGAGGTAGGGCCACTTAGCAGCTGAAGGAATATAGAAAAAGCAAAATAAAAGACAGATAATAGGAAGTAGGGATTTAACTTTTTCAAATGGAAAGGGAATCAAGAGATGGAGAGAGGAGCGGGAAAATAGATGAAAAAATAATTGAGGTGTGTTATGTACATGGACCAACTCCACACAAGGAATGTGGTCATTATGTACCGCAAACATGGACTAATAAAAAATAAAAACGGGGAGGAAAAAGAGAAGCAGCAGCCTTGAAACAGCCACGGTAATTTAATTTTAGGCCACTCTGAGTTTGAGATTTCTGCATAAATGTTACCTACATAAATGAAAATACTAATGCCTGTGTATGTTATATTGTGCAAAGGCTAGGCGGTCACAGGACACAAGCCTCAAAATCAAAAGAGAAGTACAAAACAGATGTGCTGTCCTCAGTATATTGTCATGATGACCTTGGTTATTCTTGACCCCTTTTTAAACTACAGAAATTTTAGAAAATTTGTCAAATTCTATGAATAAAGATGTTGGACTGTTTACTGGAACTGATTTGAACCCCTGGATCAATTTGGGAAGAACTGACATTTATATAATATTGAGTTTTCCTATTTATAAATACAGTTGTCTCCATTTAAAAAAATCTTTTAAAATATCCCTCAGTAAGAGCTTATAATTTTCTTCATAGAGGTTTTGCATATATATTTTTACTTTTTTCTAGTTAACATAGTTAGTGGTATTATAAACAGCATTTTCAATTTTATTTTGAACAGTTTGCTGCTGGGAATTAGAAATACAAATAGAAAGGTGATTTGAACACCGCTAAGCTCTTTCACTTTAATAGTTCAGTTGTAGCTTCTTTTGGGTTTTCTTTATAAGATATTCATATCATCAGTGTATTTATCAATGAACTTTTCCCCCAGCCTGGGCATGGTGGCATATGCTTGTCCTATGAGCACTGGGGAGGCTGAGGCAGAAGGATAGCCAGTTCAAGACCAGCCTGGGCTGCATAACAAGTTAAAGGCCAATCTGGACTATATAATAAGACCCTGTCTCAATACTCACCTACCTCAAAAAAATGCTTTTCCCTAAAAGTTCACATATTATATATACATACATACATACATATATATATATATATATATATATATATATATATACATACATATTGCTTTTATTAGGTTCAAGCTGTGACAGCTGCGATTTTTCCATTTTGCTGACCTCAACTGCCCTCTACGTATCTTCTCATTCATGGAGTCAGGCTAGAACAGTAGCCACTATAAAGGGCAAGCATGGTTAAACCCAAAGTCAGGAGGATAGCACCACAATCCCGCCTATGGGAGTCATGGGTAATGCAGCAAAAATGGGCCGAAGCACATGCATCCTCTCGCAAGGATGGAGCGGGTATCTGGGAGTGATATCCAACCAACAGCCATTAGAAAATAACTGCTTCTTTTTTCATTTTCAATCTTTATAATTTCTATTTTTTTTTCTGGTCTTTTTGCAAACTAGCACCTCTACAAGTGTAGAGTAGAAGTTATAGTGGCAGACATACTTGTCTGGCCACTGACTTTATCCAGTTTAAATTCCGAAGTATCACTGGTAATCAGATTGTTTAATGCAGATGTTGTTTTGTTTTAATTTTAATTGCTTTTTGTAGATTCCCTTCATAAGATTCAGGGGCTTCCCTCCTATTTCTAGTTTACTAGGTTGTTGACTATTTTTTAAAATATAAATAGATGTCGAATTCTCAATGCTTTTTCTGCATCAATTTCAATATTTGTATATATTTTCTCTTTTTAAACTCTTTTTTATGTGTGATACTGGGGCCTGAACCCATTATGTTTTAAAAACATATAATATATATAATTTATGTATGGTATGTAATTTAAAATTTTAAATATATAATATATAAATAATATATATGAAAATATGTGATATAAATATATATATAAATATATATATTTGAGCCAAGGTCTTACTAAGTTGGTAAATTGCCCAGGCTGGGCTCAAACTTGCAGTCCTCCTGGCTCAGCCTCCCAGAGTGCTGAGATTATATGCATCACACCCAGCTTCCTTTGAACTCATAATGTTAGTAAATTACATACAAAGATTTTCTAACATTAAACCAAACTTGCTCTCTTCAGATATTACAGACTTGGTCCTGAAATATTATCATTTACATACACTGTTGCATTTGGTTGGATAATATTTTATTTGTAATTCTTGCAAAAATATTTATGAATGTGATGTAATTATCCTTTCGCTTTTGTCATCACCTGGTCCTGGCAGTACAGTAATTTCAACTTCATCAAGTGATTTGAGGACCACTTCTTCCAGTTGCATTCCCTGGAGAATTCATTATTAAATCAGAATTTTTCTAAAGCTTAAATAGTTAGCACATTCTGTCTGTAAAATCATCTGGATGCGTTGTCTTTGAGAAAGACTTTTTTTTTTTTTTTTTTTTTTTTGCGGCACCAGGGATCAAACTCACAGCCTCATGCCTGCCAGGGCAGGCGCTTAAGCCACTGCGCCAAACTCCCGGCCCTTGAGAAAGACTTTTAAAATACAGATTCAATTATTTTTACTGAAATGAAATTATTTAGATTTTCCATTTCTTTTTTATTTCTTAATAGTTTTACACTCTAAGAGTTTCTCTAACTTCTTATCAGCTCAGCTAACTGATTTTTTTAAAGTTCTTTATTTAGGATATCTACTCTTTCATAAGGCTAGAATTAAAAGTACAAATTTCTTTTTTCTATGGTTTTATTTTGTTGTCACTTTCCGTGAAAAAACATACATGCAAATATATACATTGTATGTGTGTATATATGTGGTGTGCATATATATACACATGGAAGTGTAAATTCAGCAGGCTACTTCAAGTTTTTTAGCCTAGCAAAGTTTCAGCATCTTCACTTTAAAACGTGGAGTATGACCCATACAAAGCAGAGTTACTTTTTAACTCATCACTGGTTAGTTTGTCATCCAGCCCAATATTCAATTGAAAGTCAGTTCAAATATGTATTGAAGCCTCTCAAAAATACCAAAGGGACTTAATTTAAAGAGATGTTTAAAATTCTCCTTACTCCCCTTTCTACATATTTGTCTCCAAAATTTCCATCTTCTCTCACTCCAAGTTTTTAAATCTCTTTAAATTATCTGGACACAGTCTTTTCTTCTCCTCCTCTCTCACACCCTAGATTTACCCTTTTCTTTTCTCCTTTACCAGTAAGATGGAACCTACTGCCCTTTCCAGGGAATATCAACCATGCAGATCTTGGATCTAGTCAATCTTGTCCTATCACTTATTATTCTATTTCAACTCAGTGAAAACCTAGGAAAAGAACTAGGGTTGGTAGGAAGAGAGGTTGAGAATTCTTATATCGCATTGTAATTTTTTTCTTCTCACAGATATATATTTTGAAAGATTGTAAGGATTGGAAAGAAAAAATGTGGGGTATCTGTTGTACTGCACTGATCCTGTAAATCTCTGAGCCATTTTTCCTTCGGTGCAAAACAAAAAGTTTGAAGCCTTGAAATGCATTTCCAGTTATACATTGCAATTCTTTGGTATTAAAATGTGGGAAAGAAATATCGTTTCTTGATATCAGAGTTTCATATGAACCAATATGAAATATGTCCTGTTGTCAAATAAACTGAAAAAAAGAGGTTCTCTATTTTCATCAACCACCCCCAGAACAGTAGTAACTTACTGGTACTGAGAAATGGGGATGCTGTAAGGAAAATCTAAATATGTGCAAGCAGCTTTGGAATTGGGTAATGGGTAGAGGCTGGAAGAGTTTTGAGGTTCAGTCTAGAAAAACCCTACATTGCCATTGAATGGAGAGTTAAAAGCAACTCTGGGGAGACCCCAGGAAGAAAAGAGGGGACCTTTAGATAGTACCTCAAACTTTTAAAAGAATATCTAAGTAACCCTGGATGGTTAAAACTCATTCCAATGAAGTCTCACAAAGAAAGGAAGTATATATTATTGGAAACTGGTGGAAAGTATCCTTGTTATAAAGTGGCAAAGAACTTGGCTTAATTATGTTCATATCTTCATGTTTTGTGAAAAGTAAAACTTGTGAGCAATGAAACTGAATATTTAGCTAAAGCTATTTCTAAGCAGGGTTGAAAGTATAAACTGATTCCTCTTGATTGTGTATAGTAAAATGCAGGAAGAGAGAAATCATTTAAAGGCAGAATTGTTAATCAAAAGGGAAGCAAATCTTAAAAAGATTTAGAAAATTCCCAGGCTACTTATGTTGTAAAGAATGAGAAAGCATGTTTGAAAGAAAGTATTGATGATGTAGCCAAATGACCACTTGATAAGGGAGCCATCTAAATAGAAACCAGGACCTACTGTCTAAAACAATGGAAAATGACCATACTCAGGACCAATTTCCTTTACACTGTTCAAGCTACATAACAAAATACCATGAGCTGAGCAACTTATAAATGACAAAAATTTTATTTCTTATAGTTCTGGAGGCTGAGAAGTCAAAATTAACTTACCAGAAGATTCAGAATCTGGTGAGGGCCCACTTTCTGGTGCAAAGATGGCACCTTCTAGCTGTGCCCTCACCTGGTAGAAGGGGTCAGCTAACTCTCTATGGTCTCTTTTGTAAGGAAATGTATCCCATTCACGAACATTCAACCATCATGACCTACTCACCTCCCAAAGGCCTTGTCACTAAAAAGGTTAGGATCTGAACATATGAATTTGGGGAAGGCACACACATATCAGTACCATCTGTCATGTTACTTGCATATTCCATTTCTCTACTCACCAATTCATGGCATATGGATGCACACAGAAAGAAATGCAAGACGGGGAAGAGACTACAGGAGCCAGAGGGCTGGCTGAGGCAAGAGTCAGAGGGACGAACTGTTTAACTGACAGGAAGGTAGGAGACGTGTAAGAGACACTCTTCCTCCAATAAACAAAAATATCTTATATTTGATTGTTGTGCTAAAGTGTTACTTACAAGAACAAGTCCTCACCAAAGCTCCTAATCTTCTCTAAACAGCTAGCACAGACTCAACCACATGTTACATAAACATGGGTCATCTGTATACAAGATCAGATTCATACTGAGAACCCTGATTTCCTAAAATGTTTAACTAAGTCTCCAACTCAATCACGTCTTTCTTTCTCTACATATTAAACTGACCTTTTAATTTTTTCCTTCACTTCAAATACCTCCAAATCCTTCAGTTGCCAAATGAGTATCAGGTTCCAAGCTATTTCTTTTGATCTCTTGAGAAGGTCAATTCAACTTGTGGCCACCACCCCTCAGGCCTGTGGCACTCCCATGGTAAAGCTCCAGAAGCCTGGTCTATTATTTAAATCAGGAATAACTGGAAGTACCTAAGAGGATTGGCAGTTCCTTGGGGACAGGACTCACACTGTGTTTTTTCCATGATGCTTCATTGAATCTAGACTAATTCTGTGCACAAAAGGTGTCCCACAAACATCCTGAGAGGCACTTGTGTTAGATTCCCTAGCCTCTCTTTAGCTAGATGAGATCCTATGATTATATATGGCTATAAGGAGAAGTTATAGGGTGGGACTTTTAGGAAAATTCCTTATAAAAGGAAGATGGTAGGTAATGTGTGTCTTTTTGCCTTTCTCCTGTGCCTCCTTTCTGTGCCAGAAGACACATGGCTGCTATTGCTCCAATAGCTGTCATTGACCTAAGGTGATGCGCTAGGAATGTAGGAAGAATTACGATTTAAGATGACATGAACATGGGTCTCTGATAAAAGTGGAGCCTTCAGACCCTCTATACTGCCTATTTTAGGGCTTTACAGAAGAGAAACATAAACATTTATGTTATCCCTTGGTTTGGAAGGTTGCTTTCTGTTACACACAGCCGAACCTAATCTTAACTGACATAAAGCTAACAGTACCTGTGGAAGCAGCCTACATCAAGACAATACGGCAGCAGAAAAAGACAGTGCCTTCAAGGTAGATTCCACCAGCTCAGACTACCTCTGAGGCTTACTTTGCTTCTAAACTGAGCCTTGAGAGTAAAAATGATAAGGTTGCAGGAATCACCAGCACATATCCTAACTGAAATAGATACACTCTTAAACCGCCTTGAGCTGTGACTCTAGACCAGTGATGGCAAACCTGTCAAGAGCTTTCAAATGATACAAATGGCCCACTTCGGCACATGTGCCATAGGTGCACCACCACTGCCTAGACCATCTACCTTGACCCAATATCCAGCGGCCTGATACTGGAAAACACTGTCCACAGGGGCTACATCAATGAACACCAAGATTACCAGGGCTATTTAATGATATAAGGTATTTCTTTAATTTCTAAGTGCTAATACAATTGTACTTATACATCTATTTTTAAATTGTCTTATTTTTTAGAGACAGACTGACATTTATAAATAAAATGATGGCTAGGATTTTCTTCGAAAAACTGTAATGGGACAAATGGATGAGGATATAGATGAAACAAGAGTCCTCATGAACTGATCATTGCGAATGCCAGGAAAATGGAGATTCATTACATTACTTTCTCTACTTTTCTTTATCTGAAAGCTATTCATTTAAGTCAAAGACAAGTAAGAGTAGCCCAAAGTGAATTCCACTCCACTGAGGAGTGTCTGATGAGAGGAAGAGCGGGCCAGTTACAAGTGTAGCTGTGTAGTGGTTTCTGCTCCTGTGGGAAGCCCAGAGGAACCAAGCACTAACACTACCGTACTTGGCCATTCAAACTCCCATCTGGCTAGCCCGGCCCATGTGCAACTGTATTGAAAGGTGTGAACCACTTCCAGTCCATCTCTTCTTTATTGTGGGTCATACAAAAGTTCAGTGTGAGCACCACAAATTGCTCTTCCATCTCCACATTTGCAATGTTAGGGAAAATATCATTTGTCACTGCTAATACTAAGCACTATTGTACATTCTATGTGCTAAAATGGCTTTGGGGTTCGAAGTTTAGGAACTATTTCTTCAGAGAGATAAATCTTGGTGCAGTTTGAAAAGTAACCTCCCTGACGTTGGACAAATGCCTTCATTCATGGGAAAGCCTTGTCTCTTATATTAGATAAAAAAGTGAAGACACGAAATTGTTTATTCCATACAATCCTCATGGTGTAAAATATACAATGATATGGAAACAAAAGCAAATACTCTCTGTCTTAATTGCCATGCTGATGAGCTGAAGAATTAGTCCTATCCTTTCAGTTTCCCTTAGGGTAGAAGCAGACCTGGGACAAAGGAGACCTGAATTAGAATATGATCATTTTAAATTCTAGGTTTTCAGCCAAGGATTCTTATCTAGGACCATGGGACAAAATTTAGGGATGCCGTGAAGTTGGATTATAAAAATTTTTTTTTTATATCTTGTTGGGCATGGTGGCTCACATCTGTAATCCCAGGAGGGCTGAGGCAGGAGGATCACCATGAGATTGAGGCCAGTGTGGGCTACATGATGAGTTCAAGGTCAGTCTGAACTACACAGCGAGACCCTGTCTCAAAAAGAAGATACATTTTAATTTTATTATCCTCTAAATAAATTTTTCTGAATCTTTTATTGTTGTAAAATATATGCAAATTAAAATTTAGCATTTTAACCATTTAAAGTATATGTTTTGATGGCATTAACTGTGCACACTGTTGTACAATCATCACCATTACCAGACTGAAGCTTAGTATTTTATTTCATTATGAATGTACTCAATGAACTGCAGTAAATTACCAGTACCTGTGACTCTGACACCAATAGAAAGCAAAGTATTTCTCCTACCACATTACAGTTGTGAGTAGGTATTTTGAAGTACCCTTCATGCTCTTCCCAGCTTTGAAATTAGGCTGCTGTCAGAACTGCCACCAAATCTTGTTACTCAGTGTAAAGTTACTAGATTACAAAATTGCTTTAACAATCTTTTAGCCATATTGTAGGATAAAAGTTGCCCTTGGTAATCCTGTGTATTTTATGTATTTAAAAACACCATTTTGCAAACGAATTGATAGGTTTCAACAGAATGCCAACAGGGTACACACGACAAAAAATACAAAGAAACCCTCAGGAAATGTGTTCCTGGCTGATGGACTAATTAGAGTGTCAGCGCCCCTCAACACACAAGAATGGTTCACTGACAGGTGTTTTTGGGTCTTAAAATTTTTTCCACTTGTTCTGCTCACGATAGAACCTAGGAGAATATGACACCACCTCCATCTGCCCCTGTGTATTTCCCCATTAGTACAAACCTCTTGGTTTGTATCCCTTAGCAAACAGTATTTGGTGGACCTAAAAAGGTATTTGTGAATAATCAGGAAGTAAATGTTGGAAAGAGACACAACAAAGGCACAACCAAAGAAACCTGATGGGGCTAAAGGAGAATTGGGTTGGTGGTTCGCCCCTGCCTCCTAGGCCAGTCAATATCATGCTCAGGGAAAGAAGTTAGGCACAGAAAAACAAAACCTGCATGATCTTACTCATATGCAGAACATAAACAAGTAGACACAGGAAAAATGGTGGGCGCCAGTAGCTGGAATGAGCACAAAATTTCAGTCCGACACGCGGAATAAGATTGAGAGATCTACCACACAACATGGTGACTTTAGTTCATGACAATGTACTCTATAGTTCAAAATTGTTAAAACTGTAGATTTTAAGTGTTCTCACAATGGTAAAAGATTATTTATGTGATATAATGCACATGCGAATTAATTTGCTTTAGTCATTCTATAGTATATACATAAACCAAAATATCATGTTGAGGGCCGGGAGTTTGGCTCAGTGCCTTAAGTGCCTTCCCTGGCAGGCGCGAGGTTGTGAGTTCAATCCCCGGTGCCGCAAAAAAAAAAAAAAAAAAAAAAAATATATCATGTTGTACACCATAAATCCATACACTCTTTGTCAATTCAAAAAAATAGTTTTTCAAAAATCGAATCCATCAACAATGTAGGGCAACATTCATTGAAAACTAGGAGTTTTTTTTAAATGTGATAAACACTTCTCGAATACACTTTTTATTTTAAAAAATGGAGAAAGTGACCCTTATGTAATAAGTGGTATGAAGCTTAGGTCTAGCAACAAAGTAGTATGAAGATATCTGAGTAGGGTTTAAGAGAATTGGAAAGTCCCTTACTTTTCAAACTGGAACCCATTTGCCTAATGTATTTTTTCTCTTATTAAAAACATTGGAAATTGGTATGGCACTGGGGACTATATTCATTGGCCATGACCACTGTTTGATACTTTTCTGTGCATATAAGAAATTTTCCCCATGCATCCCAAATTCTACTCAAATGAAAAGATTCTGTACTCTTAATAAACATCTGCCTGACCTACAGTCACATTCTCTAAGTTATCATCAATACCTGCCCCTCACAAATTATCTACAGAAGTGCATCTCAGCAGTCTGTGAATCCAAATCTGTGATGTGTGACTGACCAGGAGTGGAGACCTGACTCCTGCCGAACTGTTATGCTTTATACCTAGATATCCCCCAAGAGCTTCATGTGTTCATAGGCCAGGCTTTTGGAAGGTGCTTGAGGTCTTATAGCAGACACGCTGTTGGGAAATGGTCAGAAGAGGTGGGTCACCGGACACATTGCCTGGAAGGGTGTATCTCCCTCCCTGGCTCCTCCCCTCATGATCTGCTTCTTGGTCACCAAGTCTCGAGCAGCTTTTCTCTGTCATGCTCCACTGCCTTTCCATTTCTTGCCTTGGAACCAGCTAATCCTGGACTCAAAACATGAGCCAAAATAAACCTCTCCTTTAAATTGTGACTGTCAGGTATTTTGTCACAGTGACAAGAAAGTAACTAGAGCACAAGCGAACCAGATTCTCTCTTAGGAATTTGGAACTGAAGCATGGTGTTACTCCCTGGTGATTTGAACACTGGGCATATAAACTGGGGGATTCTGGGGTGCACATGTTTGGCATAGTGTATGTTGAGGCAGATAGTAAGTCAGCCCAGAGCAGGGCATGGGTGTTCAGTGAGAAGCAGATATACTTCCAGGAGCTCAGTTCCACCTGTTGCCTAGAGTCTGTATCCACATTCTAGAAATCTCCTTTGGGCCAAGATTAGTCTGCATGAGGCCCCAACCATGGAGCTTAGAGTCTGCACCTATGTTGTGGCCCTCTCTTCCCAAATCATCCTCAACATCCTACCAATCGCTTCTGAAAGCAAGCAAAGAGGGGCTGCTCCGCCAGCATACCTCTGGTCTGCCGATGCTTCTGCGGACCCGTGCTCCTACCCCTTCCGACTGCTCCCGACTGAGCACAGAGAGAGTAACCTTCTTCGAGGGGCCCATGTCAAGGTCTACAAAGAGAGTCTTCTGATGTTGAGCTGCAGAGGAGGAAGAGCAATTGGAGGAACAACAAAACAGAAGTCATAGGGAAGAGCTATCCAAAGACTACAAAATAAATATTAGAATTAGACTTGCTCAACATAGTTACAGCTTTAATTATTGGATGCTTATTATGGATAGGGCCTGGATTAAATGCTTAAAACAACAATGATGATGGTGAATATGTATACTCATACTTCCCAGAGCCAGGTATTCCACTAATTATTTACAATTACCTCATATAATCCTACAGGCATCTTGAACAAGGGTTAGCAGTAGCAGCTCTCCTGGACGCTTACTGAGTACTTCTAATGAGGGCTTTATCTGCTTTACCTCATTGGACCCTCGGATATGCCCACACATCCCCAGTGCCACCCCATAAGGCAGGGTGACAGACTAGAGGGAGGGTTTGTGTGGCAACACAGGGAACACCAAGAAAAACCACAGTCTGTGACTGTCATCAAAACATGTTGAAGATCTTGGCACTGAAAGGGATCTTCAAGACCCATCTATCCCACAAATTCAGGGCCAATACTTTAGGCCAGAAACTTGAGTTTTCTCATGAAGCCTGCTAAAGCGAGGCAACTCATGGGTGTGTTGCTTAAATTCTCCCTGATGGACTATCACAGAACAGATATAATGGACCACTTTCCACTTTAAATATTTGCAGACAGTAAACCCAACTCCCCAGATCTTTCCTGGAAGTGAAATATAATCAATACCTTCAAAGATTCCTACTGAAACTAGAACTGCTTTGCAAGAGGTGGGTTTTACAGCCAAACATCCTGGGATTGCATCCCAGCTTCAGCATGCATCAACCACCCTTTGACTTGGACATCCTTGTGCCTCAGTTTCCCCATGTGTAATTGGGAGTACAAAGTGCCTAGTTCAAAGAGTGCTATGAGAATATTAGTTGCTGTAATCCAGAGGGGATCCACCTAGCAATAATACTCTGCAGTCAGCCAAGGCCCATCCTAAAATGTATCCTTTCGGAATGTATAATAATCAATTAAAGATTTATTGGGCAATGGAACATGGGGCATAGAAGTAAGTAGTTTAGGTCTGTCACCATCCACACACAAGTAACTAGGAAATATTTTTACCCCTAGCTAGACTATTCTGGGTCCTTCCAGACTCCCACAATTCAATTCTAAGCATGTGAACAACTGATCTGGCATTTATCAGATGTCAGTACGCTGCAGAGGTAAAAGCCGCCTACCACTTTCACCAAGTTTCAGCGGGATTCAAGCATCTCTTGCCGGCTCCCCTATGATTCTGCAGCGGGCTGAGGGAAGGCAGGAACTTGAAAACAGATCGCCAGCATCCCCCACCCAGCCCACCCGGACGGGACCCTAGACACTCACGCAGCGGTGGCGGCGGCCTAGAAGGGGGCCGCGGTGGCAACCGGAGCCTCTGCCTCGGAGGGGGCGCGGGGAGTCGGGCTTCGAGCGTGGGAAGGGCCGGTACGAAGGGCGCCTCACCGTGACTCAGCGTTTCTCTGCGTCGGCCTCAGGGGAGCAGGAGTCACTGGGTCTTGGGAGAGGAGAAGACGAGTGCTGAGCAGAGGCGACACCCTATTTACCTTTGGCACCGATCTTCTCCCCTTGCTCCGCGCCTCTCCCTGACCTGCTCGGCTGCCTTTTGGCCTGGCGCTCCTCCCGCGCTGCGTAGAGGAGATGCGCTCCCCAGCCACTAGGGGGCGCGCTTGGCTCCAAAAAGGGTGTAGGAGGCCAGGCAGGTTCTCTTAATTGGAACTGGTCTCCCCCACAACCCATTTCAGCTTTGCCAGAAACCAGTCTAACTGGAGTCTACTTGTCGCTCATCCCGCTGAGCTGGGCTACACGGAATCCAATGCTTTCTGCACCCCCTGCAGGCATCATTTGATGTGACCTTAGGCAGGCAGTTCAGCTTCTCTGGGCCTCTGATTCTTCCTGTGGATGGTGAGAATAAGGCAGAACCAACCTCGTGAGGCCGCAAAGAGTTAGATGTTCCTGCCGCGTCCGAGGCACTGTGCAGTTGTCCGCCACATAAATAAGCCTTCCCGCTGCCATGGGGCTGGAGGTGAGAACGAAGCAATAGCCAAGACGTTTCTGCTTCTGCTGAAAGAGAAGACATACATACTGTAGTGAGGAGACAGTTGGCCAAGAGCTTGGCTATTGCCTTGTAATCCCAGCACTTTAGGAGGCTACAGCTGGCGGGTCACAAGTTCAAGTCCCGCCCGGTCAACTTAGGAAGACCTTATCTCAAAAAAAGCAAAGGGCTGGGGATGTAGGTAGTTCGGTGTGAAGGGCCTGGGTTCCATCCACAGTGCCAAAAATAAATAAATTAGCTTGGTCAATGATGGCATACAGCAACCGGAAATTGGAGACTTGGCCCTGGAAGATAAAACCTTGCGCCTGCAGTGAGGCGACCTGGTTTACTGCTGGGCCTAGGAAACAGAGGTACAGACAGGGCTGTGCCTGGTGTTCTGTAAACACCAGAAGATGCCTGCTTCTGAGAAAGGAAGAAAAGTGGTGCCTCTAAAACAAGATGGGAAAACTGTGTATTTCAGGACCAGAGAGTAAATATTTTTGATTTTACAGGCTGCAGAGACTTTCTGTGGGGCCTGCTCCAGTTTACCTTTGCAGCAAGGAAGCAGACATAAATAAATGGATGGGATTACACTTCAATAAATCTTTAATCATGGATACTGAGATCTGAATTCATAGGAGTCATATAGTTTTGAATTTATATAATTTTCACTTGTCACAAAATGTTATTCTTTCAACATTTGTATTTCAACCACTTAAAACTGTAAAAACCATTCTTAGCACTTAGACTGTACAAAAATAGGTAATGGGTTACATATCCTTTTGATTCTGGCTCAGTTTGTAGGCTCCTGCCCCCAAAAATTAGATTAGTAGAGGAACAAAGACTTTTCCTCGGACACCCTATATATAACTGGGGCTCAGACTCCCCACCTGACTTAGGTGACTCAAGGCTAAATGAGACAATATATGTCAATATTAGAGGTGCCATACTGTTGCATATCACAATATAATTATTTGTGCAACTGTCTCCAAGTAAAATAGAAGTATAAACACTGTCCAGGACCTTTATAAGTATCCTTATAAAATGAGTCTGCATTTCCTACCAGAAAACTCAACATTCAACCAATTGCCTGAGCCTGAAATGCAAGCTCTCCCCTCTTGCTCATTCACCTTGAAACCCTGTGAATCCTGATTCCTACTATCTCTCCATACACTCAGTCCTTCCCATTTTGTCCCTCTTTTCCAATAGCTACCCTACTCTTCCTGCCTTCAAGCGTGCCACTGGCCTATCCATTCTCCAAGTTGTAGGCAAATGGAATAACAATTGTCTAAAATCCTTAGTGGCTTCTTATTACTCTCCGTAGAAAGTTCTGTAATATCTTTGAACTGGCTTCACCCTTAATAGCTTGTTTAACACACACACACGCAAGCACATGCACACACCCTATCCCTTCCCACCATGCAGAACTTCTTTAAGGCTCTGATTTATGCCTGCTCTTTGCAGTTGGTTTGCTGCGCCTTCGCCTGGAGTTTTCTTTCCTTGTCTTGGATCTGGTTTAACCCTATTCATCTTTCAGCTCTTAGCTTCTATTAGCTTCTATGGCTCTCTCTCTCTCTCTCTCTCTCTCTCTCTCTCTCTCACTCTGAAGCCTTTAATAGCTGCCCCCCTAGGTCCACAGGAACCACTTGACCTGACAATCTCCACAGCTACACATTGTTTCCCAGAGCCATTGTTTATCATCTTCTGGAAGATTCTGTTTTCCTATGATGGCCCTAATAGTATCTCCCATCTCACAAGCTCTTGTTCTGCAATGTGACCTTGGCATTTCAACAAAAGTGGGATTTGCTTCTTTTTCTCTTGAATCTAGGAAGAGCTTTTGAATGTTTTGTAATGTGGTGGAAGTGACATGATGCTGGTTCCGGGTGTGGCTCTGAAGTGGTCTGGCAGCTTCCACTTCCTGCTTTGTGGAAGCCAGTTGCACTGTAAGAAGAGCAATGACACTGAGATCACCCTTCTGGAAGGAGCTCATGCCACATGAAGGAGAAGCCCTAGAAGACACACCATAGGGAAAAAGAGACAGACACCAACAACACTGAGGCACATGACACAGCCCATGCCATATGGATCACAAGATACCCAGCCTTATCCTTGCCAACTGCCTGACCCACACAACTGTGAGCAAACAAAAGCATAAGCTACTCAGTTTCTGGGTATCTTGTTTTGCAATAATAGACACTGGAAATACACTTTTGTGTGAGAGGAGCAAAAAAGTAGGTTTTCAAAACTTTGCAAGCTAATGATAAACTTAAAAATATTTATCCTTTCAGAAGCTGGCTATGTCCTTTTAAATCATTACCCAGGGAGCCAGGCCTGGTGGCGCACGCCTTTAATCCCAGCACTCAGGAGGCTGAAGTAGGTGGAGCATTGTGAGTTCGAGGCCGGCTTGGGCTACAACACAAGCACAAGGCCAGCCTGAACTACATAGTGTGACCCTGCCTCAAAAAACTAGGGCCGGGAGTTTGGCTCAGTGGCTTAAGCGCCTGTCTAGCAAGCGTGAGGCTGTGAGTTCGATCCCCAGTTCCTCAAAAAAAAAAAAATCATTACCCAGGCAACTGACCTTCAAGCAAGATCAACAATTGTTAAAGTAGACTTTAGCAATTAAATGCTACAACCTATTGGCCACTGTGGTAACCTCTGGAGCACAGGTATCTTGAAAGGCTCTTTTGTTACAAATAGCATTTACAAGGACAACTTTGCTGTAAAAGAAAACAAGAAAGAATGGTTTAGCTGATCATTTTCCCACCTCTATGCTGTATTTGCAGTATTCTTGAGGATTCTTCAATTACACCACCTTTCAGAGGATCCTCTAGGACTCAAAATCCCCTCCACTCCGCAACTACCACAGAAGTGAGAGCTTCGCCTCCTTTTGTCTTCCAGAAGTTGGTCACTGGTAGACGTTAGGTTCAAGGGTGTGCATGGCCAGGGCACAGCCCCAGAACTCCATTTGCAGGTCTCCTTAAAAATAAAAAAGTACAAATCTGAAAAACTAGATGGTTTAAAATGAATTAAAGCAAAAGTGGAAGAGGGGAGAATTTTTAAGACTGGAAGACAGGGCATGTAGTGTTTCTCTATCACAGGGTCCATTTGTAAGAAGGGAAATGGGATGCCGTACATGGAGCTTTGAGCCCTTTTCACCCTGTCATTGGAAATGAGGATGGAGATGCAGAGCAGGCAGCTGGATATATGACCATGGGTCACCCTTGGAATTCTGCTAAACATAAAAGAAAACTTCATGCTGATATGGCAATGAGCAGAGCATTCCCTAAATGATTTTGAACAATTCCATTGTAATTTTTAAAGACACCTGCATGGTCAACATATTACACTTTTTTTCTTTTTCTATCCAAAATTCTTATTTTTCTCATTTGTAGAGCTTACTGAATTTCTTTCCAAAGATACATTTTATGCAAGTAAGTGGACATCTTAAACGTTTCATCATTTGCATTTTTTTCTTCTTCTTTAAAATATCAACCCAAAGTTCTTTCTTGCAGATTTTTGTAATGTGCCTCCTAGGGTAGTGTAGCTTCTATTCATTAAATGACAAATATCTCAGAATTATTCCTTATTAGGCACTCAGACTCATTGAACCCAGGAAAGCAGTTGGATGCAAGTCCAAGACTGATTCTTTTGTAAACACTAATTTATGAAGGTCATTAATGTATTGGGTGGTTGAAGACACTCAAATATATCCAGTAAAGAGGTGCTCATGTGATTCCCATTTCCTTCTGGGTGAGAGCACTCAGGACAGACTCGATCTGTTCTACCAACCAAGGTTCTGACCCAGAAGCCACATGTGACTAACCATTGCATAAAACCTCTCACTGTTCTGCTCTGTCTTTCCCGTGGAGTTTTGGCTGCTTCCCAGAAACGGACAGCTTATGACCCTCCCTTTAGAGACACAGAACTTTCCTAGAATCCATCACAAGAAAAACACTTTGAGCCCTGAAAGGCTGATTCATCTCTTGAACTAGGGAAGTAGAGAAATTTAGGTGAACGATTCCCCCGACACTTACCTCAATTACCCTGATAACATTTCTCAGCTTTCAACTTTTGTAAAGTTGTATCTTCTGGTCAAAGGAAGGCTGCTTTTGGAATCACAGTATTGAGGTCAAAATAAAAACAAATTTGAATTAAGTTCTAGATAATGTTATGTCTGCTGAGGTACTTAGAGATGACTTGTATCTGCACCTTTTTTGAATGCGTGGACAATGACAATAATAGCCACAACAAGAAGGTGGATGGTCAGGTGGATGGCGCATACCTGCAATCCCAGCACTTGGGAGGCTAAAGCAGAAGGATCACTGGGAGTTCAAGACCAGCCTGGGTTACATAGTGAGTTCAAGACCGTCCTGCACTACATAGTGAGACCCTGTCTCAACAAGACGAAGAAGAAGAGGAAGATGAAGAAAAAGAAGAAGAAGAAGAGGAAGAGGAGGAGGAGGAGGAGGAGGAGGAGGGGGAGGAAGAGGAGGAGGAGAGGGAGAAAGAAGAAGAGGAGGAAGAAGAATGGACAGTGAATAGATATATGAAAAATAATTGTAGTGAAGTGGTAATTGTAGACTCTAGACAGTGGTGTATGTGTGCTTTAACTTCTTTTAACTCTTCTATATATTGAAATTGTTCATCATAAAATTTTAAGGGAAAATAATTAAAACAAAGTGGGAATTAGAGCTGGAAGGAGCCCATAAAGTTATCCTGCTTTTGTCTACTTTCTTTGCCTCCAACTCTGGCACCTGTACAAGTACAATTCAATGAATGCCTGTAGAATTGAACTGCCGAACTAAATCCCAAGCTACTAAGTCATTGCCACAACTGGCAAGATTCATCTAGAGCATCAATTAGCGGATTTATTCCATGAAAGTGGGATAGTACATGTCTGAGACTTTGCAGGCAGACAGTCTCTGTCATAGTCTGCTTCTGGAGGATGAAAATAACCAGAAATGATATATTTAAAAATGATAGCTCCATTTCAATGAGTTTAATTTATAAGAATAAAGTACCTGCAGTTTTCCAACTCTAACAGGACCCCAAAGCCTTTCCTTCTGCTAAAAATTGAAAGTAAAATTGACTAAATGCCAATAAGTGTTTTAAAGATTTCATAGGTGTTAAGAAAGGTCACAACATAATTAAACAACACGCCTTAGTACCTTTCCCTCCTAACTCAGGCTTCTCCTTGCGTAAGGAATAAGGTTGTTCGTTTCACCATTGAACACACTGAGTCTGATAAACAACCATCCTTAGAAGAGACGGACATTAATTCTTAATTTCAGTGAGTGGGAATGATTTGCCTCAGATCCCAACTTCAAGCAGATTATTTTAACACTAAAAGGAGTAAGTGTAGGAAATGATAGAATGACACCCCCAGTGAAGAGATACCCAAAGGCTTACTCTCTAGTAAGGAGAGACAGACATAAAAATAATAGATATGTAAATGAATCTTTGTGTTTTTGGTGATAAGTACTATAGAAAAGAGATCAAGTTAAGAAGAATAAGGGAGGCTGGGCCTGCTCAGTGGGAGTGAGGAGGTAGTATGAAACAGAGTGGTCTGGGTGAGGCTTATTTGTGAGAGGTTATTTGAAATAGAAACTGGAGACTAGCAAATGGGCTGGGCAGATTTCCATGACAGTTAATGAAGCAAAAGATACTGCCCATGCAAATGCCCTGAGGCAGATGGTTCTCAGAATATTAGAGGGATAGCACATAGGTCATTTTTAAGAGTGGTAAAATGAAGTAAAATATTGCAATCCTGAGATGATATTAGGAGAGCAGAAGAGGGGGGACTATTGGAGAATTTATACAGAAGTGGTAAGATTTGACTTACATTAAAGGAATCACTGTGGCTCCCCAGTGGAGCATAGACTACAAGAGGTAAGGATGAGAATAAAGGAAAACAATCAGGAGACCAGTGCAATATTCCAGGTAAGGGATGATGGCAACTAAGCCTGAGAGATAGCGGGAGAGGTATTGAAAAGTGGCCAAATTTGAGATGCATTTAGACAATAGAGCTAACCCTGTATCATGAAGGGTTGAGTGTTGGGTGTGAGAGAAGGGTAAAACCCAAGGGTTATTCCACTTTCTCTGGCCTGAACAACTGGAAAGATAGAGACGCTATTAGATGAGAAGGGGCCAAGCATAGGAAGAGCTGATTGGAGGGGTTCAACAGGTCAGATTTTGCCATGGTCAATCCAGTTTATTTATTACATATTCCAAGTACAGATGCACAAATTGACAGTGGAATACGAGTCTGGAATCCAGTGGGCTCTTGGCTGAAATTTGGAAACATAAGTGTATAGATGGTGTTCAAAGCCATGAGTTAAATGAATTTCTTAAAGAGAGAAAAGACAGAAATCAACCACCAGCCAGAATTCTCTCTCTCCCCTCTCTTTGTCTCCTTCTGTCTGTTACTCTGTCTTTCTCATAAACTGCATCCTACCAGGTTCTTTCATATTTTAAAAATGTAAACACAAGTGAACAAGCCTGTTTATGCCATAAAGTTCAATTATCCCATGCTGTGTCCTTTGTCTGTTGCCTGCTGAAAGCTTGCATGAACAAGCTGTAGAGAAAATTCCTAAGGGTCTTGCCGAGTAAGGGTGACCACGCAGACTATAATTTGAATGTATTAAATCATGTAGTTGAAATAGCGAGCTGCCAAAAGTTAGGATTTAACTAAAGATATGGAAAATACAGAGCCAAAGAAAGGTTCAGGAGAAGTAGCAGAGGAAGTGAATGAATAGAACAAATAAATAAATCTGTGACATTTTGATTAAAAGGAAACCACTCCTCCCAGCTGCTTTTGAGCATTTTGAGCCCCAGCGAGGGATGGAAATTCTAAAAGATTGTACCCAGGTGTTTCCACATTTATATCACCTCTCTCAAATTTATTTTTTATTCTGAAGTGGATCTTTTACCATTACCATAAAAGCAGCGGAGTAAATACAAATTACCATATGGGAAAGGAAGTTAATTAAAAGAGTGGAATTAATTTACTGCACCAGGTCATTACGCTGCTGTTACTCTGCTTCACTCCCAATATGTTCATCACTACATGCTTTATTCTCAGAGGATGGAGAGCTATTTGGAATTCATCAGTGACTTTTATTTGCCATCAAGGTATAATCTATCCACTTTTGAATTCTTCTGAAGAACTCCCTGCCCTTCCCCATATTCCTATTTCCAAAGTGAAATATTTAAAATATTTGCAAGTTATTTTTCATACACTGTGTTAATTAAACTGTTACTGGTAGAATTTTCTCCACTAGATATAAGACTTCTGAAAATTCAAGCTGCCTCTGTTCTGTTCACTGTTGGGTCTTCTGCCCCTAACAGGATGGTCAGCATAAGGGAGGTTCTTGTTAAGACTTCACTGACCAAATGGATAGAAAGGACGCTAACTGTGTGTCCACTCAAAAGGATACCTCTTTGAAAGTCAGTAGCTTCACACTCTCCTGCCAACCCAACTTCATCACATCATAGATGCCTACAAATAAGTATCCAACAATTTGTAAGTTAATACAGTGTGTCCATGTATGTCAAGATGATGACCGATTTTCTTGGCTATCCACAGCAGAGCCTAAAATGTATCATTAGATTTATTATACATGACCAGCCAGAGAAAAGAGTGGAGTGAGCAAAGCCAAACATGGTGGGATTGTTGTAATGAAGTAAAGTGACAACCACGTGTTTTCACTGTAATCACAGTGCATTGCACTTTAACAAGGCCAATCTTTTCTCCCTTCTGAATTCCTAATCGTTTAAACTGTGGAATATGCTCCTTTGGGGTCATATTAACTGTTCTTCTCTCTATGTATTCTCTGGCCTCACTTTGTCCAAACATTGAGTTGAAGTTTTTGTTGCTTATTCTCTTTGCACTTTGGCATTACCTAATGGTTTCCTGGCTCTGACTCCTGTGAGAAAAGTCAACGTCAGAAGTTAGGTTTTGCCTAGATATTTTCTTGTCCTTTCCAGCACAGAGCTCTATAAACAAAGGCAAGGTTATCACACATACCCAAGAGCTGCCTAGGAAAAGCAGGAGCTATAGTTATCAAAGTTGGAACCTTTATGAAATATGTTTTTGTCTCCATTTTTGTTGCATTCAATCAGCTCAACAAGTGTTGGCTAAGTGTTGAGCGTGGTTTCCTGTGGGATTGTGTAAGGCCCTGTAGGACAATAAACGTTTTGGGGGCGCTGAGTAATGCAGCCATTTCTGATGCAGCAGCCAGGAAAATGTGAGACAATTCACTGCTGCTGGAAAGAGGAGAACAGAGGCAGTGTTCCTGCGAGGACGGACTACCTTCTCAGCGGTGGATCCAGGTGACGGATCAAGCCAAAATGGTGCGTTTACGTGACAGTGTCATAACCTACAGGAAAATAGGGTCAGATTCAGTGTTGTGGGGCCAGAAGTTTACAAAATTTGGGAAGCCCATCATATGAAAAATGGCACAAAATTATAAATATGAACGTATTCAGACTTCCCCCGGGACTTTGGAAGGGACCTTACAATTTGGGAACCAGAAGATGAAACTGCTATCGTTTTGCTGTAAATTCAGGCCTTGCTCAAAATTTCATTTAGGGGAGTTGTCAAGTCCTGTGCATGTCTGCACCAGCTCCCTGCAGCTTTGTGCTCTTTTCTCTGCTGATTTTCTCCATACTGTTCTTTGGTCATCTCCCTTCTATTGCTTTTTGTATTAGCTTTGTAATTGTTTCCAAAAAGACAAGGGACGTTTAATTATATCTTCTTTTATTGATATTTTTATAATGTAATTTCAGCTACAAATATTTGTTACTAGGTTCCTGCAGTTTCCCCAAATCAGACTTGGGGCTATCTTAGATGGAGATATAAAGATGGGAGGGAGGTATACCATAGAGTTGGACCCATATTCAGTAGTTTGAAAGCTCTTGTGGACTATGATTATTTCATTGGATTAAAATAGCACAAACATATTGTAGTCTAGACCTGTGTTTCTCACGCTGTCCTGTGTGCACACGAATCACCTGAGGATCTCTTTAAAAAGCGGATTCAGATGTTCTAGGTCTGGGGTAAGACTTCAGAGTCTGCATTTCTAACAGTCTCCTAGGTGTTGTCAATGCTTCCAGTTCATGGACCACAACTTGTGTAACATTCACAAAGTCATCCAAGAAATTTGATGTTACAAATATACTGTCAGTGAGAGTCTGGTTCCACCCTATTTTTAAGATAATTAATCTAAGATGGAGAATGTGTAAGAAATGCTCAGTGAAGGTGCTTCTGGCTTGAGCATGAGCAAGGAGGTCTTCCTGACTCCTGTTACCACCTTTGCCCATCAGCTGCAGGCAGAGAGATAAGAAGTGAAATTTGACCTCTGAGAATCACTTCACTGTCTTCGGTTTTGAAACTTTTCTACGACCTATCTTAAAATTTTGCCTAGCGAATGATGAAGAGAAGGACATGTTTCCAAAACATCTACAAGGTTGCTGGTCATTGTACTGCCATTTTCTCTTGACTCTTCATAACCTTAAAGGTGGTTACCATTCTACTGCTTTACAGATGGGGAAGCTGAGGTTTAGCAGAGTTAAGTAACATGCCAGGTTGCTTAGAGACAGAACAGGGATTTGAACCCACCCAAACTTGCTGCTTTCACCCACCAACCCACAACACGTAAGCAGTATTACTTGCTAAGGTGTTTCACTTTTTGTTTTCCCAAGGAAGGTGTCCAGAAAGAGTGGTGTGGGAAGAGAGGAGGGAGCAGAAAGAAAGAAGTTGTTGAAACAGATAGAGTTTAGAAAGGCTCTAGAAGACACTAAACATTAATCTCATACTTAAAGCTTCAGCAAGAACAGCATTGGGATTCTGTGTTCTTTGTGAGAAAATAATCTTCTTAAAATGTCTGGTTTTCATAAATTCATTTTGGAGCAATTAAGATGTGGTGTTCCAAAATACTGAGGATTTGAGAGCATCAGTACTAGAGAGTTTTTGTTCATACCATGCCAAATCAACAGTAACTTCTCTGTTCTGTGGAACAATTATGGGAAATAGGGCCTTACCAGATTCTGTGGAGCTGGCATTTGTCTTTGGCGAGCATCCTAAGGCTTTTTAAACCACTTCACCTAATTCTGAGTTAAGCTTTTTGTTCCTGTTTAAACTTAACATTGTATTTTGTCAGTTATTTAGCAGGAAGCTAAGTGGGCCTGCCCTTGGGCAAATATTTGAAGATTAAATTTGTCACAGGGCCCTCCAGTTTCCTTTTCACACACCGCCCAGTTCAAACTTGGAACATCTTCCTTCTCTTTTCAACTACCCTATCTACTGCCTTCCTAGCATATGCTTTATTTAACTAACTTGACACCAGCAAAAATCTCCAGCTAAGTGATGTGTTAATTTAAAAAGGATAACCAAACAAGTAAAGGTGCAAGGAATTGCTGTACTCATCTCTCAGTTCTAAGGGGTAAAGCTTTAAAAGCACTATTTTGAGCTACTCGGGGAATATTATTTTTAGCTGAGGGTCTCGTTTACCTATATATACATTTCCTCTTCCTTTCCTGTCTTCTGTTTCACTTAAAATTTATTCCAGTATTTAAGGTTGCATGTTCTTACTGATTGTTAAAAAGTAAGTTAGAATTCTGCTGTGTGTGCATGTGTGTGTGTATGTCTGTGCGTCTGTGTGTCTGTGAGTCTATGTGTCTGTGTGTGTGGTAAAGGGCATGGAAATCAGGGTCTTACACATACTGGGTAAGTGCACTAGTACTGAGCTATACCCTCAATTGAAAATTTTGCTATTTAACACTGCTTTGATGGTTTCTTCTGAAAGATTAGGTGCAAGTGGCATCTTTCTGATGGTTCTATTAGCAGATTCCTTGAACAAGGTCTGGTAAGATCAAAATGTATGCCTTGTTCCTCAAACAGCATACATTATTAAGGAAATGGTGTGCTTATCTGAGTAGATCTCTTTTAGTCTGTTTACTGCTATGGAGTGGACATTGAACCCAGAAGGACACCAGAATCTGGCTCTCTGGGGCGTGTCTCAGGTCACTGGTTCACAGTTTCAACCAAGTCCCTTAGGCTGTTGGGGCTCAGTGTTGCATCTCTAAAATGATTTCTAAAGCTCCTGCCAGCCTTGACATCCCACGACTGGCCTTACGTATTGAAGTTTGTGCCTTCTTTGGTTTAGAATGGTCTGATTTAGTGGGCTTGTTCTTCTCTAACGCTGGTATCTTGCATTGGGCTATAGACTGGAGATATAACTCAGTGGCATAAGCGCCTGCCTGGCAAGTGTGAGGTCCTGAGTTTTGATTCCTGGTACAAAAAAAGAAAGAAAGAAAGGAGAAAAAGAAAGAAAGAAAGAAAGAAAGAAAGAAAGAAAGAAAGAAAGACACGTGGGTTGTGGAGTTACACTGTAGGATTCGAATCTCAAATCTACCACACTGCCAGTGTGACCTGGGCAATTTATTTATCCATTACAGTTTCATCATCTACAAGTGGGGAATAAAGTTACTACCTACTATGCAGTGTGACCATGTCACAACCTGCCCCATGGAGAGGGAGTATCACAAACTACCCCAAAATATGGCTGTGTTAGTGCATGCCCCATTAGGTAGGGTATTGTGGTATATACCCTGTAAGTGGAGGGTGTCATAAACTGTCCCACAAATTAACTGGTGTTGGAAGCTGTAAATATTAGCCTGCATATGGTGAGCCCTACTTAAATGTTGGCTAGAATTATTATTACTAAAATCATTTGCATTCCTCAAATCCAATTTCAATGTCCTCTCTCACATCATAAACTTCCTTGATTATTTTTGGGACAAAACAGCTTTTCCTTCCTCACAGCTTTCACGGTCAAGTGAAAGGATTCCATTGAAGCAGTTGAGTTTTTTCTTCCACCTTTTCTTTTTTAATCATGATTTGGTGCCAACTATTTTCACATGAAGTTTTTCATTTAAGTTGTGTAAAAATGAAAGACTCGTAACCTCTCATTTTACAGATTAGGAAACTGAAAATTGAGAAGAAAAAGGACCTGGTAACGTGATACTGCTCACAAATGGCAGTCAGGTAGTCTTCTTCCAACCTCCTGAGTCCCATCAACCCATAGCACAGCAACTTCACATACCTCTAATTAGGCCTCAAACTTGTCTCTCAAATTTGCTTGATGTCACCCAAGGCCACGGAACCAGTCGTTTCATGTCTGACACACTATAGGTTCAAAGTCAAATGTTCCAAATAGAACTGCCAAATTGAACTTCTTACTCTTGTTTTCATATAAATCTTAAATAACCATAGTGATTGCAAGTCAACCTAATTCAATATGCACCTTTTATGTATGGAATAGGTTCCATAGTGGTTGTTGACTTCCTCACAAGAAAATATTACATTGATTTCTGTCAGGTTTTTTTTTCACCTTCCTTATGTTTTAATCTCTCTCTAGTTTCATGTACTTATGAAAATAGGCAGCTTGGGTTATTTGGTAAGCAAATTGATGTCTCTATTCTATGTGGGTGGTAATACAGGAGTCCAGCCAAATCCCACTGGTTCCTCTATGGAAATAGATTTCTGTTTAATACTTATTTTATTTTGAAAGGCTTTTCTTCCCAACTGAATTTCTCTTATATAAGGGTGGACAGAGGAGAGTTTGTAGTCATTGGCAGGCATTTGGGTCAACAGTAGTACTTGAGCCCTGTTCATTTATTGTACTAATTAAAGAGGAGGCGATATTACACTTCACGGTTAGCCATCACAGGTCGTCACCTCCTATTACAGGTAAGACTAGAGAAATGCCTTCAATTTAGAATCTAGGCTCTTTAGAGGAGAATAGGGAAGTACAAGAAAAGGACAGAAAGAAACAAAGGAAAACCAGGGTCAAGCCTGAGCAGGAACCAGAGGCCTGTCACAGATGAAACTGATCTTGGGATGACAAAAGCATGAGTCATTAAAACAGAGCTCTTACAGCTTGTGAAGGAAGCCTCCGAGTCCACCTTAGGGAGTGAAGAGCTATGAAGGTCTGGAGGTCCTGGTTCTGGACAGAAATTCAGAGACACAGGGTTCCAGATGTTTGGCATACAAACACAACAGATTACAGATCCATGTGTACAGGATGTGAACCATCTTTGAGAAAGTAAGCATAGGATGTATGTATTACATTTTTTAAAAAAATCTAAAGGTATATTAGTCTTATTCGTTTGCCTGCCTATACTTCTTGGTTCTGCGGAATAAACATATATAGTATATTATTTCCTAAATGAAAGAAAAAATTCACAAAGTGAAGAATTTAGTAGTGAACAATTATGTTGAAATTTGACAAATTGCATTTTTGTTGGAAATAGCAAGGCTTGTAAATCCTTGGAGATTTATTGGACAATGTACTTGAGGGCTTGATACCTTCCTTTCTACACAACATTTTTCCTTTCTTCAATACATAGAGGTCAATTTGTGAATGTCTCAGTGGTTTCTGCAGCTCACCTTAGTACTTTTTATATAAATTTCTGAAAGTCGCATCTTTAATATGATGTATGTGAATATTCTATAAACAAAAAAGTGTGCATGACACCATGCAGCGAAGTGGAAAACTGCATAGTATCTTGGACATTGGAATTTGCATTTTGAAAAGTATTCTTATGTCACAAAAGTATTCTTATGTCACAAAGCATATGAAAAACTTCTGAGAAGTATGCTTCCTAGTCAACTAGCCAGATTGATTTAATAAGCACTCTGCCTTGGGGAATGTTTTAGCATTAGACGTAAAAGAAATTTGTCATGTTTTTGCATCTTTCATTTGCTGCTTTATTAGTACATTATTTAAAATGTTGAAACATAAAATGTGAAAGTGCCCTATAACGGGCTCCACCAAAGGAGTCCATCACTCCCAAAAGTATAGCTTCATAGTTACTGTAAGTTTTCAAGCACATTCTTTTAGACTAAGCTCCCCAAACAGGCCTAGATGTGGAGGCTGAAGCAAAGCAGAGGTAGAAAGGAAGCACCACCCTGCTCCTTGATCTCTTCCCTGTCTTCCAGCCTAAAGAAAAAAAAAATGACCACAATGAATAGCACTCATTGTGCTCAAAAGAAAGCCTTCACTTTTCTACTTTTCCAAAAGAATTCTCTTTTTAAAAAATAGATAATATCCAGAGCAAAAAGTATGCAAGAAGTTACTGTGTTTAATGACTACTACTGCTGTCCATAAGCCAAGCAAAGTCCCTGAAGGATGTTTTAGGGAGAAACACATAGTGTACTGATCTGTGTACCCAAATAATAAAAACTGGTTTCCTTGACTCCTGCTTTTAGAGTCGAACGGTCCACATCCAGAAGAATACTGAGTGGGACTGATATTGGCTTATTCAATACCAGGCCATCTTTCTTAGTTTCCCTTTCTTTCCATCCTCCCATAATAGTGGGCTCATCATCCCCCTGGGCCAGTGGGAAGTGTCCTCTAGTGATTGGGCAGCTTTACTTGGCACCTGTCTCTGTCCAGACAGACCACTGTCTGTATGGGAACTTCCTGATCAGTGATGGTAAAGAAGATGCAAATATCTTCTTTTAATGCATTACTGTGGAATAGCCAAAGGGCATATGAGTGATGATGGTGCCTTGGAGCAGAAACTTTTTACTCAGAGTGTGAGAGTTAAAGTTAAGGACCCACACGTAGGCCCTTGGGAGGCTAAGGTAAGTAAAGTTGATTACATTTAGATCATCAAAGATCTTAACTATTGCTCATCTAACTGAAAATAATGATGCTGCTTCACAAGGCAAAGAAGAACATAAGGAAGTATATCCCTGTAGCCTACTGCTTAACGTTGCTATTTTTCTTTATTAGATCTGATATCAGACTAAGAGGTAAAGCAACAATCTTAGTAGATCCAGAAAATAAGTGCATTTATTTTTCAGGTTTTGGAGTAAAAAGCAGGAGTGTTTTTATTTTATAAATACACTTTTTTAAAGCTATTTTATATCTCTTTTGATAACATTTTTGTTGTAGTATCACATTTCTTCCCTTTATTCTATTTTGAGCATTCATTTTTTAAAAATTCTCTGAAGTATTTAAAATGATACTTATATGTTTTATGTTGAAGATTTGGTCATGATCAGGAGCTGTGGAGATCATTTAAAATTATATCAGCATCTCACAATGATTTGGATAATTTTTCCAAACCACTGACCACATTAATAGGGGAAAATTTCAGTTGATCAAATACTTTATGCGTGGTAAGCTATCTGGAGTGCGGTTTTAAAAGTTTTATTGTACATTCTATGCAATTCAACAAACACCTATAGAATGTTTAAGGAATGAAGAGCATTTTGATAAAGTGATCAGAGGGTGGTGCTAGGGTAGTGAATATATCATTCAGAGAGAAAGATGAGGCACTGGATGAAGAAAATGGTTTTTAAATCAACATTTTTTAAAAAAAGAGCAAAAGAGGTCAAACAATGTAGACATGTGTGTACTTTATTCTATAATCCTAAATCAGTCTTATTTTTAAAAATTAGCACGTATATTACCACTGAATGAAAAGTAGTTGAGTAAAATATAAGAAAGTTAAGAGAGAGCCTACCTAGATACTACAGTCATTTCATTTATTTTCTTTTATTTAGGATGATAATATGGACACAAAATCCATTCTAGAAGAACTTCTTCTCAAAAGATCACAACAAAAGAAGAAAATGTCACCAAATAATTACAAAGAGCGGCTTTTTGTTTTGACCAAAGCAAACCTTTCCTACTATGAATATGACAAAATGGTGAGACTGTTTATTCCCTTGTATTTATACTGTACTATTTATCCCTCTCAGGCTCACAAAGTACTTGGTTGATTATAATGAAAGATTAGGTTTCTTATAGTAAAGATCAACTTGCATCCACTTACTCCTTTGTCTTTGCTTAACCAAAGTACAATGGACCCAAAGGATTTTAAAATACTAATTAGCTTTCCTCAGGTAAATTGTAACTTTAGAATAGTAGTTCTCAACTGAAAGAATTTTCGCTTCTCTGGGGGCAGTGGACAATGACTAGAGACATTTTAGGTTGTCACAACTAGCAATAGGGAGAGGCAAGTGCTACTAACATCCAATAAGAAGAGGGCCAGGGATGCTACTAAATACTCTGCAATACACAGGAGAGACCCCAGACCAAAGATTCATTCAGCCCTGAATGGCAATAGAGTTGGTGATGAGAAAGGCTGCCATCTAACAATCCTGGAAATAAGACTATCTCGGTACAGTTGAAGATTCTATCATAATAAAAATACTAAAATACTGTCATAAAATTGAAACAAAGTGAAGAAGTTTAAGGAGTAAAATCTTTATTTTCCTGAGTATGTTCATTAACTATATAGCAGGCAATTCAAAACACTTTTCCTAATTCACTTATAAGATAAATTAACTACTGATTAAATACTTGTTTTTGCAGGAGCATATGTGTTATATCCACAGTTGAAAAGTATATTCTGTTCTCATTTAGTTTTGACTATTATGGAGTAATAGGAAATGATTTTCCACTAACCACCACATCTCCAAATCTTCCTCCCTAGCACAAGTTTAACTGTATGTTTTTCCCAGTGCACCATGGTGCATCACTTAAGATAGCATATATTTTATTTTTCAATTCAGAAAAGGGGCAGTAGAAAAGGATCAATTGAAATTAAGAAAATCAGATGTGTGGAGAAAGTCAATCTTGAGGAGCAGACACCCGTCGAGAGACAGTACCCATTTCAGGTAAAAGGTGAAACAACATTACATTGGGTGGATGATTTTTTTAAATATTTTTTTATAAACTCATAATATCCAGGAGACATGATATCTCAAAATTATCCAGGAAGGCAATGATGATACTTGAAATACTTCCAATAGGAGAGGGGCATTTTACTAAAATTCTGTCCACCAATCTGCCTCCCCTGGAGAGAGGGGAAGGAGGACGAGTGTAAGTCGCAGCAACCTGACCTACCTTGAGTATGACAACTCCTTTTATGAAACCTTGATGAGTGCTTCTGCTGTAATATGAGTAGTATAAACACTTACAGAGGAAAATACCAATCATGCTCCAAGGCCTTAAGCAAGGCAGCAAAATAGACTAATGAGCAGACAGTTATAATGCAGACAGGGTGAGTGTTAAAATGGAGATCAGCAGAGCACATCTGTGGTGCCCCAGGAGGCGGAAGTTTCAGTTCTTTCACCAAGATGTCAGAGAGGTGTTCTTTGGAGGGGACACTCGGGTTGGAAAGGACAGACAGAGTTTAGCCCAGCAAAGACTGGAAAGAAAGCAGGCCAAAAGAAGCAGCTTGTGTTGTGTCATTGATAGGTGAAACAGCATCCTCTCTGAATAAAGCAGTCTCATGAGAGAGTGAAAGAGATGAGCATGGAAAGGTAGATAGGGCCAGATCATGAAAGGCTTTGCACATCATGCCAAGGAATTTTGATTTTACCCTGCACTATTTTCATCAGTGGCATGCTGTGGAAAGTATGGCTACAGTGCCTTTTGACACTGGCTTGATCTAAGTCATGTGCTATTTTTCATTATATCACAAGTACTTAACCATTTTTACCTAAGTAGAAGAGTTGTCTTTTTGATGGTCAGACTACCCAATGCTAGTATTAAGGACCTGTGGCCAAGAATGAAAGACAGATATCCAGTTAATCAACAGCCATACTTCCCACGTCTAAGAATATTAGCCAATTAAGAGAAATTGGGGGAGAGTGTACTCATAGAAGAGGCTGCAAACTCACATCACAGGGACACAGGGTACCCACTGGCATCCAGGCTTTGGGATCATGGAGAGTTCCTAGCTCCTCCACTTATATTTGTATAGCCATAAACACATATTCAACTTTTTTTCTGAGTGCATTTCCCCATTTGTAAAACAAAAAGGCATACTCATCTTTTCATATAACTGAAATAGGATTAAAACATTAAAGTAGCTAAGAAAGAGCCCAGCAACTATTATTTTTTAAATGGTATGTTTTAGTTGCCAAAAGTAGAACCAATTACATGAATTTTTTAAAATCAATAATTAAAAGACCCAATAGAAAAATGAAAACAAAGTAGAACAAACTAAAGAGGAAATCTAGAATACATATTGTAATCTTCAAATATTTAAACAAGTGACTTAGGAATAAAAAAAAATTATTCTGGGGTCTTCTGGGGTACCACATGATGCAACAGAAAGAACAAGGAGACATAGTTTTACTCAATATATGCAGGAACTGTAAATGATCAGAATATATGTATATTGGCGAAGATGTCATGACAGTAAAGGACATTTCATTCCTGCAGAAACGTTTTAGAACAGAGCAGTTGAAGATTTTCCAGTGGGCTGTAAAGAGAACCACACAAGCCAGGCATGGTGGCACATGCCTTTAATCCCAGCACTTGGGAGGCTGAGGTAGGAGGAGCATTGTGAGTTCGAGGCCGGCTTGGGCTACAATGCCAGCACAAGGCCGGCCTGAGCTACATAGTGTGACCCTGCCTCAAAAAACTAGGGCTGGGAGTTCGGCTCAACAGCTTAAGCGCCTGCCCTGGCAAGTGCGAGGTTGTGAGTTCAATCCCTGGTGCCGCAAAAAAAAAAAAAAAAAAAAAAAAAAGAGAGAGAGAGAGAGAGAGAGAGAGAACCATACACTGGGTAGGCGGTACACTAAGATGGAGGAAATGTCTCATGGATAATTCTCCATGGTCTGGCCCATTCCTACTGAGACTTCAGTGTTCACTCCCGTCAGATGCATCATTGATGTGATTTTCTAGAGTGTTGAAGTGTCTGGGATAAAACAAATTGAGAAGTAGAGGATAAAATAATTGTATACTTTTTCACCTAATTCCAAAGCACTAGCTTTAGTATATCAATATGAACATACTTAGGATTTCTTTTGAGTAACAGAAAATTTTCAGGTGCGCCAGACTTAACTATGATGCAATTCTATCAAAATGCACCGCATCTTTTCCTTTCCAGATTGTCTATAAAGATGGACTTCTCTATGTCTATGCATCAAACGAAGACAGCCGAAGCCAGTGGTTGAAGGCATTACAAAAAGGTAATAAAAATGTCATAAAACAGAATCACTGGTGGAATTGTTCCGGGGCTTGGCGGAGAAGGACACAGCAGTAAAGAGACCCAATGTCAAAAGAAAATCTACTGATTTTCCTACCAACCTCAGAAAATGTGCCAGACTCATGCTCAGTTTGCATTCCCATTGTTACAGACAGGAAGCCTGTGGATCAGATTCCCTTTCCCACTCAGCACAGAGCTTCCTATTGTGTCGTCCCAGCTGCTCTGGGGAAGCCAGGCCACCTGTTCTCCACCCACCTCACCATAGCAAAGTCTAAGTCCCTGTGGGGCTGTGTCAAGTCCTATAGCTACTGTTGTTTTGACGTTTACAGAAAGTTACATCTAATACTAAGCACTTGCCATTTGCCAGTATTTTGTCAGGTACTTCTAAAACATTTTGTTAAATAATCCTCTTGACAATTCTGTGGAAAGGGGCAATATTATTCTTCGTTTTCCAGACAAGCAATGTTAAAAAAAAATCTGGCCAATGTCATAAACCTAGTAATGCGGCCTCAAACCCAGCTTTTTAACCAATATATTGCAACTATTAGACAAAACTGGGAGTTTAATGGAGCTTTTATTCATTGATACTTTTGGACTGTCCTGGTAGTAGGACCTTTAGTATAAGGAAGAAAATCATTACTAATTTGGCACTATGATGTTTCCCTCTGTGATATTTTTATGTTAAAGATGACTGATGACGTGAAGACAGTATTTAACTCAAATGAATGGCCCTATTTGTGGAATTTTGGGTATTAAGCTTTAGATGGGGACAATTTTATTTTATTTTATATTTTATTTTATGTTGGTTTTAGATTATGGCTTTTTTTCAGTATACGTCAAATTGCACACACTTACTTCACTTCAATGTACGTCCCTTTTCACACATAGGACTTAATTTTTCCATTGCCATGAAAGGACTTAGCAACCTATTCTGTAACATAGTTAAGTGGTCTATTGAGGGAGAGAAGCTTCCCTGTACCCATTACTATGTCAATGAAGTAAGGAAGACATCCTTGGCAGAGTCGGACAAGCCAGAAGGCACCTCCTGTTTTGTTCTGTCATCTATAAGTAACATTTTTGGGTCTCAGTTTCCTCATCTCTCAAATTGAAAGCATGATTTCTTTTCCCCTAGAGTGGTCATGAGCCACAAAAGAGTGACTCATAAGTATATTAAAGTATCATCCTACACAAAAATGAATCATTGTGGTGATCATGGGGCTTCCAGAAGGAACACTAAGGTTTTGCTTCCCATCCAATCAGCTTTGGGGATTTTCCTGGGAGTCAGGTGCTATGGCGGATACCACCTATGTGTAGTTTTTACTGATGCTCTAGGCCTCTACTTGTGGGTTCTGCTGGGACCATATATGCTGTACAGGCTTGAGTGGCCCCAGTGCAGTATATGTGATGGCATATGGAATGCAAAAGGAAAACAGAGAGAGAAGCAAAATATTCCTCATGCAGCTGCAGAGTCTCCAATACCTGGGCTGCCATATGCACAGCAAAAGACTTCAATCTGTTAGTAATACTTTGGGCTGCAGATAAAAAGCTACCACGCAGTTTCTAAAACAAATCCACTTTTGTTCTCCTACAGTAACAAATTCAGAGGTAGGCAGTGCAAGGACAGATAATGCAGCAGCTCCATGAAGTCAGTAGGGAACAGACTCCTCCTAGCTTTTTGCTTTGTCAACTTTAGAGATCCCTGGAGAGGTTTTGAGCTCTCCTAGAAGTTTCTCTGAAATCTTTTATTGATGTTACATCATCCAGAACTGCGTCTCATAACCCTCTCTATGTTCAAAGGAGCCTGGAAGACTATCTGTTCTCTCCCGGCCTCTGTTGGAAGATGGTGAGAGAGAATGTGGGTGGGACTGGCTGTCAAATTAACCAACAAACCTGACTCAGGAAAGCGAAGAGGTTCTATCACTCAAATATTTTCCCTTATGAAGTTGCTTCATGATACAAAGATTTTTCCTATTTTGGTGCCTATAGCTTGACTCAAGAATTACAAACTGAGGTAGATATTGGGGGCATAGATTTTCCAGATGATGACCTACACTTGAAAAGCTTGGACTCATTCAGTAGTGACTTAAGAAGTGTCAGCTATCATGTTTTCAATTCAGTTAAACAAGTGTGGATAGATGTGTCCTTCCTTCTAAAAATTAAAACTGAAAGGAATGTGACAGAGTAGTTGGCATCCATGCATCAGAATGTAGTAGCAAAGTTTGGGACTATCAGATCTACTAATTACTAGGTTTATAAATTTGATAAAGTTACACCATCTCAGTTTACCTAACTCTGCAACAGCCACAATAGCAGTAATGGCTAGCCCCAGGGATGTTGAATAGACTAAATGAGATGATATATACGAGGGAAATATGTACATGTAAGTCCCACCACCTAAAAATGACAACAAGAGGAATATATTCTCCTGAAATTACCCCCCGAATATATTCACTTTAGTGCCATTATTAGGTGGTGGGAGTATTGCGTGGCAATATGGACATTTGTACTTGATTAGAAAAAGAATTTTCCAGGACACTAAGCCCATGTAGTACAAGATATAGGAATCTTGACCCTTGAAGACAAGCATCTTTGTCTAACAGGAAGGCAAGTAATGTACCAAAGGAATTCCAATGATCATTTGGGACCAAGATTAGAAATTTGTGCTTTATAATCTTAATCTTAATTCCTCTTGTGTTTTGGGATTCTTACAATAATTTCCCTTTAATTCTCAGTAGTATAGTTTTTTATGATAGCATTTCCAGCAAATCTGACTGAGGTAAACTAAGGAATTGACGGTACCAAAACCCGACTGTTCGTTGAACACATATTTTGGGCCATTTACATACCTTAGGATATATCCTTCCAGTGACTCGGCAAAGTAGTTGTTATTATATCCATACACTTTCTTGAGTTGGGCTTGTAAAGGAGGAGCAGACTGCTCCTGAATTTATAATAAGGAATCTTCAAAATGAACATAAAATCTAGAGGAAGAGTTAAAGTAGCACATGGAAATAGCCCTCCACACTTAGAAATACTTCCTGAACTATTCTTCACAAAAACCTTGTAGCTCACTCTGCTTTAGTTGAAAAAAGAGACTAATGTGTTATAAATAATAGTATTATCCTTCAAGATTAGACTTTCATTTCTTTGGCATAACCACTGTACTATTCCTGTGGTTTTATTAAAATGAATCTATTCTAAGAAAACTCACCTCAAAAACCTTGATTCCTTAGTATAAGCATGTCAAAGTCATGCAAGACAAAAAAAGGGTAAGAAGCTATTCTAGATCAAGGGCAACTACACAGGACTGGATCTTTTTTTTTCCTTTATTTAAGAGAAAAAAAGACACATATAAGAAAGACAAAAAGCAAAAGAGACAAACAAACGACTAGAGTAAATGCACAACAGTAACATTATAGGTTTACAAAGCAGGATGATAGAAACTTGACAATGGTTGCAATATTGCATATTGTTATCTCCAAAATGGTTGTTTACATTAACAGATATGGACATGTAAAATTGATCTAATCATATGAGTATTAACCGTTCTTTCTCAATAACTAATACATTCAGGAGTATGTTCATTTTAGTTATCTTACATAAACATATATACAAATTTATATCTTTTCCTTTTCCCTTCCCAATTACTTTTGCTCTTCGAGCAGTTTTTTACCCTTACGTAGTATTTATTATACATTTTGGATCATATATACTTTTTCAGTTTCTTACACTAGGGAGACAATACAGTATTTACACTTGTGGGTTTGATTTATCTCATTTATGACTATGGTCTCAAGTCATGTCCAATTACCTATAAAAGTCTCCATGCAATCTTTCTTAATAGCTGAGTAGTAGTACTCCATTGTATAAAAATACCATATCATTTTTACCCATTCTTTGATTGATGGGCACTTGGGTTATTTCCAAGATCTGACTATTACAAATTGGGTTGCTATAAACATGGGTGCACAGATATCACTGTGGTATAATGTTTTCAGTTCTCCTGGGAAAAGGCCCAGAAGTGGGATAGCTGGGTTGAATGGAATCTCTAATCCTAGCTTCTTGAGGAATCTCCACACTGATTTCCACAGTGGTTGCACCAGTCTACACTCCCACCAACAGTGGAGAAGAGTTCCTTTTTCCCCACAGCCCCTCCAGCATTTGTGGTTGGTTGATTTTTTAAACTTGGCCATTCTTTCTGGAGTGAGATGGAACCTCAGTGTTTTTTTAATTTGCATTTCCCGAATGACCACTGATGTTGAACATTTTTTCATATATTTATTTGCTATTTATATTTCTTTCTCTGAGAAGTGTGTATTCATCTCAGATGCCCATTTTTGGATTGGGTCTTTGAATTTTAGGGGCCTGATTTCTTTTAATTCTTTATATGTATTAGATAGAAGTCCTTTGTCTGATGGACAATTGGCTAAGATATTTTTCCAGTTCGTGGGATTTCTTTTCACTCTGTTGGAGATTTCCTTTGACATGCAAAAACTTTTTAGTAAGATGAGATCCCAGTTGTTGATTCTGGGAAGTGTTTCCCATGTAATTTGCTTTTTGTTCATGAAATCTCTTCTTACTCCTATGTCATCAAGATTTTTACCTACTCTGTCTTCTAGTGAGTTTAGTGTCTCTGTTTTAATATTCAGATCTTTGATCCATTTTGACTTTATTTTATTGCATGGTGATAGACATGGATCTAGTTTTAGTTTATGGCATATGGAAAGCCAATTTTTCCAGCATCATTTGTTAAAGAGGCTATCTTTCTTCCAATGCACATGCTTGGCCCCTTTGTCAAAGATGAGGTGGCTAAATGTGTTTGTAGTTGTGGCTGTATCTTCTAATCTATTCCATTGATCTTCAGGTCTGTTTTGATTCCAGTACCATGCTGCTTTTATCACAGTAGCTTTGTAGTATAGTTTCAAGTCGGGGATTGTGATGCCTCCTGCCTTAGCTTTGTTGCCCAGAATTGTCTTTGCTATTCTAGGTCTTTTCTGGTTCCAGATGAATTTCAGGAATACTTTCTCTAGTTCTGTGAGGTATGCAACTGGTATTTTGATTGGGATTGCATTAAATCTGTATAATAATTTTGGGAGAATGGCCATTTTCATGATGTTTGTTCTTCCTATCCATGAGCAGGGAATATCTTTCCATTTTCTGAAATCATCTTCGATTTCCTTCTTCAGAGCAATGTAATTTTCACTGTATAGATCTTTTACTTCCTTTGTTAGATTGATTCCTAAGTATCCACTTTTTTTTTGGATGTTATAGTGAAGGGTGTGGTTTCCCTTGTTTCTCTCTCAGTGACTTTGTTGTTTGTGTACAAGAATGCTATTGATTTTTGAGTGTTGACCTTTTATCCAGCAACATTACTGAATTTGGTTATTACTTCTAGAAGTCTTCTAATGGATTTTTGGGAGTCCTTTATGTAGAGTATCATATCGTCTGCAAATAATGATAATTTCACTTCTTCCTTTCCTATCCTTATTCCCTTTATTTCTTTCTCTTGTCTAATTGCTCCGGCTAGTATTTCCAGAATTATACTGAATAGGAGCGGTGATAATGGACATCCTTGTCTTGTTCCAAATTTTAGGTTGAAAGTTTTCAATTTTTCTCCATTTAGTAAGATGTTGGCTGTTAGTTTATGATATATGGCTTTTATCAGGTTGAGGTAGAGACCATCTATTCAGATTTTCTATAGGGTTTTTTATCATGAATGGTTGTTGGATTTTGTCAAAAGCTTTTTCTGCATCTATTGAGATGATGATGTGGTTCTTGTCATTGGCCCTATTGATATGGTGTATTACATTTATTGATTTGCGTATGTTGAACCATCCCTGCGTTCCTGGGATGAATCCCACTTGATCATGGTGTATAATCTTTCTGATAACTTTCTGCATTTTATTTGCCAGTATTTTATTGAGGATTTTTGCATCTATGTTCATGAGGGAGATTGGCCTGTAATTTTCCTTTTTGGTTGGGTCTTTCTCTGGTTTTGGTATTAGGGTAATACTTGTTTCCAGGAATGAGTTAGGGAAACTTACTCCCCTTTCAATTTCATTGAAGAGTTTGAGGAGTGTTGGCATTAAGTCTTCCCTAAATTTCTTGTAGAATTCAGTGGTGAATCCATCATGGCCCAGGCTTTTCTTTGTTGGTAAGCTCCTAATTACATTTTCAATTTCATTAGCTGAAATTGGGTTATTCAGCAGCTTTACATCTTCTTGATTCAGCTTTGGTAATTCATAAGTTTCTAGGAATCTGTCCATTTCTTCTGTGTTATCGAATCTATGTGAGTAAAGGTTTTCGAAGTAGGTGTTGATGATCTTCTGTATTTCCACCGGGTCTGTAGTGATTTTACCCTTTTCATTTCTTATTGCATGAATGTGAGATTTTTCTTTCCTCTTTTTAATAAGGTTGGCTAGGGGTTTTTCAATTTTATGTACTGTTTCAAAGAACCAATTCTTCGATTCATTAATTCTTTGTATTGTTTTCTTAGTTTCAATTGCATTAATTTCTGCTCTAATCTTAATAATTTCCTCCCTTCTTTGGGCTTTGGACTTGACTTGCTCTTCTTTTTCTAGAAGTTTGAGGTGCATCATTAGGTTGTTTATGTGTGTTCTTTCCATTTTTCTGATGTGGGGATTTAGTACTATAAATTTCCCTCTGAGGACTGCTTTCATTGTGTCCCACAGGTTCTGGTAATTTGTATTTGCATTTTCATTCAATTGTAGATATTGTTTAATTTCTTCTTTAACTTCTTCTGTGACTCTTTGGTTATTTAGGAGAGTATTATTAAATTTCCACGTGTCTATGGCGTTCTTGTAGGGTTTTTTGTCATTCATGTCCAATTTTACTGCGCTATGGTCACATAATATGCATGGAATTATTTCAGCTCCTTTGCATTTACTTAAGTATGTTTTGTGGACCAGTATATGATCTATTTTAGAGAATGACCCATGTGCAGCTGAGAAGAATGTGTATTCTGATGTTGATGGGTGGAATACTCAGTATACATCTACTAGGTCCATATGTTCACAAGTTTAATTCAGTTCTGTTATTTCTTTGCTAATTTTTTGTTTGGTTGATCTGTCTCTCTGTGACAGTGGGGTGTTAAGATCCCCTGTTATAACTGTATTATTGTTTATTTGGTTTTTCATGCCTATTAAGAATTGTCTTACATAGTTGTGTACTCCCATATTCGGCGCAAATATATTTATGATTGTAATCTCTTTGTCTTGAAGTTTTCCCCTCACAAGTATGTAGTGTCCTTCTTTATCCCTTTTGATCATTCTCAGTTTGAAGTTTGCACTGTCTGCACACATAATAGCTACCCCTGCTTTTTTCTGGGTTCTTGTTGCATGGAGTATTGTTTTCCAGCCTTTGATTTTTAGTCTGTGGATTTCCTTTTGAGTGAAATGTGTTTCTTGTACACAGCATATTGTTGGGTTTTGTTTCTTAACCCATTCTGCTAGTCTGTTTCTTTTTATTGGTGAGTTGAGACCATTTACATTGATTGATATAATTGATATGTACTGGCTCATCCCTGTCATGATATCTTTCTGTTGTTGGTTTTCTACATTTTCTGTTTAATTATTTGCCCTGCTTAGTGGTTTCCTTTTGTTGTTGTTCTTTAGATTGTAGCTGTCTTTGTCTCTTTCTAGAGTGTCTTTCAGTACTCTTTGTGGTGTTGGTTTGGTGGCCATAAATTTCTTCAGTTCTTCTTTGTCATGAAAGTATCTTATTTCTCCATCAATTTTTAAGGATAGTTTTTCAGGGTACATCAATCTGGGTTGAAAGTTGTCTTCTTTCAGGATTTGAAATATTTCACTCCAAGCTCTTCTTAACTTAAAGGTTTGTGTTGAGAAGTCTGCCGTGATTCTGATAGGCATTCCTTCATAGGTGATCTGTTTCTTTTCTCTGACAACTTTTAATATTTTGTTCTTGTGTTGTATTTCTGTTATCCTTATTATTATATGTATGGGTGAAGATCTATTTTGGTTATGGTTAATTGGGATTCTGTATGCCTCAGTTACCTGTATTTCAGATTCTCTTCCCATGTTTAGAAAGTTTTCTGCTATTATTTCTGTGAATAGTCTTCACAGGTTGTTAGTATTGACCCCTGCTCTTTCATTTATGCCTATTAATCTTATGTTATTTCTCTTGGCATCATCTTGCAGCTGTTGAATTGTTGTTTGTTGGTTCTTTACTATTTTTAAGAGATCTCTTTCATGACCATAAGCTCCCATGCTGTCTTCAGGATCTGAGATTCTATCTTCAGCTTCATTCAAGCTGTTTTTCAAACTTTCCATGGAATTTTTCATTTCCTGCATTTCCCTTTGAATCTGTTTCACGCATTCTGTTTGTGTCTTATATTGTTCATTCAAATTTTCCATCTTTTTCTTAAGTTCATGTCATATTGTTCATTCAAAGTTTCCATCATTTTTTAAGTTCTTCTATTTTTTTATTTTCCTCTTCTTTAGATACACACAACATTTCTTTAATAATGATTGTCATTTCATTTTTTAGTTGAGAGATTATTTCTGATTTGAGTTTCTCCATAGCTTCATCAAGCTGTTTCTTTACTGCATTTTCTATCATTTCGGAAAGTTCAGTTGTGTGATTCCCAGGGTCTTCCATTTCAGTGTTTCTTGGGTTTGTTTTTGGTGGGCTGGGGAATTGAGACTGCCTCTTGGTCTTTTGTTTTGTCATTTTCTTCTGGGACCTGTGTGGCTCTGTGTCCTGCGAGGCTGACTGGGCGTTCCCCTGGTGGGTTGCCCTGAGTTGCGAGACCGGGTAGAACTGGATCCTATGCACAACTAGTGAGGGCACACTCCCAGAGTGTGCTGCTGAAGCCTCCACCTTACTGGATGGTGGCCAAGACCTCCCGGACCCAGGCAGCTAGGCGGAGCATACCCCAGAGTGTGGCACCACCCAGACCCTGACTCTGGCTGCATGGAGTTCAGAGCCTCTGGAGTGCAAGGCAAGCCTAGTTGAGTCCCAGACCTACAGTGCTGGGGCCTTGCTCCTGACTGGGTGGACCTGCAACCTCTAGGACCCACCACACCAGCCGCTCCACTGAACAATGGAGCTTGTGCCTTGCCCTCTGATGGGCAGAGCCCAAGCTCTCCAAGTCCCTGCAGCTACCCTGGCCAGTCCCTGATGAGCAACTCTGGGGACCTGGTCTGGGCTGGGCTGGGCTCAGTACCTCTGTGTCCTGCAAGGCTGGTCGGGCATTCCCCTGGTCGGTTGTGCTGAGCTGCAGGGCCGGATAGAGCTGGATCCTGTGTACAGCTAGTGAGGGCGCAATCCCAGAGTGTGCTGGTGGAGCCTCCACCTTACTGAGTGGGGGCCAAAACCTCCCAGACCCAGTGGACTGGATCTTTGATCAGAAAAAAGAAGTGACTATAATGGACATTGTTGAAACAAATGACAAATATTTGAATATGAAATATATAGTAATCATATTGTATCCATGTTAAATTTCCTGAATTTGATAATTGCATTATTGTTATATAAGTGAACGTTCTTTTTAATAGAAGTTACATGGTGGAGTATTTACAGGTGACATTATTTAGGTCATAATATCTGCTAACCACTTAATCAAAACAGTGCTAAAAACTTTTAAGTAAGTATGACATGTATAGAAAAAAGAGAAAAAAGCTAACTGTCACAGTTAGCAATTGGTGAACTTAAGTAAAGTGTATGTGGATGTTTATTGTACTATTCTTGCAACTTTTCTGTACATTTAAAAAGTTTCTAAATAAAAAGTAGGATGGAATGTATTCTATTAGAACCTGTTTGATTTTTGCTAGGATCTAGTTCTACCATCCAGCATCCTTCTGCCACAAGAGAACACCATGTACTATGTTGCATTCCTACCTTTCCAGGTGTATTTCTAAAGTCCTAATAGCAAACTGATTTGTATACATATTTTTACTTGCTTTTTTAAAATGTAAAAGTGGTACATTATTGTATTGTTCTCACTACTCGCATGGTTAGACTTCTTATTTTGTGGCTTGTTAACTTCTGAGTAAAGTATGTTTATCATTTTGGAACCATTAGCTCTTGCCCTTCATTGCTGGCAAGATGGGATTTTCAGTGCTTTGTGATGACAGCGCTCACCGAATGTGTTTCTTCTCCTGGGCCAATGTCTACTTATGTCCTGTTTCCTTCCTGTCTGCTCCTCAGAGATAAGGGGCAACCCCCACCTGCTGATCAAGTACCACAGTGGATTCTTCGTGGATGGGAAGTTTCTGTGCTGCCAGCAGAGTTGCAAAGCCGCTCCAGGATGTACCCTCTGGGAAGCATGTAATATGGGATCTCTCGTCGGGGTGAACACTGGGTGGATGGTGCCCCATTAGGCCAAACCTGACAGGTGCCAGAAAAGCTTGCCAGGAAACAAAATGTGCTGGGGTGGTTGGCATCGCTCGCAGATGCTGTGTAGCTAATGAAGTCAATTCTTAGGTCAATTGAATCACGTCCATTAACATAACAATATTAGTTCCTACCATTCAGTCATTTTGTGAGAAATATTTTAAAAATTAAAATCATTAATCAAGCAGTGAGCTATTATTTGCTTCAGTAATTCTCTCTTCCTAGTTTAAGATAAGCTCTAAGGAGGTAGAATGTGGTGAACGTGTCACCAGGGTTCAAACACCTAGGTTTACTACTTGATAAAAAAAAAAACCAGCTTCCTCTTTTTACAAAAAACAAAAATTGTAAACCAAAAAAACCCATCAACATTATTTTTTAATTTTCAAAGTAGAGTAAAACATAAAATTGAAATAACACTTATTATACATATATATATGAATCATGAGACCAAGTTCTAAAAGTTATATTAGCTGTATGTGGGTCTTCTCTCCTCTACAAAGAGCTAAGGAGTAATGTCTCTTAGCAGTATTCATCTTTTTCCCCAATGCCTTCGTCCATGATCTGGCATTGTTACCTATTGGGCCAGATGACAGCTTTGACCTTTCCCTAACTGCCTTGGAAGGGGCAGGAATAAAGCCAAAGAGAGTACTACCTCGGGATTAACTTCCTGCACTCTGTCATTGTGGCATTCACATTGTGTCCTGTGTACCACAGGTTCTCTGCCAGACTGAGGATAACTACATAGTGTGGAGGTGTAACAACTAATGAGCAGCTGTGACATTGTTTATTTGGCCAATTATGATTTTGTTTTGGTTTCCTCTTCTGAGTTACTGAGCATCCCACAGGCACAGGCACTAGAAAGGAAACAGCTGGGTTTCACTGCTTCTTTCTATCTACAAGATGCCCTGGTCCACCTCCTTTACAGGATACATGGCCTACAAGTAGATTGTCCATATTCCCCAGATTGTTTGGAACCTTCTCATTCTGTGCCTGGAAATCTGGCATAATTGTTTAAAGCATACCCTTTCACTATCAAATGTGTTTCTGTTTGGTCCATAAACCATATGGTCTCCCCACTGATAAGGTGTACAGTACCTTCATACTCATGGCTTAGACACTTATTTCCATGTGGCAATGAAAAGAAAAATCAATAACTCATAAGAATAGGGGGAGAAGTATGTGATAAGGTTGTTTATGTATTCAGCAGCTATTTATTGATCTTCAGTAATTATTAAAGTATCCTGTATAAGCCAATTCAAGAGGTACTAGACATAGACACTGACCCATTATGTCATATGTATTACCCAACAGTATTAAATAGCTGTGGCCCAAATACAAGTTGAGAATGAGGTATAAATGTATAGTTTATAGGGTTTTAAAGAACTTGAATTTTCTATCCAGACTTAGGAAATTATCAATAATTGTTAGAGAAGGAACATGTTTAAGTTGAGCATTACCCAGAAAACCTACAGAATCATTCCAGATGCTGTGCTAAATTCAGTTAATCTGGAGTATTGTTTACACAAGCCAACTCAGTCTTTTGATTTTTAACATTTGGTGTTTTGTTTGTTAGTTTTATTTAAAGTTCCTTTTGATAGTACTTGCTTTCACCTTTCAGATGCTGATCTGCACATTGCAAGCAATGAAGAGAAAAACAGAGTTCCCATTTTCCCAGAAAGGGTGGTAAGTCAACATTTTAAAAATGTTTTTCATATTCAAGATATATTACAGAGTGGCCACATTCAAGACCCGAAAATACGAACTTGCTGGACATGGTGGAGCACACCTATAATCCCAGCACTTCAGAGACTGAGGCAGGAAGATCACAAGTTCAAGGCCAGCCTGGACTACATAGCAACATCCTGTCTCAAAAAGAAAGTTACAAAAAAGGGGGGGGGGAAATGTACACTTCATGAAGACAGCTTAGCAATGAGAGAAAACTGTGAGCTATCACTAATAACTATATTTGATAATGCACAATGGATTCAAACACAGAACCATTGTAGCATTTTATAATTTTCTATTAACTAGTAGGTCTTTTCTTAACTGTAAATAGTCACCAAAAACTGGGTGCACACCCATGTTTATAGAAGCACAATTTGTAATAGCTAAATCGTGGAAACAACCCAAATGCCCATCAACCAAGGAATACATAAAAAAGATGTGGTATTTTTATACAATGGAGTATTACTCAACTATAAATAAGGATCACATTTTATAGGTAAATGGATTCAACTTAAGTCCATATTCATAAGTGAAATAAATCAAACGCACATGTGTAAATACCATATTGTCTCCCTAGTGTAAGAACCTGAAAGAGTAAACAAGACACAAAATCTTCAATAAATATCATGAAAGGGTAAGAAACTGCTCAAAGGGGAAAAAATAACTCAGGGAAAAGGAGAAAAGAAAGAAGGGAAAAGACAAAAGATATAAATTTGTATATATATTCTTAGGATAGCTGGGATTATTGTACTACTGAATCTATTAGTCCTTGGAACAAAACAGTTAACATTCAAAGGATTAGATCAATTTTGCAAGTCTATATCTGGTAATCTGAGTAACTATTTTGAAGATAACTATGCAAAATAACAACCTTTATTATGTTCCTACCACCTTGTTGTGGAAGTCTGTATTGTTATTGTTATTTATTTGTCTCTTTTGTTTCTTTTTTTCTCATATTTTGTTTTGTTTTGTTTTTCCCTCTAATACAGAAAGGATAGATATACATGTACAGGCTTATAAATGCCTACCAATTCTCCTAAAGAATTTATAAGAATTAATTTTATTATGTGTGATGGTACAAACAGCTACCTGGAAGAGAAGGAGACATTGCTGATTTCCTATCACCTTGTTCTGAAGCCCAAGATTGCTTTTATTCTTTGTTTTGATTAGGTTTAATCTGTTTTCTATTATTTGATATCAATATGTGTGAAGATATGGACAATTATTTTAAAGAAAACAAGAGACATTATGGTAGCTTTTGTTGATTTCCTATTGTCTGGTTTCAAAGGCCCATAATGCTTTCACCCTTTTGTTTTGATTGGTTTTATACTATTTTGTTTTGTTTGAATGCACTTTGTGTGAAGGGTGGACAACTATTTCAAAGAGAGCAGGAGACATTGTGGTGGCCACTGTTGATCTCCTGTTGTCTTGTTTTGGAGTCCTGTTTTGCTTGCATTGTTCTGTTCTGATCTGATTTGTTCTGATTTGTTTTATTTTGTTTTATTCTCTTTAAAATTAAAAAAGAAACTAAAAAAAAAATTGGGTGCACGTAAGAAAAGTCCTTAAGACAGCATCCATGTAACAAGCAGTCATTACTAGCTGTCTTTCTTTCCCTGCCACAGGCATAGCCAAGACTGCCTCATGGAAGTATCCTGGTGATGGAGTGGGCCTCCAAGGGGCACCAGCACAAAACAATGCAGTTTCCTCTGTGTTACCTTCAAAGGCAGTTCGTGCAATTTCTTCTCTCTCTCCAGATTAATTCTTAGGCTGATTTTGCAGTTTTCCAGGAAATCTCAGATGATAGGAATTTTCCAAATAACTAGTTGTTACAAGAGCAGCCTCTGAATTGTCCCATCCAATATCATAATCACGTGACTCCAAACATTATTCCAGTTCACAATTTCTCTGCTTAGCTAGGGCCTGCACCAGCTGGCAGCCTGCTTTAGGGAAGGGATCATGAAGAGGCTGAGACTTCTTACCATTTCAGGGTTAGAGCCAAGGAAGAAGGAACTAATGAAATTCAAATGCTCATCCAAAGAATTTGGTAGTGGTGGCATCTGAGTGAGATTTCCAGTGCATATGCTGTACGTTTTTTGCCTGAGGACAAATCTAAACATAATATTATGACAGGAGAGAAGTCCTAATACTCAACTTCTGAATTTTCTGCCTTAAACACTTCCACTGGATCAATTCACCCATTTTGCACAGAGTTCCTTTCAATATGGCTCCCAGTCAACTCTTCACTAAGGGTGGAGTTGATCTACAGGAAAGCAAACAAAATTTTGATTGCTCTGGATAATTAAACTTTAGGAAGCTTGCTCTCACAGTACACGCTGCTGATCTCTTTTTTGCTCTGCTTTATTCAGTATATAGCCATACCCTTCTGCTTTTAAGGTTCCTGGGTGTATAAGTGCCAGCCTCCTCAAATGTAAGGAGAGGTATAAAATGGCCTCTCAGTGGTTCTCTGGACACTCACCTGAAAATAAGAGGATGTGTGTACTCTTTCATCAGGTCTATGATATGTGAGGTACTTGTGTACAGTTACACGTATTCACACACTTTTACTTTTCTTTAAAAATGTCTAATTAAAAAACACATAATAGGGCCAGGAATGTAGCTCAGCAGCACAAGAGCCTGCCTGGCAAGCGCAGGGTCCTGAGTTTGACTCCTGCTACAAAAAAAAAAAAAAAAAAAAAAAAAAAACATGTAATAGACTAGATATGGTGGGGCACGCCTATAATTCCAGCTACTTAGGAGGCCAACCCCGGAGGATCACAAGTTTGAGTTCCCTCTGGGCAACTTAGCAAGACCCTGTCTCAAAATTGTTTTTAAAATATGAAAAAGGTTGATTCTCAATAATAGAGAATGCCTGGGTTTGATCCTCAGTACTAAAAACAAAGCAAAATACTCCATAAATTTTGTGAACTAACATAAAAAGGATGAAAATAATCCATTATGGTAAGTTAAATAGTCTTTCCCCAGATTTCATGTCCATCCAGAGCCCTAGAATAGGATCTTACTTGGAAACAAGATTTCTGCAAATGTATTAAAGATTAAGATGAGATAATATAGGTTGAAAGTAGGTCAGAAATTCGAAACCCAGTGTCCTTAGATGATGAAAGAACACAGGTAGATACATAGAGGAGAAGGTCATGTGACGACCTAGACAGATATTTGAATTATGCTACCACAAGCCACAGAACATCTGGAACCACCAGAAAGCAGAAGAGGCAAAGAATCTTTTCCCCTAGCCAAGCAAATCTTGATTTTAGACTTTTGCTCTCCAAAACTCTGAAAGAATAATTTCTATTATTTTAAGCCACCAAATGTGTGGTAATTTATTATGGCAGCCCTAGGAATCAATTTTTATGGTTTGGTGTTTTCACTTTATTATCTGTGACATTGCTATTTGTGTTTGGATAGTTGATCCAGTTTTAAAACTTAAAAATGATGGTCTTTGGGCTGGGGGCATGGTTCTGTGGTAGAGCACTTGTCTAACATATCGAAGGCCCTGAATTTAGTGTCCAGCATCACACATACAAAAAATTATAATCCTAACAGCAATGTCCCAAACAGGAAAATCTACAGAGACAAAAAGCAAATAGTGATTGCCTGAGTCCAGAAAGCAAGTGGGCATTGTCCTCAAATGGGGCAAGGGCTCCTACCGGAACAGTGAAAATGTGCCAAGAGTTGATCGTGGTGATGGTTGTGCAACTTGATAAATTTAGTAAAAGTCACTTCATCTATACCCAATAAGTGTTAGGTTCTAATAGTGTTTTTATAAAACAAGTCTAAGAGCAGAGGATAATTTAAGAGCTAGAAACCATTACATCTTGTCTCTGGCAGGAAAATCTTTGGGAAATGTGTTGAAAATTATCAGTCAGGCAAGTCAGTGGCCTGCTTGACCTCAGTTTGTTTTGATTAGAAGATGTTTGAATGAACTAGGGATCAGGGAGGGTATCATGAAAACCATGTTTTCCTTTGTTTTGTTTTTACCAGAACATTCAATAGAGGATTTATTTTCTGAATGGTGGAAATAAAAATCAGCTCTTCTGCTCTGTTCAGAATTCCATTTAAAGAACTTTCCAATGCATTTATCTTTGGGGAGAACATGCCTCATAGCTTAGAAATAACAGTATTCTGCGTAGTTGAAATGCTCAGAATGCCAAGCTCTCAACTCCAAATAAACGGCATCCCTGGAAAAAAGTGAATTACAATGTGAAAAATTTTATCTCGAGCCCTTTCTCTCCCTCTCTCTCTCTCTTCCTCTGTCTCTCTTGCATGATACATTTTCAATGATGTATATAGCATTCCCTTAGAAAAGCACACAAATCCTAAGTATTTAGCTTGAAGAATTTTTGCAAACTGAACATTTCTGTCTAAAATATGTACAGATTGAGAAATAGAAGATCATAGAACCCCAAAGACATTGTCCTGTTCCCTTTTGGTGACTACATCCCCATAGCAGTAATCACCAGCCTGACCTACAACATCATAGATCGTTTGCCTGGTTTGGGCCTTTGCATAAACCGTTGTCCTCCTCTTTTGTTCAATGTATGGTTGAAAATTTTTAATTTATTTTCATTGCTTATAGATTTCCACTGTATGAATATTCTCTTGTATTATTTACTTATTTCTGCTTTAAAAAATTACCAAAAATTTAAAGGATTAAAGCAACACAAGCAGGGGATATAGCTCAGGGGCACAGCACCTGCCTGGCAAGCGTGAGGTTGAGTTTGATCCCTGGTACCAAAAAAATTTTTTTTAATTTAAAAATAAATAAATAAATAAATAAAGCAACACGAATTTGCTTTCTTATAGTTTTGAAAGTCAGAAGTCTAATATGGGTCCACACAGCTATGTTCCTTCAGGAGACTTTAGCAGAGAACTTACTTCCTTACATTTTCTAGCTTCTGAGAGTTACCTACAGTTGTTGGTACCTCGGCCCTTCATTCATCCTCAGGATCAGATGGGTAGTAACTTTTCTTCTCTTGGATCTCTGTTTCCATCTTCACATCTTCACTCTAATTCCTTATCACCTTGTTTCTCTTTTAAAAGGGCCCTTTAGGTTATATCAGGCCCATCTCTATAGCCCAGAACAATCATCTTATCTCAAATCACTCAATCACAATCTGCAAATTCTGGGGTTTAAGACATGAACATCTTAGAGAGGCCATTACTCAGTCTACTGCAATTACCATATTTTTTTTATCATCTTGATGAGCACTTTGGTAGTTTCCAATTTTTAACTCAAATAGTTGTGCTATGACCAATGAATCTTTCAGTTTCACTGTTGGGGATATACATATACATACAAAGTTTGATCCAAAGTGTGGCAAATGTTTAAATTTTTAAAAATAATTATTGTAGTAAAAGACACATTGCCATTAATCTCCCTTAAGATATTCTTCATTGCTTCAAAGACTTCTCCCATCATTCTTATCACTTTTCGATGCAGTACTGGAAGTCCTCTTTCATGTTTTTAGTTGCATTTACCTTTCATGGTCATTTTGACTTTGGGGAAAAGCCAGAAGTCCCATGGCGTCAGATCTGGTGAATAAGGTGTGTGCACTGTAATGTTTTTATAAACCTGCCTTTTTCTTGGGTGACATTCAGCAGCAACATTCACCATAATTTTTATCACATTAATAAAGACATAATTTTTGTGTCACAAGGTTTATGCACATCCAGTTTTAGCACATTGTGAAAATGAGTTTCCAATATGGTTTACCATTTCATACTCCAACCAGCAAAAGTATCAGTTAGAGTTACTCCGTATCCTTGCTGATACTTAATATTACTCTTCCATTTGCCTTCTTTCCTCCCTTCCTCCCTGCTTCCCTTCCTCCTTCATTCCTCCCTCCTTCCTGCCCTTCCTCCCTCCACTCCTTCCTTCCTCTTTCCTGGCTGCGGCCTGTCCTCCTTTCTCAGAATGTGAGAGCTGATACACTTTACTAACCAATTCCTGAATCTGTGCCTTACTGTATTATATTAAACTCTCTTGTCCCTCCAAAGCTGAAGATTCCTCGGCCAGTTCCTATTCTCAGAATGGATACACCATCTTCAAGTACTGCTCTACCCCAATATGACAGCAACTCGAAGAAAAGTTACGGTTCCCAGCCAAATGTCAACATGCGGTATAGTCCAAGGGAAGACTGTCCTGACTGGTGGCAAGTAAGAAAACTGAAAAGGTAATCCCCAGCTTTCAGACTGGCCACCTGACACATAGATTGAACATTATCCCAACTCCCCTGAACCTCAGTCTCAAAGTTGCCAATGCAGACCTTTGCTGAGATAGGGTTGTCCTCTCAGCAAATGCTGAGGGCTGCAGCCAGAAGACTGGGGAGAAGAGTGGTTCTGCTGGGCTTCAGCAGCATAGACTTTCTATTTAGATTTTCCTGTCCAATGTTAAGTGATATTTAAGCATTTTATTCCTTCTTTTTTCTGTTCCCATTTATTCCAAGTAAGCACACATTCCAGAACATAGAATCTTTAAAATATATCCTTTGTATGAAGGTACTTACAGTGAGTTTACTTGATTAGTCTTTTCAAGTTTGTCTGCCTAGATTCTAAACCAGAGTTGAAAGCACTTTGAAGACAATACACAAATTGTCTATATCTCTGGCATCTAGCACTGAGTCTGCCCCACATTTGATGTTCAGCGAATGTTGAACTGAATTGTACAGTGATCTTGTGGAAAGAGTCGGGTGACTTCCTTTCCATATTTGCTGCCTCAGATTCCTTCCCCATCATCACATTGTCCACTGTCTGTCACCTTCTCACCCAGCTATCAGCCTCCCTCCAGGGTACTGATGTTTGTCTTTCTCCACAGCAAATGCAGAGCATCTCTCTGACTCATCATGTATCTTTTTTCTTTGTTTTCTCCCTCACCCTCTTATTCTTTTATTCTTTCCATCTTCATTATTTTTACCTAAAGCAAATGCCTCACTGTACCGATGATACAGCCACAGGGCCATATGGAACTTGAAAGAATGTAAGTGTATCCTTCTGTATTTTTTTAATATAACGACTGATGGCCCTAGTAAGTCCAAAGTGGAACTAGACTATTAATCTATACCTTGTGCATGGGGGAAAATGTTACATTTATTTTCTTGAAGCTCAGCGTTTATACAGAAAGAGCAATTTAAAAAGCCTAGTTCCAAAGAGAATGAGTGTCATGCTAACATTGTGTCAGCTTCCTTCCCTGACAGAAAGCTCAGTGATTCACTGAGGGAGGTGCGTGGTGAAAACGATTGGTCAGATTTCTAATAACTAGGACAGACTGCTGATTCTTATGAGATTGTTTCAGAGGTAATGATTCATGGATCGCCAAGTCCTATATTTCAAATGTGAATGCTTTGTTCTTTAGGATTTGGCACATTAACTTTAATTTTTAAAAAATTTCTGAAAGGATTATTTATCTGAGAACTATTTATTACTGGGTTTTTGATACACCCTTAGATTTCACACTATCTTGGTTTAGAACCAACCTTGAATTTGGCCCTAGAACTTCAGAAGACTAGTTATTTGCACCAAAAAATATTGATCACCCATTTCTTGGCATGAGCAAAATTGCATCTGGGACTGAATACTAACACTTGCTTAAAGGTCTTCATGGAACTTGAATTTTTAAAATGCAACCGTAATTCTTAGATCAAACGTCAGGTAATGCATTTCTCTCATTCTTACGATCCTCACGTGAGCTGATTTTTAATCTTTTTCCCAATTAGTAAAATCATCCATGTTTCCATGAAATTATTCAAATATTGCACAATATTGTCTATTCCTCTAAATGTTTTTCCACGTATGTGCCATCTTACACATAGATAATTATAAAAGCAGAGTCTCGCTACATAGTCTTCTTTGCCCCTTATTCTTTTCATTTGACATCTTTCCCATTTGAAAACATGAAAATCTATCCAATTTTTAAGTTTTAATTTTAATTGTAGTAAAATACACATAAAATAAAATTTACCAGCCTTTAAGTGTACAGTTCAGTACACTTAATAGTGTAAAGTACCCTCACACTGTTGAGAAACCTACTTGTTTATGTTTAATATCTATAAAGTATCCTGTTGTATGGGTAAACGTAAATGATGCACTACTAACTGCCACTTTCCATGAGCTCTTAAAAACAAGAAGGCTTAATAAGTTACATGGCCTTTTAAAATAAAAATTTTTCTTAGAGATGAAACCTAGAGGCTCTTCTGGTGGGAAAAACTCTTTGGAAAGGCGGCAAGGGAGGCAGTCTAGTATTTAACTGCTTTATCTGGGCATTCCTTGAAATGGAGCCAGAGAAGGACTTCCTTGCCAACATAGCTTGTCCCTGTGAACCATGGTTCTGAAAAGGATCCTGATATGAAGGCAGACAGGAAATAAGTCCTACATTCCAAATAAAACAGCCTTTGGACTTTGGGAGGTAGGCATTTCCTCATGCTTGTCACACCCAAAATGAAAGAGATAAAATGATGGGTAACAGAGAGTCATGAAAATCCTACTGACCCATCTGTGTCCAGATAGAGTAAAAGTTCAGAATTTTCAAGACTTTTTATTGCTGTCACAGTGAAGAGGAACATAATTTATTTTAAAATTCATAAGTGACAAAAATGCTTACATATCTGTAAGAAAATCAGAACAGACCTAGTCAAGATGATTTCTTAATGCCAGTTTTCTGTTGTTTGGGATCATTATAAGCCATTATTAGCAATTCTCTTTTGTTTAGAAATGTTGCTGGACTACTGCTTTTTATTACGGTCTCTGAAAGGACCAAAATGTGAAAGTAACTTATTAGCTTAAATTTCCAAACCAAGTTAAGTGTGTTGGTCTAGGTGTTAAATAAAGCTAAAACATATCTGGACAAAATTATTCTTGGCTTTTAACACTTCGAAGCATAAAATTGTAAGTGTATAAAACGTCTCTTTATTTGCAGCAGTGAAGATGTTGCATGCAGCAACCAAATGGAAAGAAATACTGTAAATCACAGCACTTCAAAGATATCATGGTAAATCAAGCCCAAATATTACTTTATATCTAAGATTTGCTTCCATTTGCAGGAAAGTTACCAAACTTGCAATCATTTTGCAACTAAGCTTTATATTTAAGGTAAATATAAGCCCAAAAATGTCCATGTAGTTTATTTCTCTGAGCCCTTCAGTGGGCCTGAATTGATGGTTTGTGGGTTATGATTACCGTTTTCCTCCACTGATCTCTCGTGGACATTAATATACCTGGCTCAAGATCTCTAGCAGGGGAAAGCAACCTGGAAATGAATAACCCTTCCCTCTGAATAGCTCTATACACAGCCCAATTGCTTTTAGCTTTATTCTATAGCCATCTCTAAAAGAATCATGCATTTCATGCCCCACTCTTTGCAAAGAATCAAAGAAATCTGAGCTCTCAGGAGCCATCTGTATGGAAGAGCTGTTGTCTCATTAAGCTGAGTGCAAGCTCCACTTTTGAGCGGCTGTTGCTTCATTTTGCTGATACTTTCCCAATTACAAAAAGAAAAGCTTAACAGTTGAAATTTGAAAGAAGGGTGGAATTGGATACTGTATTACTAAGACCATGGGTTGTTGCTTGCTGAGTTTTTGCATTCATGCTGCTTCTCAACACTTCTTAAGGGGGTTTCCTGAGTCAAGTTCATCTGAAGAAGAGGACAACCTGGATGATTATGAGTGAGTGTCCAAAGTTCCCTGTGCTCCTCTAAAACTAGGCATAGATGTTTCTATTTTATTCCTCAAAGACATTAAAACAGATGGCTCAATTGGGAAGGGGATCAAGAGATTGAAGGAGGAGGGGAAAAGAGGAACGAGATGAAAAAGAATTAGTATGTGTTATGAACATATATCAACTCCCCACGAGGTATGTAATCATGTGGTGCAAACATGTACTAATAAAAAAAAAACAGATGGCTCAGACTTTCCCAGGTGGCTGCATTTACGGGGTAAATTCATGTGAGGTTCTGGACCATCTATCTGAATGGCAGATGGCAATGAGCTGGCTTATTACCAATGAGGATATTTTCCCCAATCTGGACTATCTAAATTGGCTGTACAAGTTCATCAGCTTTAGCCTATACCCAGTGTCCCCTTAGTTTGACTTTCTCTTCATAAATATAGCATATTACGTTTCTACTCATTATTTATTCCCACTCATCAGGGTGCTGTTTGAAAGTTCTTGTAAACATTGAGTTAGATTTGAGGGAAAGTTGAGCATAGTAGCTTTTATGTTGAGAAATGCCTATCTTAGGGTGACCTTGTCATTTAGTGCCCAAATTGGGATACTTCAGTGTATGGGCGACCAACCTTTTGGGTTATCTGGGCCACACTGAGTGAAGAAGCATTGTCTTGGCCCACATATAATATAAATAAAATGTATAATATAGTTAATGTATATAAGTAATAAAATTTTTTTGGTATATTTTAACTTACTAAATTGTTTTATGAAACAACACAGCAAGCTCAAGTTTAGTAATTAAATAAGAAAGCATATATATTTGCTTAAAAATATTAACCTCCTTTATTCACAGGCACACCAGGGAAGGTAAATTGAAATACTATTATTGGTAATTACTGTGTTTTACTTGCTGAGTCACACAAGTGCACGTGAGGTCTGATTCCCGCAGGCTTCCATTCGACTGTATTTGGCAGGCACAGTCTGTACTGGAGCACCATGCAACTGAGTCATGAAGAAAATCACATAATATTGTTAAAAGTTTGCAATCTTGTGTGGCCACATTATTAGCTCTGGGGCTGCATGTAGCCTATTCAGTACACGCCTGCTTTAGAGAGAAAACTGCACCGGACAGCTGGACTGTTCTGGGCAAATAAACATGTGTAGTCACCCTAATTATACTGAGTCCTGTTGTCCTAAGTAGTCATTAGAGGTTTTTTTTCCCCCAAATCTAGGCTTTTGTCATTCTACATATAGGAATATGTTGCTGTCCCCTGGGAGTAATAGAACACATTGCACTTTTCAGACACTTGATACCCAAAAGGTATACAATCACTTGGACACTAGGATCATGCATATTACTAGCTCTGTTTTTGTACAAGTGCTATTACTTATTTATTGGTTGCATATCAAGTAAGAGTTTTTACAAAGTACATGTCACTGTTGCTACTCCTCCTCCTGCCTTTAACTCAGCCTGTCCTTAGGTGTACTGGAGAAGATGTGCTATACTCTCAACCCCTTTGCAGCAGATCTTTTCACAACATTCTAGCTCCAATTTAACCCTACATTTTGCTTTAACATCTACCCTTAGGAAAGCATCTGATAGACTAGTTTATACTAAAGGACTGAGAAGGACCAATATACAGTAATTTCCAAAGATAACTGCACTTTAATAGAAGACAAAGACTTAAATCAACAAGAGTGAACTTTTGGTCTTTGGCATTAAGACATTGGAAGTCTTTCTTTGATTTTGGAAAGCCTAAATCTTTCAGTCACTACTGGATTCGAATAGTGTGTAACAGAAGTACATTAGGAAAATCATCAGGAAAGACCAGTGCTTCAAAATCAAAAAGATACTAAAAGGAGCTCGGGACTACAGGGCCCAGCCTTGTCACAGCACACTTAATGCTCCCTGCTTCCTATTCTGTCAGTGTCACTAAGAGCATTTATTTTATGCCCATAACTTCATGAGCCATTCTATTCTGTTCAATTAAAGATGGAGGCACTGAGATTTAGATGGAAAATCATTTCTCAGGACTAGGCTTCCCACAAGCCACAGCAGAAGAGCAATCTTACTAACTTCTGGTCAGCCCTGGGAGCCCTCATGGTATGCCTGAGTGTTCAGTGAAACTGACCCAGGTTAAGTAAGAAAAAGGGATGGCCTTGTGCAGCAGATGGTAAGGCGACAATCATTCCCTACCAGGAACAGTGTTCACAGAAGCCAGTGCCTCTGCACCCCCTCACTTAGATGTCTAATGCTCTCCTCACTCACGGATCATAAGATTCTTGGCCCCTCAGATCTTCCTCCTAAGGAGCTGTGAAAGTCACTCCCAATCAAAATTGGCCCAGGCACTGAAACCTCTAGTTACTCCAGCCAGCAATTTTTCTAGCACAAAACCTTTCAAACCTAAGAAGTGGGCTTCTTCTCTGATAATTTGTAATTCTCTCCTTTCTCAGGCTAAAGTCTTACCTTTTTCAGTTGTTTTTGCAAAACTGGCTCTGCATCCTGAGCTCTGATGCTGCTTTAGAGAGCAGTCACTCATTCCTACTCCATGGAGCACTACAATAAGATTCAAAGAAGGATGTGATTTTCAAAATCTGGCATAGTGCTGTATGTCTTTGGGGCTATAAATTCTCCTTCTTTAATCTTTATGTTTACTAGTGCAGGGTTGCTGTACATAATGAATACACGTATTGTGGGGAGTTAGTACATGTACATAACACATTTTAACTCTTTACTTCCTTTTACTCTCCGCTCCCTCCCCTCTCCCTCCATCTCTTGGCCATCTGTAAAAGATCGGTCTCCCTGTTTGTGAGTATATGTGTTGCCAAAGTGAGCACTCCTTGTTTGATGTTATCTATCTTTGTTTTTGCAGTAAGTTATTTATACTTTGGATTTCTCATATAAGAGAAGTCATTCCATATTTAAGTTTGCGTGTCTGATTTATTTCACTTAGCCCTTATGCCTCAAGGTGTAACTATTTTTCTACTTACGATTAGCTATTGTTAGCTTAAAATGTAAATGAGTAAGAAAACTCTCAGTTAATATCTCATATTAATTATATGGTATATAGAAGGGGTTTCAAATGTATCAAGATCAGTGCTCTGCCTAGTATCACAGATGGGGAAATTCCAGGTCAAAGGAGGCAGAGTGAATTGTTTAGAGTCACACAGTTACATCATTCTAGAATACAGACCTTCAAGATGACTGGTCTAAAGCTCTTTTCACTTTATTAAACTGTCCACCAACTGACATCCTCTTCCCCATCTAATACAGACATTATAAAGGGAACCATTTCCCATCTAATCCTGCCAAATTCTGAGATACCTTATTCCTGCATTATGTTCTGCAATGCTTCCCTTCCACACTCAACCCTCCTTCTTATCGCCTCCAGTGTTATCTTCTAGCCAGGGAGTCCTCCCAAGCCTTCCAACCCATGTCCTATCTTACATCATGCTCTACTCATTTCCTTATGCACAACATGTTAGGCAAAGTCAAAAGGTCACAGATATTATTGACTTCACATGAGAACTAGTTCACTGTTGAGCTTCACATACAAAGTAAGACATGATGTTCTTGGTTAACTTAATACAGACAGCAATATTTAAAGGGCTTTTTCTTTCTTTTCATTATTTTATGGAAAAAAGAAAATTTCAGAACAAAATAGTAGGAGAATAGAAATAGTTAATACATTACATGTTGTTATCTTTAAAGTAGCTGCTCAGGGTACAAGATATAGGCATAAAAATTTCTCCAATCGATATTAACACAAACTTACAGGTTAGTTTTTAAAACGATTTATACTGACTCTTCCATATCACCTTTTTCTCAGTTCAGCACAACTGCTACTGCCCTATTATAATTTTACACGATGATCTATTGCTGTCATGAATATTAAAATGATTCCAAAAAAGCATTTCCCTTGAAAATAGATAATATGAACTGTGTATCTATCAGATTATTATTTTTTATTTTTTTATTTAGAAAATGATAAGGTTGAAAGACAAGAGCACTTATCTTTGGCAACCCTGACTTTCTTTTTTTGTTTTTTTGATTTTTTGGGGGGAGAGTTTTGTTTTGTTTTGGTACTGGAAATCGAACTCAGGACCTTCCACTTGCCAGGCAGGTGCTGTGCCACTTGAGCTAGATCCCCGGCAACCCTTGCCTTCTTATTGGAATAATCTTCATTCATTTAATCTCTGGCTCCTATTCAAAATGGCAAAATGTAGAATAATTTAGAAGGAAGCCAGAGGTTCCTAAACACAAGCCCATTTAAAACTTCTAATGTGCAGGTCCCACTCCAGAACCTGAAGTGATTGGTGGAGGTTCAAGAATCGGTATTTTAAAAAATATCCCCAAGTGATTCTGCTGAACAGTCAGGCTTAGAAACCCATGATGTAGGCCAGTACCTCATTTTACAGTTTAAAATGTTGAGTGCCAAGTTGTTAATTATCAAAAATAATTTATTTTCAAATGTGACATTCTTTCTTGTTGCAGCTGGTTTGCAGGTAACATCTCCAGGTCACAATCTGAGCAACTACTGAGACAAAAGGTAAATAGTGTTCTCTTTTAAATAGTCTCCAAGAATCTCTGTCTTATTTTTTTCCTATCATGGAATGAACCCCAGGGCCTCACATATACTAAGCAAGACTTCTACCACTGAGCTACATCCTCAGCCTAAAGACTTCTTTCCATTACTGGGTCCAGAGGTTAATGCAATTCCTGTATAAGCATTCTTGCTAATTATGCTGTCAAAGCATCATAGTGCTTGTTGTTCAGACTTTGGGTTACCAGGCCCTTCATGTCTAACTACTTCTTCTGTTTCCATTATCTGTTACTGCATAATATACCACCCCCAACTTAGTAGTTTAAAATGGCATTTATGATTTTTCCTGACTCTTTGAGTCAGCTGAACATTTGACTTAGGCTCACTCCTGTGACTGTACTTGACGGCACTTTGACTGAGGGACTGGGCTTGACTGAGGCAGCCAACTGGGGTGCCATGGTTCTCTGAGCAGCCTCTCCACGTCCCTAACTAGGGGTGCTTCCTCTCTTTAGTCATAGCAATTCACATGGCCCAACACAGAGCCAACGTGGGAGGAGACTGCCCAGGACAATGAACAGAAGAAATGATTTCTTTTGTTTTCATTAATTTTTGCAGTGCTGGGAATGAAATCTAGGATCTTGCACATGCTAGCCAAGCTCTGCCCCTCAGCTCCAACCCCCACCCCAAAGAGGTGACTTATTCTGAGCTCATGAGTATGAGTTTGAGTATGAGTACCTAAACCAAAGCACAGCAGATGTAACAGGGAATAAATTTATCTGATGTTATTACAAACTGCTATGGAATTACAAATAAGAAGCTTTTGATCTATAAAATGATACACTGATACAGTTCTACTAAATAATTAACTGAATACACCAATTATTTCTTTGAGAGATGATCATGAGAACAAGGTGAAATTGCTGGCTATTTTGTCATACCTGTAGCTTGTTATTTGCTCCTTCTGAATCTGAGTCTGCTTGGAATTAGCACAGGTCATTAATAAAGACAGGTCGAGAGTAGAATTTCGATGATTTATTCTGCATATTTGATTTGCCAAAGTCTTCTAAAGATACAAGGCAAAGTCTTCCAAAGACATGATATGTGGTTCTAAATTTTATTTCTGGAACATGGGAATATTAAGCTTGCATAAGCACAACAGAAAATTATTGAGAAGAGTTCAAAATAATTGGGGACAAAAGGTAAATAGTGTTCTCTTTTAAAGAGTTGAAACACACAGAATAGATCTACAAAGATATTGAGCGAGCTGGGAGTGCAGCTCAGTAGTGCAGTGGTTGCCTAGCAGGTGTGAGACACTGGGTTTGATTCTCAGCATGGAAGGAAGAGAGGGAGGGAGGGAAGAAAGAAAAGAAAGATATTGCTTGGGAAAAGGAGGAAAGCTAAACTGTGGCCCTCCTATGCTAACTGTTGAATAACTTGTGTTCTCAGTGACATTTAAAGCGGATCTAAAAGAACTTCTTTTCCTACTGCTGTATGTGAAAAATCATTTTCAATAATAATGAAAATAATCCTTCCTTTCAGGGAAAAGAAGGAGCATTTATGGTTAGGAATTCCAGCCAGGTGGGAATGTACACGGTGTCCTTATTTAGTAAGGCGGTGAAGTAAGTACAATGTGGATTTCTTTCTTTTATCTTTCTGTGTATGTTCTTTGAGTATGTTGGTCACTTCATTGCATTTTGAGGTAAGACATGTTTAAATTCTGGAGTTTTGGATCAAAGTATTTCTGTTGAGTGTGACTGTGGGTGGCTAGCTGCCTTTTTGCCTCCTACTTTTAAGAGGCTGTTCCCTGCGTGATCCTCTAGTGCGCCCCCCCCCGTCCCCCTAGCAATGCAGAATGCTCAGAGTAAAACACTCCTGGGTGAACATTTATTAGAAGACTCATGACTGATTTCCGTTACAACGGGTCTAAACCTAAAAAGACAAAAATAGCAATGGAGCCTATAGATTCTCAGCCCTAGCCACCTGCTAAGGTGAGACATGTACTCCAACGCCCAGTATTAGTAAGCTTTTCATGGAGGATCGAGTTAGCTGAAGGCTGAACCAAAGTAGTTGTGTTATCTTTATAGTTCTTTCCAGGATGCTCTGTGGTGAAGAGTGCTAGTTTGAACTCAAACTTCTAGATGCAAATCCTGGCTCTATCATTTCAGAACTTTATGACACTGAACAAATTTCTTAAACTCTGTGCCTCAACTTCTTCATGTGAAAGGGAAATATAATGATCATTGTGTTCTATGGATGAAGTGAGTTAATACATGTGTTGGGTAAGAACAGTGCCTGGCACATAGTAAGCACTGAATAGATTAATAGCAATTCTTATTGTTGTTGCTGCTACTGGGAAAGAGTAATTCTACCTGCACCACTCCCTACATATTAGATACCCCTCAGTCATCTCATGCAAGTCATCATCACCAACATCAGGATCCTCATCCAGAGTTTTGTAAGCAACTTTCCTACTGCTCATTAGTTCTTTTGATCTTAAAAATCATTGTCTAAAGCAAGTAGGAAAGCCTTTTTTATTTGTGCTACTTTACAGAAGAAATGATTGAGGTTCAAAAGGAGTTTATAAAGACCCACATACAAAACTAGTGTCTGACTTAGAGATGGGCCACTTAGAACTAGATCACAGTGTTTCATCCATATGCTTGTGTCTACGCAGAAACCCTCAATGTCTTAGAATGGGAACTTGGCCAAATCTTGATTAAGACCATTTTTAAAAATTCCATGTTTATGACCCATTTTTAATAGCCATGACTCTCTCCCTTGATAATTTTCCCATGCGCCCTTTCCCACAGTGCTGTGTAATTATAATAATTAAGTTATTAAAAGGTACTTTATTTTAAACATCTTTTTACAAAGTACCTACTTCCCACTTGAGATAATAGGGTGTGCCCAGAGTGGTTACATGGCATTTTCCAAAGTCAGAAGCCATGTCCCCAAAGCTGCATATGGATATTGGTTAAAACAAATCCACTAAGAACTGGAAGAAGGCTCTGGTCATTGAGTAGCAAAACTTTTGTGGCCCACTGACCCTGAAGTTTCAGTCAAATGTGATACCAGATGTTCTCCTCCTCTAGTTTCTTGACTCCTGACACAGTTTTGAAGGTGGCTAGGTAAATAAATTAGGAAATAGATAATCACATGAAAATAATCCCAATCCACAAATACAGAAGCCCTCTTTTACGACATCTCGTCAGTGGGCTTGAACTTGAGTGAATTTCATACTGACCTCAAGAGCAGATTAAACATTTGCAACCAAGAGAAGCATCCTACCTTTTTTATAATTTTGGTCTTAACTAGGTTTGTATCTCAGGAGCAACAATTCATTAACTGCTTCTGATGTGCCAAGCATAGTGTGTACATGCACACACACACACACACACACATACACCATATATATATTGCAATCTTTATAACAACCAGATCAGGTATCTAGGTAGCTAGCAAGTAGTAGAACTGGATTCAAAGTCAAGCTCTCAACCACATTACCATGCTGCAAAGTCTAAGGTAAGCAGATATATCATTCCTGGTTATCCCAAATCAATGTACATCCATACACCATGATTTTCTAAAAGTAGAGGGAAAGGAGAAAAAAGGTACAAGTTCACATGAGGAGTTCAAGGCCATCCCTATCCAACTTCATGTGCTCCTCCCAAAAAGTCTTTCATCCATGCTGTGAGATGAGAACACCCACAGACTAAACACCTTTACCTCTCACATTTTGATCTCTTTCACTTTTCTCGAAGCCAATTTACAGTCAAAAATGATCTTGAAGAACTGCAAGGCACTCAATCATCAAAGAAAAATTCCATTTTTATACTTACTAAGGGAGAAGCAGCTCGAAAATTGGAATTTTATTGAACATGAATTTTGCACATACACAAAGGATGGATACATTGAATTCAGAGATGTGCCCTCTTCCATAGTTTCTGACTGTCATGGATACCTCCAGAAAAACACCAGATATCAAGACTGAGAAAACCTCCCTGAGACCCCTCTTCAAAATTTACAAATACATACAACATAATTATTCAAGCATTATTTTACCAACTCCCAACTGGTTTTTAAAAGTATTCTAACATTATTTTTCCTTACTAGTGATAAAAAAGGGACTGTAAAACATTACCATGTGCATACAAATGCTGAAAATAAACTCTACCTGGCAGAAAACTACTGTTTTGATTCCATTCCAAAGCTCATTCACTACCATCAACACAATTCAGCGGGTAAGTAATTTCATTTTTCTTTTATTGGTCTTTGTCCATGAGTATCAATTTTCTTGGATAACGACTGATTCTCCTAATATTCTTAATTATATAGGGAGCCATGAAGTTAGGAAAAACATTCTCAAGTCCTTTGCTTCCTGCAATTTTCAACTTATTCTTCTTGAACTATAACATGATACTCTCTGTAATGATAAAAAGAGTAAGTTGAATGACTTGGAGAAATTTTCTTTATAAAAATATTTTAAGAGCCAGGCATGTAATCCCAGCACCTGGGAGACTGAGGCAGGAGAATTGCCTCCAGTTCAAGGCTAGCCTGAATTGTATGGTAAGACCTTGCCTCAAAAAAGTAGGTATTTTCCTGCTATAGATGCAAGTCTATTGTAAAAATCAAGTATTACATATCATTGAATAGATAACTTCATTGGACAAGTTAGTGTGAATTATGTCAGCTTTTTGATAATACATTTTTGTGCATATAAATATAAATTATATGTGTATAAATGCTACATTTTTACAGATAAGATCATTCTCCACATATATTCTCCATATTGCTTTCTTTACTCAACACGCCTTGAGGATCTTTCCATGCAAATTTGTAATAACTTATTTTCAATGTAGCAGCTTGCCACTCCGCCACCTTCCCAGAACCCATAGAATGCTGTTGTACAGTTAACCCATAATTTATTCACCTAACCCTCTATTGGTTAGCAATTGAATCCTGTCCAATATTTTCACATTATAATGGATGCTTCATTGCACATTGCTGCACACAAAGTTCTGCACACCTAGTTGAGTGTGTCTATAGCTAATTCCTAGAAGTGAGATTTCCAAGACAAAGTCTAGAAATATTGAAAATTAAGAGAATGGCAAATGCTTTTCAGAAATATACAACCTCAATAACAACGATTTCTCTCATCTTCTCTGATATTCGGTACTACTATTCATTTAAACTTTTGACTAATTTGCTGATAAGTATTTAGAAATTCCCTCTGTTTTCTAGAATAGAATCACTTCAGGGCAGAAACTGGGTGAATGTCCAACAGTATTAAGCCATGGGCTCAACATCAAATTTGTGTCACTGCACCTGACTCTCTCATATGCACAGAGACGAATTGGCCTCACTTGCGGCTTTCATTTTCGTTCTTACATGTGTTTTACCTTTGTCCAAATTTCTTCTGTTGTTTATTTTAAACTGTGCCACCTCACGAGTGTATCTTTTATGAAAGATATTGCATAAACCTTCATCCCCAAATAAATAATTCCACCCCTAGAGCATGTACAGAAAACTTCATAGGGTACAGGAAGAAAATATTAGAATGTCTATTTAGCACTGTATTTTTAAAAATCTCATGCTCTTATATTTTCTATTTGTTAGTGTATTTATGATTCACGCAATGTATCATTGCAGCAGTAGCTGTGCATACACATATTTTGGAAAAATGTGTTAGTTTTTAGTTTATTTGTTATTTGTACTGATTAAAATTACAAAATTTGTAAAACTTTGAACAACTCTCATATAAAAGGAAAACAAACACCTAAAGAAGGAAGAGATAATTCCCATGACTTGGAAAACATACCACATTTAAAGCAAGATCATTTACTTTTTTGAGTGGGCTGTTTCATAAAAATTATGATGATTTTGATCCAGTTTTCCCATAACTTTGTTAACAATTAAAATGACTTGGCCATTTAATGAGATTTAGTAGTAAGTTTAATTTTTTAGCAATCAGGTATTTTATTTTTATTTTACATCCTTCTTATGGTTTGATACATATGACTGTAAAGAGATAGCAAAATAAAAATGGGAAAAATTAATGTAATAGATTCCATTAAGCGCCTAACTTCTATGATGCTTTTTAAAATCACATAAAGTGATTTATTTACTTTTATAACTTTTGCTTTGAATTGAGCTACTGAGTCAAGTCATACAAATCAATACATCTACAGGATGAGTATAGTCAAAATGGATTCTCTTTCTGCACCATAAAATCCTGAGCTCTGCCTTTTCAGCTGCTCTGGGGAGAAATTATCTCTGAACCAATGCTATGCAATGTGATGTGATAAGATTCAATGATGCCATGATGTAATGCTGATTTCATTGCAGGGATGATCACACGGCTCCGTCACCCTGTATCTACCAAGACCAACAAGGTTCCAGCATCTGTATCCCTGGGAAGTGGTATGGACACATCTCTGTGCTTTTAAATGCCATTTCCCACCATTTGGGGTGTAAATATACATGGTTAACTAACTGAAAAAAGGGACAGAAGACGGGAAGGAGATCCCTGCTCATATTGTACCAGGGAAGGCTTCAGCGCTAATATATTTATTCATTTTCATAAAAAAATTCTTCCCACCTAAACTAAATCTGTATTTTTACCAGAACTACCAGAAAGATTGTCAAATTTCCCCTTGTATTAGATTCTATCGTTGGTCTCTAACATCCCATCACTTGTCCTTTCTTTTCCTTCGTCTGTGCCTGCTCAGTGGAGCCAGTCCTCAACTTCGGGTATTTAGGATAATCACATTCACCTGGATTGTAGTTTAATTCGCTTTATGAGAAGGTCCTGCAATATTTTACCAACCTAAGGGCATCAAGCACATTTTGACATTGACTCTCTCCAGTATGCTTCTAGTTGGCAAAGAACTTTACTCTGAGCCTTGTTGTCCATAACTGCAGCTGCTTTGACAACAGGTTTCCCTGAGTGGTATTATATGGACATGAGATCACATAGGTAAAGTTTTTTTTTAAGTTATCAAGTTAAAATAAAAAGTTCTATTCTTCATATTGTCAGAAAATCTCTTTGGGGAGGAAATCATTTGGGAAGCTGGTGGCCCCAACCCTTCTATGCTCATCATCAAGCCTGCCTGTCTTGTCTCATTAGGAATCTGGGAACTGAGAAGAGAAGAGATCGCCCTGTTGAAGGAGCTGGGAAGGGGCCAGTTTGGAGTGGTCCAGCTGGGCAAGTGGAAGGGGCAGTATGATGTTGCCGTTAAGATGATCAAGGAAGGCTCCATGTCAGAAGATGAATTCTTTCAGGAGGCCCAGACCATGATGTAAGTTTCTCCTGAGGAATGGTGGTTTGGCTCCCACCATGGGAGGGCGTCAGCATTAATAGGCCTGTCCCTAACGTGTGCAAGGCCTGAGCAAGCGTCCACATGTCATAGATATTTATAGCTATATAAGTATATATTATACACAGTGTGGTTAAAAACTATGATGAATGTTTAAATTTTAAAAAATTATTATAGTGAAAAAAAACATGTTGCCATGAATCCCCCTCAAAATACTACCCCTCACTTCAAACACACTGGTCACATCATTCTTGCCATTTTCTGAAGCAGTTCTGGAAGTCCACTTTCTTGAACGTCTTTAAGTTGCACTGTTGTGGCTGCCTCAATGTCCTGAATCGATTAAAAATGCTCCCCTTTCATAGACGTTTTGATTTTGAGGAAGAACCAGATGGCACATGGTGCCAGATCTGGTGAACAAAGTGGATGAGAACATGTTGTCATGTTTCACAACCCTACCTTTCAGTGTGATGGCACTCAACAGTGGCACTCACCTTATCTTTGATCACAGTTTGCAAAGATATGAAAAAAAGTTCCAGAACTGCTTCAGAAAGTAGCAAGAATTATGACAAACATGTGTTTGAAGGCACAGAAAGTACTCTGAGAGGCATTAATGGCAATGCATCTTTTACTATAATAATTTTTTAAATGTAAATGTTCACTGTATTTTTGATCACTCCATATTTATATTTATATTTATATTTAGAATTTATATGTTGAGCTAAAAAGCTATTAAGTAAGACCAGTCCTCTGTTCCTACTTTTACAAATACACACCTTCATAGCAATCATAAAGGCCATAATCAGATTTTAAATTCTTATGACTCCGTAAAGAAACTAGCCTCTGGCCTATGGTCCTGTAAACTCTACTCTTGCCCTTTCTTCTCCCAGCCACAGCTTTGTCCCATGCTGGGAAGGCCTTCTTGATTATGTGCAGACACAGAATTTAGTACATCCAAGCTCTTTCAATGTCTCTCACAAACAACTAGCTATTAGCTAATGATCTTGGTTAGGGATAGCATGATCATCTTTGAGGAGACAAACCCAAAAGGAGTCCGTGGAATTCCTGAAAGAGTCCTCAGAACTACGTGAACAGAGGGTTCCAGAGTTTTGATATCCCTAAGAAGGCTGAGAAAAGGATGCATAACCTCTGAGCAGGAATATCTCCTTGGCACTGTGGCCTCTTTGCCCTACGGGAGGTGCATGATAGGATAAGGGAGAGAGTGGGGCTATTACCCAGAGCTAAAGCAGTACTGAAAACTAATGCTCTACCAGCAATATCCTTTTCATTTTGTTTCTTGGCACTTTCAATACAGTCTAGGGAAAATCTCTGTCTCAGCCTGCTTCCTTCCTCACCTGATAAATGGAGATACTTTTATTGATGGGTCTCAACTCAAAATGTGCTCTCGCTCTCTCTCTCTCTCTCTCTCTCTCTCTCTCTATATATATATATATATATATATATATATATCACTCTGTTCTTTTCATCATGGTGAATGAAACTTCGTAGGGATACCAAACATCATCAAGGTTTGCCTGGGATGTTCCTATTTTTAATACTGAAAGTCTTACATCCTTGGAAGCCCCTCAGTTCCAGGCAAGCCAGCACAACTGGGCACTCTACTTTTAGGAAACCAGTCCACATGTTTTGAAAAACCTTGGAACTGGGTATGGTGGCACATGCCTATAATCCCAACTTTGGAAGGTTGAGGCAGGAAGATTGCAAGTTTGAGCCCAGCCTGGACAACTTAACAACTTAGCAAGATTCTGTCACAAAAAATAAAAATGGATTGGAGATGTAGCTTAGTAATAAGGCCCTGGGTTCAATCCTCAGAGCCAAAAAAAAAAAAAAACCTACACTAAACAAAACAGTTATAGCAGGCCTTTTGTCAAAGATCACTGAAATCACGAATCCTAGACTGCTGCGAATTGAAAGTACTTTAAAACCTTTTCCTTAAACACTTATGCAGTGTATAGCTGCATTTCTCTAAGCACTTCATATATAGTAACTCATAACTCATTCAGTTCTCATAAGAACTTTATTAGGGATATATCTTTGTCATCTTTGTTTCACAATAAACTGAAGCACGGAAATGTTGACTTGCCCAAAGTCACCAAGCTAGTAGAAGTGGTAAACCCAGGCAGACTGTCCCAGTGTGTATTTCCTTAGTCATTCCTTTATGAAGATAAAGGAACCAGGAAGATCAGCAGAACCACTTTTGCCGTAATTGCAGAATTGTTGGAAAGCAGAGGTGCTATATGAATATTAGCATGAGCAGGGCTGGCTTCATGGGCATGCCACCTGCATAATTCCAAGGACCCCTCCCTGGGTCTTAGAAATGCTCTGTCCTTACCCTGCTGTCACTATTTTGGAATACTTAATAATTTTAAAACAAAGATTCTTCCCTTTTTATTTTTCACTTGTACCAGCAAATTATGTAGCTAGTGCCATACTTAGCAATTGGACTGTCATAATACTTGAGAAGAGGCCCTTGATGGCCTTATGTAGGACAGAAAAGTCTGGCAGAGACTTTCTTAGTCATAGGATACAACTGCCTGTGACCTGAAATGATAGCAAAACACATTTTGGTCATTACAGAGCTGGTAATCACAAAGAATCTTAAAAAGTTGTCGAGTCATCAAGAAAGATGTCAAAATGTACCACAATAAAAAACTGTTAAATCCCAAGTGAAATGGGCCTCAAACTGAGGTCTGTTATATGAGGAGCCCTCTACGCAGTGACTGCATTTGCTCAAGGAACAACTTTTACTGGGCAATGGACCTTTGTCCTTCCCTGTGACTAGAGCAGTGCTGAGTACGCTGCAGACCTCTTAAACTACTAATCACCTTGACTAACGTAACAATCCACATCCCTATAATTAAACTAAGAAGAAAAAAAAAACTAAGCATTTAATAAATTCTCATTTATTGAAAACTTAAAATGTTAACACGTTAAATTTAATTTACTTTCTACATTCAGACAAAAAGAATCATTGTACTTATTTTTTAAAATCATCATACAAATTGTTAAAATAGAAAAATCACATAAGGGTAAAATTGATGAACTTTTAAAAACTAAGCATCCACCCCATCATGACCTTACCAGATGTGCTACATCATGTAGTTGCTATTTTCTAAATTGATTATTTAAAAATAATGCAACAAATAATACAAAATGATATACTTTTTAAAACAGAAAAAAAAAATCATGCCTAACCTCACTTCCCTGAGATGGGAACTATTTTCATTTTACCTACATCCTTCATATTTTGATATATATATGTATTTCCAAGAATGCTATCCCAATTCTATGTAGGAAAGGTGAACACAGTATCCACAAACTGCTACATTGCCATTGGGGTTGCCAATGTCTAATATGAGGTAGAATTTTTCCCTAAGAAAGGCAGTTGTCCTCTCAGGAAAAGTCTTAACTTCCTCCTCTCTTTCTCTGTTCAACTAGACCAGAGAATTAAATAGGAAATTAAAATAAACAAAGCTCCAAGAGTCCTTCTTTTTCAGGGCATTCAAAAAATGAAGTGTAGAGTACTGACCTTTGAAAATCTGTTTTTTCCAGGAAGCTGAGCCATCCCAAGCTGGTTAAATTCTATGGAGTGTGTTCAGAGAAATACCCCATATACATTGTAACAGAATATATCACCAATGGCTGCTTACTTGACTACCTGAAGGGTCATGGGAAAGGACTAGAACCATCCCAGCTCCTAGAAATGTGTTATGATGTCTGCGAAGGCATGGCCTTCTTGGAGAGCCAGCAATTCATACACCGTGACTTGGTAAGCCAAGCTTTTCGAGGTCCAAAAAAGGAAAGGAAGTAGTCCACAGTCCACCTCCCCCAAGGATGGAGCCTCTGGGAGGGACAGCAAGGAGGGCACCTTCACTTTTACTTTACTTACTTGTGCCTTGCATAAGCAATACACTGTTAGATAAAATAGTCACAATTTTAAAATAGAATATTTCAAGTACGGAAAGAACAGTAAAACAAGTCTTCAAGGTCTATATAGTTAGCTGTACGGAAATGGAAAGAACAGATAGAAAGGAAAAAGTTTGACCAAGTTACTGTTTCTCAGAACCATTAAGCTCAAGATGTCCTTTACTCTGCATCGAGCTTAGTGCTAAAGCTGTCATTTAATGCAATAACTGGGAAAAAAGGGAAATGAAATCTGTGTGTGCATGTGTGTGTGTGTGTGTGTGTGTGTGTGTGTGTGTGAAAGAGAGAGAGAAAGAGAGAGAGGAGTGTTGAGTGGTATTCACTGGAATTTATTTCTCTTTAAAGATTTTCTTTATTGATCAACAAACATGGCATGCACGTAGGCTAGTACATTGCAGTGTTTATGCCATCAAGGCATCTGTTAATATACAGTAGCTAGTGGTGGGAAGGTGGCCTCTCAATATTGTTCCTCTCTCTTTGGTAAGCTAACGCTCTGTGTTTAAAGTGTAAAGCTTTCAGAGTGTCTGACAAGGATAGATGCTTGGGTGAAAAGATGTATGGGAAACATTTGCATTTTGAAAAATTGAACATTTCAAATGACAAAAAGACAACTTAAGCACATTTGGGTTGTGATAAGCAATCTTAGATTTTGCTGAGAATTCTACTGACGAGGAGGAAAATGTCTAACTCTGATGTCAGGAGATAGGAGATTCTTGGTCACTTTTGTTACATGGTGATTTTGTTTTTCCCCCCAAAGGCTGCTCGGAACTGCTTGGTAGACAGTGATCTCTCTGTGAAAGTCTCTGACTTTGGAATGACGAGGTAAACCAATGATCTTCCCTATTGATTTTTTCTTATGTTTTTTAGCAGAGATCTCTTACACTGGTATGTGTAGTTTTTCTATCAATGATATTCGTAGGATATTTTCCAGCATTGTTTATAGCAACAGAAGATTGGAAAAAATTCACACAACTGAATATGTTATGTTACTCCATAAGCGGGAATATTATTCAGCCATTAAACAAAATGCTGCAGTAAAAAATGTAGCCAAATAAGAAAATTCTCACCATCTACTGTGAAAAGGAATCTCAAAACAACAGAAATCCAAATTCATTCAAAGTATGTATAAAGAAAAAATGAACAGAAAAACACAAGTAAAAATGTATGTTGAGTGACAGAATTGCAAGTTATCTTTGAGGTATGATTTATAGTCATTTTATTTTTACTTTCTTTGTGTTTTTCTATATTTATCGAACATTTTACATTCAGGTTTTCTATGTTCAAAATTACGTTTCCTAAATGTTTACAGATCATAAGTAACCTCTAGCTAAGCTGACACATGAAAGGAAATGCAAATACAAAATACCAAGACATTCAGCTGAGAGTTTGAATGGTTCTATGTCCTTCAGCAGCTTCTACCACCACACAGCAAGGTGGTCAGCAGTGGTCGTAACATTTTGCACTGCCATGTGGCTTAATGACTGTATCCATGTTTCCCTTTACAGGTATGTTCTTGATGATCAGTATGTCAGTTCAGTGGGAACAAAGTTTCCAGTCAAGTGGTCAGCCCCAGAGGTGTTTCACTACTTCAAATACAGCAGCAAGTCAGATGTATGGGCATTTGGTAAGGAAGTGGCCACACAAGGCCTAGCCTTGTTGCATAAGCTGGCTTCCACAATAGGAAACCACAAGAGCTGCAATATCCATTTTTTAAAAGTCCTAAAGCAGGTACAAAATTATAGACATAGCATAAGACAAGCAAACCATTGAAGATGTTGATTTATTTTCTTAAGTCAGGTGTTAGGATGTCTTCTACACATTGTGTAACTTACACCCTTCTAGTATTTTCTCATAAAATCAAAGGCTATGAAAGATTTTTCCAATGAAGACTTCAAACTGTTCTTTAAAAGAAGTCATTACAAACGAAATTGCCTTTGCTAAAAGCCCAAAAAGCTGAAGACCGTAAAGTGAAGTCATTTATTCTCTGCATGAAAATAATTGTGATAACCACTCCCTTCTGGATGGACCAATTTTTTGAACAAAACTAATGTAAACGTCAGACGTGACTGGATACTTTATTTAGCTCTGTGTTAGTCAGTTTTCCACCACTACAACAAATACTTGAGATAATCAACTTAGAAAAAGAAAAGATTTATTTTGCTTCACAATGTTGGAGATACCAGTCCATGACAGATTGATTCTGTCATGCTTTGGGGTCTGCGTTGAGGTGGCATGTCACAGCAGAGAGCACGTGGTGGAGCAAGGCTGCTTGCCACATGTTCTTCTGGCCAGGAAGCAAAAGGAGGAAGAAGAGGGGCTGATGTCTTGTTATCCTCTTCAAGGGCACAACACCTGTGACTGAAAGACCCCCCACTAGGCCTCCCTCTAGTTTCCATGCCTCCCAATAGCACCAAGCCTTTAACATATGGACCTTTAGAAAACATTCAAGAACCGAACTCTACCAAGCGCATGCCTCATGTTAAGCAATCTCTCCTTGTTAAAATTCATATTTTAGATCAGGAATAGGCAAACCACAGCCCAGGGCCAAACCAGCTAGCCTGTTTCTGTAAATAAAGTTTTATTAACACACAGTTATGCTGGTTCATTTTCATATTGTCTATAGCTGATCTTGTACCACAGCAGCAGAGTAGAGTAACCACCACATGTCCCACAAAGCCTAAAGTGATTAGTACACAGTCCTTTACAAAAGAAGGGCTAACTCTCATTTAATTAAAGTCCATCTATGTTAAAATTTAGTAATTGGTCTGGAGATGTAGCTCAGCAGGAGAGCATTTGCCTGCCACGCTCAAGGATTTGATCTGGATTTGATCCCCTGTGCTGCAAAGCTCAAAAACAAAATCAGAATTTAGTAAAAGTAATTACAAAATGAAAACAGTTCTTACATTGTGACCCTGTAGATTGTGAGGTGTTTTATTTTTATGTGGTGACAATGTCAGTACTGTTTTCAATCACTGTCAGATGGGTCCAGCAGAAGTAATTTAAATTATCATATGGTTATAAAATACGTTAAATATGATAGAGACCTACTTTGTGCCTGTCTTAGTCTATAACTACAATTTGATTTACTGCTTGACACCTGCAAGGTGGCCGAAAAAAAGGAGAATTTAGTAGCTATTTACTTTTCTATGTGATGCAATTTTTCAAAATACCTATTCTCTTTGGAAAAATTGTTGATTGTAAAAGAATCAAATGTATGCAGAAAGGGAAAAATCACGAAGTACTTTGGTGAATACATGATGTCATTTTGATTGATTAAATTTTGTCCCCTATCAAAATAAGTTTCAATATCCATGCATCAAGTGATATGCCTAATGTATAATATTTTAAAAATCAGTACTTTCATTCAATAGCCACAGTTTTTTTTAACAAAACAGCAGCATTCCCCAGCTTGCTTATTCACCTTATGTGACAGAACTTGGTTCCAGATATTTTCTGGCTGTTAGAAAACAATAAATCTATGCTTAAACAATTTGGCCCCAGTAGAGGTACTCAAAATGAATCAGGGACTCTGAAAGCAATTCCCAAAGAGGAGCCCCATGGATATTTTGAGCAGCAGCGTTCACCTTGAAACAGCTGTATTGCCTTTCAAAGAGAAAATTGTGAGCGAGCAGCACTGTTTTTGAATTGTTCTTTTGGAACGTGTGGGTTTAAAAAGAAGAACATGCCACAATGTATAAAGCTGATTGCTTTATTATAAATATTTTACATAAAATCTGTAGTCTTAAAGCCAAAGAAAGTTTGAAATCAGGATCTCAGTTATAGTTCTTTCATATTTCTGGTCTTTGAAGGCTTTGAACTTGTCTGACTGCTGAAATTCTTGGTCCTTGGACAGAATAGCATCACTCAGATCACGCTTAAAATGTTCCGGCACTCTTTGAAGTATGCTCCACGTTGCACCGTACTTAAACCTAATGGCAAGTCCACCAGGTGCAAATACCCTTTTATAAAACAAAGAACCTGAGGCTGAGAGGAAATAAGGAGTTAACCCAGTGTGCAAGTGGCAGAACTCGGCTTCAAGGGGCCCATTTGATGGACCCCATCCTTTTGACCACCATGACCCGAACTGAGTTTCTTGACCCAGAGTTCACAATTCTCTGTGAACATCCTGAGAATAAACACATAACTGCTGAGCATTCACTTTTCCCAAAGGTTGAGCCAGTGGTTTTATCAGATTCCTCAAAGGGCACCTGACCTAAAAATATTTTTAATCTGCAACAACAGGAGATGGGGTGAAGTCATCAATTATTTTATCTTTAAATTTCCCCTGAAAGGTAATTTGTGCAATGAAGTTGTGCAGAACTGCTAAAGCAGAAGGAAAAGAGGGGGTGAGGACTTCAATGGATCACTCATCGAGGGTGGGCTCAGGGCTCACTACGCAGGTTGGTCCCTCTGGAGCACATCAGTGACCTTGGCCCCAAGTGGCTCTCTCTGTGGCTTCCCTTGCCATGCACCAGTTTATAGCAAGCTTACACATGCACCAGTTTATAGCAAGCTTACACATATGGTCTTAGGAGCATGGGGAAGAGACCTTGCTTGGTCTCTCAACTCCCTGGCCAGCTCACTAGGACTCATTTTCCAGGGTCCCTTGCTCTGACCCACAGCCTTCCAGACGATGGTGTGACACTCATTCCACCAACACTGTACCTTCTGACATCAGTTCTCTTTCTCTCTGTCTGCTGCCGGCCCTCGGTATGATGCAGGAATCCTGATGTGGGAGGTGTTCAGCCTCGGGAAGCAGCCCTATGACTTATATGACAACTCGCAGGTGGTTGTGAAGGTCTCCCAAGGCCACCGGCTCTACCGGCCACAACTGGCGTCGGACAGCATCTACCAGATCATGTACAGCTGCTGGCATGAGGCAAGTGCACTCCCTGAGTGAACTGGAAGGCTGGGGGAGCCACATGCATCCAAGGTGGTCTCTGCATCACCCCAGGGACAAAGTTTTTGTGAGGGAAGCCACCTGCTACACAGGACAGGGAGAAATGGCCCCGGCCCTCAAATGTTTGAAATCTAACACATGTTATACAGGTGCTGATGAATTCTTGAAAGGCTTATGCCCAGCACTGTTCTAAGAACTGTATAAATATTACCTTGTTTATTCATCAGAAACCACATTATGAGCTAGGTGCTGTTATCACTAAAACTAACAGGAGAAGAACTGGAGGCCCAGAGAGCTTATGTGACCTGCCCAAGATCAAATAGTTAGCAAAAGATAACCTAAGCCTCTTAACTGCAAGGCTGTGGAGTTGAAAGTGTACAGCAGAGGACATCTGACACGTGGAGAGAGCACACAGCAGACATCATCCAACCATCTCTCCTCTTGCCTCCCAGACCTTGAACATAAGTATTCCCTTTAGGTAGAAGATACGGGAATTTCACAAGGAAGACATGGAGCTCAAGTTGCAGGGGACTCATTTGCAAAGCATCCACTATGTTCATAGAACTCATGAAAGATAATAAGGAAGTATGAGCTTCCATTTTTTGCCCCACTGAATTCAAAGTCTTTACACCTATACACACACACGCACGCACGGGCACACAGTGCAATTGAAAATACCAGGCAGCTGACAATTATGCATCCAAATTAGAAAGATGAATAAATAGAAGAAGAGCTCAGAGAGAGAACAGCTTCCTGAATACCCTGGTAAATGAGCCGAATCAGGGAATCTCTGTAAAATTCCCTTGGTATGTGAGTTGAGACCTTAGTAAAGAGCATCTTTCCAGGTAAAAAAGCACAAGCAAAGGTGTGGAGGCAGGAAGCAGCGTGGTGTTCTCGGCTGGAGCCACTGATGGAAGGGCTGAAAATAAGTTTGGCCCAGATTCTGCAAGTTGAATGACAAGAAGAATGTGAGTTTTGTCTTTCATAGGCAGTGAGGAACCATTGACAATTTTCAAGCAGTGACATGATAAAAGAAGACATTTCAGAACATTATGAGCTCAATGATCTTAACCAATATGTATTTCCTTATTGACAAATGAACCTAATGCTGCATTCACTCACTAACTCATTCATCCACTAGTGAAAAGCAAATTGGTGCAGTAGTTACACACACAGATTCTAGAAACAGAGTATCTGGGTTGAATCTTGCCTTGATCATTACCAGCTATATGACCTTGTATGGGCCTCCTAATATAATACATACAGATGCATTTACTTTATAGAATTATTGTATGTATTGGATGAATTGATATCAATATTATATTATTAATATTATTGAGCTCTTAGAGCAGTGCCTGATACACAGTGCTGTGTATATATATATATATATATATATATATATATAATTACAAACCACCCATATGTCAGATACCAGGAACTATGCTTGGAGCTAGGGATAAACCATACACACAACTTAAATAGTTCCTAACTTCTTGCATAGGTGCCTATAGTCTCTTTGCCAGAGTTTCTGGCTGCATCAGTAACAGTATTTATCATGTAGCCTTAAACAGTTGCCTGAAATGTGAACACTTTGTAATTTCCTACCCTGTGGCATTCGAAATAGTACATTAAAAGTTAAGTTTCTCCACCCTTTTCGATACCACAAATAGTGTCTGACAGGCGCAGGTAGCGCTAGAGGGTCAGACGTGGTCTGAGTAGACTTAGAGTTCTGCCACTGCCCACAGCTGACCTGCCGTGGTCACTTGTTAGATGAAGAAGAGCAGACAGGATGTTTTGTTTTTGCTTTTGTTTTCAGTCGAAGCCACGAATCCCCTGGCATTCCTTACTGTGGCTCCTGGGGATATAACTGCACCATCAGATAGACAGGGGCACTAAATGGGGAGGAACCACCTGTTTTCCACACTCGGTCCATGAAATTGTGCGAGTTGTGACAGAATACTAAAAGAGGGGTTTGCATGGGGACAACACCCAAGTAAAGATTCTGCAGTAGAGTTTGTAGATTTTGTCTTTCCCTTCATTTTTATATTTCACTTTACAACTTTTCAAATCCACAAAAAAATTAAAAGAATACTGGAAATTTTCATTAGATTCTGATTTATCCTTCTGTAGTTTCTTTGAGCATATGTATTTGTGTGTATGTTTTCTTGTTTCTCTTTCTTACAGAAAATGTCGCTTCTGAATTGCTCCTCTTGGGTGTTGCCCACTAGCCATGTAGGTAGCCATCTGCTTTCCTCGCTGATGGAGCACATTGTCAACTTTTGAATTTTTGCTAATTTGGTAGATAAAAATGGCAATTTAGTTCAACTTTTATACGTTTCTCTTTCATTGTGAGTTAAATTGCACCTCTTTCCGGGCCTGGGATTTAGCTCAGCAGCTCCAATGCTTGCCTGATAAGTGTGAGGTGGTGAGTTTGATCCCCAGTACAAAAAAAAAAAAAATTGAGCCTCTTTCCATATTTTAAGGGTCACTTGTGTATCTTTCTCAGAATCATTGTTGCTTTTTTTCTTATCAAATTTTAAGGATCTCTTTATAGATTAGGAATATTAATATTTTAATTATTGTAGATATCAGTTGTCAGTATTTTCCAATATTTTCCCCATTTTTTTTTACTTTTTAATTTGGCTGATGGTAGTTTTTCTTTTGGCCATACAAAAGTCTTTTTAAAAATATAGCTGAATATTCCTGTATTTGCTTTTACTGCTTTTGAAAATTAAGTCATAGTTACCTAGGTTTTCCCACACCCAATGTATAATAGAGTTCTCCTAGATTTTTCTCTTGTACTTTTTATAGTTTCACTATTTTCTATTCAAGTCTCTGATCTAGTTTGTGTTTGTTAGGATACACAGTATGAAATATGGCACCAAGCATACAATTTTAAATGTTTATCCAGTTGTTGGAAGCACTATTTACTGAAAGGCCATCTCATCCCCAGAGATGACACCACCTTAGTGGTAGTGAAATGCCACCCTAATATTATCCTAAGTTTCCATATGTATTTGGGCTTATTCCAGGAGTTCCTCTTCTGTTCTTTGGTCTCTCTATACATATGTTAGTGCCACATGTTTTAATTATATAAAGACCTTATAATATATAGGTACCTTATAATTATATAGAGACATTATAATACTATGTAGCCTAGCACCTCTTCCCCATTACTCATGTGTCTTCATAGTTTCCTAGCCGTTTTGATATTTTTTAAAAAATCTACAAACTAAGGGGTCACTTTGCTTAGTTTGACACAAATTCATTTACATTTTTGAGGAGATAGTATTTAGGATTCCTTTTGTTTTCTGTTTTTTCTTTTTGTTTTTTTGTTTTGTTGGTACTGAGGATCAAACTCATGACCTCACGCTTGCCAGGCAAGTACTGTGCTGCTGAGCTATATCTCCAGCCCTCCACATTTAGGTTTTAGCTTGAGAAATTTGCTATTTATGATGCTAATATCCTATTCTAGAACAATACATTAAAAGTGCACTTGTACTTTTCAGCAGTGTTTTAAAGTTTTCCTCATTTTTAGGGATTAAAAAGTTTTATAGTATTTTATTTTTTTGCTGCTGCTATTATTGAACTTTCTATGGTATCTTCTAACCGGTTATTGTAGGTATACGTGTGAAAGCTATTGATTTGCACGTTAATTTTATATCCTGCTCTCCTGGTGAATTCTTTTATTGTTTGGGTTGATTCTATCATTGATCATCTTAAATTTTCCAGATACAAATTGTGTCCTGGGCAGATAAAGATAATTTTACTTTTTCTGCTCCAGTCTTGGGAGTCTGATTAATGTCACTTTATGATTGCACTGGTTAATACCTTCAACGTGATGTGAAGAGTGGTGGCTACAGCAGGCATGCTTGCCTTGTTTTTGACTATAGTACAGATGGTCCGCAGTGTTCCCACATTTTAAAAGTTATTAGCTTTAGGACTAAAGTATAAACAGTTTATATTTTTTTCTTTTCACTCATAAATTTCATCATCTAAGACATTGAATTTTTCTTTTGTTTAGCTTCCAGAAAAGCGTCCTACATTTCAGCAACTCCTATCTTCCATTGAACCACTTCGGGAAAAAGACAAGCCCTGAAGAAGAAATTAGGAATTCTGCTAAGATTCAGTATAGATACTGGCCAATATTTTCACTCTTTTTAAGGAAAGTAGCCAGGCCCAATGTAAGTTAGCTCATTCTTAATAGTGTTCTGTGTGTTACTTGTTATATTATCTAGAAAATAACAAAGTAGAGAGCAAAAATTTCCATGAAATTTGGATCAGATTTGTAATTTTGTTTATGCTGCTCTTAATATAACACTTCCCAGCCTATAGCAGGAGTGTGTTTTCAGATTGCAATATAGAGAGGGTGGGTGCCTTGCATAAGGTTTGAGCAGCATTGAAAATTACTTGTTGAATACTCATTCTTTTTTTTTCTATTCTCACTATCCTGATAATTAAATATACTATCAAAAACAGAAATGTGGACTTTTGCCTTCATATTTCAATGGTCTCAAGCTTTCAAGTACATGAAAATCAATGGAGAATTTATTAAAACATGGAGTCCCGGAGTGCCTCCCTCCCCAGAGTCTGATAGAGCAGATCTGAGTGCAGACTGTGAGTCTGTATTTTTCACGAGCTCCCAGATCTTGCTGATGCAGTCATACTGAACCATCCTAGGACACCTCATTATGTGTCATGCAGTCCATAATTCAATCCAAATGGCACAATTTCATCTGATATGCAGATCAGAACAATGAGTCTTTATGGCAGCATGCATACAAATATAATATTAAAGTTAAATAATATTACATAATATATTAAATATGTCACACATAAATAGGCAAGAAAAACAGTATGCAATTTAAAAACTATTAAACAAAGGGGATGCAAGACATCAAATTTAGCTCATTTACTTAAATTCTCCTCTTGGAAAACATAATAAAATTATGTAGATTTTGATTCAGCAATTTCATGAATCAGTTTCTCCACTAGATTTCTGGCAATCTTGATTTAGTACAGCACGATGGTCTCAAGTTATTTAAGCAGTTCCTCAATTGTCTGTGTTCCCAAGTAGTTGCATGAGACTCTGAAAGAGTTTCTTTCTGTTGAAGACAAAGTACTCTGGCCTACAGCTAAACACAAGTACTTTAAGGGGAACATGAGAGTAAAATAAAACTATCTGTGATGACAAAGACATAACATAGCCATGGTTAAGGTCTGATAAGTAGTGAAACTCATGAATTTAAGCAATTAATATGTGTTAAAAATTATAATAATAAAAGATCTGATGAGTTTATTACAAAAGTACACTAACATAGGATTTTGATGCCTTTTTCCTTAACTTTCACCTTAACCATTATCAGTCACAACTCAGTGTAACCATGTTCTTATTTCTAAGATTAAAGATGGTTTCATTCTAAATTTTTGAGTTTGGAGCTCTGGGGCTTCGGGCTCATGTAACAGCTGCAGTTTCTGTTTCAGTCTTCTATCTTAAAGACACAGAAGTACTATTTTAACTTCTCATGGCTATTATAAAAGGTATTTTAGCTTTATACTCTTCCTGGGAATGTCCTCCTTCATGGCCTTCTGCTGACCCATAGGTTTTATCTCAGAATATTTCATTGCCTCTCCTATAATGTCAAGAAGGGAGAGGGAAAGTTTATGCGGAGGGCACTATTATAATAACACAGCACCTTAATTAAGTCCTACTGCTATTTTTCAGATAAAAGTGAATAACCCGCCCTAAGAGACAATCAGACCCTTTTTCATCCCACTCATTCTCACTCCTATCAGCTAGCTCCAATGTTCTTTCTTGTTTCCTGGCACTTAAAAATTCTTTCATTTCAGAGGGAATTAACACCTGATAATAGTCTTCTACTTTTCACAGAGGTATATGAACTTCAGTGTACGATGAAAAGTAACTTTGACAATAATCATTAGGGCATTTATATACATTCATTCATTGATTTGTTTAGTATTTCCTAGGTGCCAGGCTTTTTCCTCCCCAAGGGAAAAGAAGGTACAAGTGACACAAACCCTCCTCAATGAGCCTACCATCAGGTGGGGCATCAGGCCTCCTGCCTGCTCAGATGTTGTCCAACAAGGACCTGTACCACACCCTGCTGACCTTTCTTTCTGATCTCACTCTTCAAGACTTCTTCCTTTCTTCTTTTTATTTTTGTATGTTTGATCTTTGAAAAAAGTCTGCTTTATAACAAAAGTCACACATGCTTATTGCAAAAATTCAAACAATACAGGATTATTTGCTCTAAAAAGAAGTCAAAGTCTTAATTTTAAAAAGATAAAAGACAAAAATAATGTTGTACAGAACTTTTTAAAAAAAGCCAGTCTTTCTTAGAAGCCTGGCTCCAGCAATTAAGTCAAGCAAGAATTTAAGGTGCTGTGAGAGGTTTATCAGAAAATAAGTCCACTGATGTCAGGAGGAGCCAAATGAGGAAGAACGCTATACTATTTTAAAATATTCATAATGATTTTTAAAATGTGTTTCAACTATGCTTTATGGTTATTGCACATTCATTGTTATAATTTTAAACCAAGAGTCTGCTTATACTTTCTAAAGAGTGAAGAGAAATGCAGACTTATGATAAGAAACTTTCCCAAAGGACAAGTAAGAGACCAACCTCAGGTAAAACATTTACAAGGTGAAATCCAAAAGTCAAACAGGAAAAAGTCAAACACAAAGTCTAGCAAAATTCATATCATATTAATTTGAGTTAATTAAGAGAAAGGTTTCAACATAATAGATGTGGAAAATAGAGTTTCTCAGTTTTTATTCTGGCTTGGGAGTAGATGTGTAAGGAAGAGAAATTGGATCGGAGGCCCTATCTTTACCTAAATGGAGAAGGGTTGGATCTCAAATGAAGAAGAATAATTCATTGAGGAACATCATGGATGAAGAAGGGAGCACCTGCCCTTTCTAGCCTGATTACTTCCCATGTTGACTAAACCCCATTAAAAATTGTTAAATTCTCAGGAAGGTAACACTCAGAGAATAGCTTCAGATTCCATAAACAAATGTTCCTCAAGTCTCTAAGTTCCACATGGGTCTTTCACATTTCTAGTTTCATTTCATCCTTGCTTCCTTACCGCCCAGGGCTCAGCAAAGTTAGCCTGTAAAAGACTGTGAGTCATACCACCTCTCTATCAACCACTCAACTGTACTTGGTAGCAGGAAAGGAGCCCTAGACAACATGAAAATGAATGACTGTGGTTGGGTTCCAATAAAACTTTACTCATAGGTACTGAAATTTGAATCTCATATCATTTTCATATGTCCTACAATATTATTCTAGTTTCTTCCTCAACCATTGAAAATTACAAAAATCATTGTGAATTCACAGGTCATACAAAAACAGTTAATGAGCAGGATTTGACCCATGGGTCATCGTTTGCCAGCTCTCACCTCAGCCTAGGTACAAGACCCTCTTTGTAGAGTTTCCATCCTCTCAGAGAATGCTGTTGCATTAGTGAAGGACCGCAACCCCTACCTGGTAGGCAAAATGAGGGCTGCACTGGTTTAAAAAACCCACAAGATTAAGTCAGGAAATGAGCAGGTTTTCCTAATTTCTGTGTTACAGCTAGGCATTGTTGTCAATGAAACAGATATGCAAATAAGGAGAAACTGCTATCATATGTTCCTCCAAGTTATGGGCCCAATGGATGGCAAGAAAGGTGGTATTAAGGAAGCTCGAGTGGAGAAGCATGGGTCCCAGGCAAAGACAAAGAATTCTGTCATTGCTACCTGAGTATCAGACAATTAAAGATGCTGAAGAACCACAAATGATCCAGCCTCATTTGATTTGAGGCTATTTTATAGAGGATTCTGAAAGTCATTCTCCCCTGACCTGGCTAATTGATGCACTATTACCATTATCACATTGAATTTATTAAGCACAAAGTCACTGCTACATTATTCTGGCCACAATACAGTATGACTTAACGGATAAAGTTTAGATGTGTTAATCTATTTAGCTTAGTTTTAATCAGTCTCCAAGTATGCAGTAGATGTGGTACTCAGAACTAGGGTAAGTACTCTGGAAAATATAAAAGTGTTACTGGGGTACTAGGTTTGGCTCCTAATTCGGCAATGTATACACCCTGAACACAATTCTTTTTTTAACTGATTTTACAATTGCTTTGTCTAATAAAGCAATTTGAGAATTTAGGATACATCCTAAGTCATCTGGAGGTCAAAGGTCCCAGACAGTCAGGTGACAGTTTTGTCTATGGAAGTGAAGAGAAGACAGAATGGACATAAGCCCCAGCACATAGATATGCAGAATACCACAGGAGTGTGCACATGTAACAAGTATTTATTGAGTGCATGCTTTGTACTCAGCACTACTCAGACACTGTGGGTAAATATAAAGGATTTAAGAGATTGGGTGCTCACATCAGAGGGGAATATTCAGTTGCAATTTCTAACCACTCTGTGTTTAGAGAATAATGAAAGCAAGTTTCTCTCAGTCATGTTCTGGGGGTTCATGGAGGTCCTGTGCTAGTGTTGTGTTTTCAGGGAGATGTTGACCAAGCAGCTTGAAAGTGAAAGAGCAGTGTCCCCTATCCATGCTCCGAATTCTCCTTTCTTCTTTCTCTAGCCCTGCCACCCTGAAGAAGCCATGATGCAGTCAAACATCACTGTGGGCAAATTACTGTAGAGCTTGAATCAAGTTGATGTAAATAAAGCATGTCATCCTTCATCCTCCTCACTTGAATTAAATAAAAGTGAACAGTGGGTCCCATCTCAATCTATGCACCCTCACCAGTTTACCAGGACAGTTTTTATACGAGACCCCACTATTGCTCTCATGACATAGTGATGTATCCTTTTTGCTTTCCAACTCTAGTTACTCAATAGACATTTGCATTTCCACTGTCCCTGGACAGCCTGTGAGGCCAAAGACATACATTCTCTATTTTATTCTAATACAAACATGAGGAAACAGAAGAGAAGTCAAGTCCTAAGGCAGAAATAAATACTGAAAGTAACATCAATAAAGATGCCCACTCCCCAGTCATAGTGTCTTTGGCCAACTTTTCCTGATATTTTTGATATTTAATGACACCTTTATAATCGTATATTTTTTATACCATAAACTAACATTTACTATAGTAAAATCACCCTGGGAGGAAAAAGACAGATTTTTTCTAAAATGAAGTCTGAGTATCCTCACTGTTTTGGAATCCTGTATTATTTTCTCCTTTATCAATGTCCACAGAAGAGTAGTAAGGGTTTTCTTCTCTTTGCTTTTTATTTTTCCTGTTAAATAAAACAAAGTCACCTTAATACAGTGATGTTGGAAAGATACTTTTCACTAGCCAGACTGATAAAGATCAGAAGGGTTGATGACCCTGGGTTTGGGTTGAAGAAAAGCTTTCATAATTTGGTGATATGAGTACCCACTGATTCACCCTCAATTGAGGGATTGAGGGCAATATTTATCAAAATTAGAAGAGTACATTGGCTTTGGAACAGGTTTTCCACTTCTATGATTTACCCTGTAGCTATATCAGCAAACACAGAGAACCACCTATCTTAAGCCATTGCACCATTTTTATACACACAAATATTTGAAAACAACACAAAAGCCCAGCAATACAGGACTGGTTAACAAAATTACAGTCTAACTATAAAATGGGAAATCACATTGCCAGAAAAAAGGGAAACTCTTCACACAACTAATATGGAAAGATCTTTAAAATATATTAAATGGGAAATACATTCAGAACATTGTACATAGTTTGCATGTACTACAAAAGGATATATAGCTATATATAGTGGTGCCTCGATTCACAAATGGTTTTGTTTGTCAACAATTAGGTTGGCAAACAGAAACATTCAGCAAAATTTTGCTTTTGTTTGTGAACTCTGCATTGGGTGAGGAACATGACCGCAGCCATCTTTCCCACATGAACATGAATGGGACCATCTATTCCAGAATCATGGAATAAATTAAGTTCATGAACCAAGGTGCCACTGTACCTCCAAGGAACTGCTAATTTTGGTTGGTTTTAGTAAGGAAGCTTGGGGGCAGAGGATAATACAGACTTTTTATGTGTCCTTTCACACTTTACTAAAATTTAACTATATGACTATATTACCTAGTCCATGTCTATTTTTTTAAATGACGCTATTTGGGGGAACTAAAAATCTCTACAGTGGATAAAACTGAGTGAAATAGACTAGTACAAACAGATTCACTCAAGAATATGTTTAAACCACATGCAGTGTGGATAGTTTTTAGGTGATATAAAATGTTATTAACCTATTTCATAAGCTTAACAAAGGTCAGTTCTTTCTCAAAGTCAGAAAATAATCTAGCAGCAAAGAAAAACTAGAAATGAGATTTCAATGAACTTCGATCTTCAACTCAACAATGAATTAGAGGTTACCTGACCATGAACTAAGGTGACATGGAGTTTGAACTCCCAAGGAGGAATAAAGATGACTAAAGGGCAGCACCTGGAAGCAAATCTCACAGCTCATTCTTGAATGTCTTGACAGTTTAAGTCCATCACCAACTCAGTCTCTAGGGTCACTTCTAGACTAAGGGACAATCAGCGTCAAGGACAATTCTCCAAGCCCACCAACCCCTGCTGAGCTTGCAGTGCCTCTTTGCAGCAGGAAAATAACACTGTGGCTGGGATGAAGTTTACTAGAGCATTAATAAACTCTAGGGTATATATCTACTGCGTGGGCTTGCTAGAAGGTAAAATGCTAAAGAAGAAGAAGAAGAAGAAGAAGAAGAAGAAGAAGAAGAAGAAGAAGAAGAAGAAGAAGAAGAAGAAGAAGAAGACGACGGCAAAATGCTGTGACCATCTGGTAAATTTCTAGGGAATGCATCAGAATATTTTTAGGGGAAAACTTGTCCAACTAATTGCCCTATATAACCTGCTATTTATTGCACATTTTCCAAATAGTATTCCCTAAATCTTTCTGTTTTAAGATAGGTATGTCTAGGAAAGGACACTTACTTCCTTCGATCTCTGATCCCAGTGATGAGTAGGATGACAATGCCAACCACTACCAATCCCATCACAACTCCAAAAACAATCAGCCATATGGTGACAGGTGGCTCGTAAGGAGGACTAAGTGTTGGATAAATCCCCAGAAACTCCAGACTGTTATCATCCAGGCGAAAAACGTCATTGATACGACTCCGGGACAGCCTATTCTCAAAAGCAAAATGCAGCAAAGAAGACATTTAGGCAAAATAAAATTGTGTATAGTTACTTACTTCTTAAATCTTTGCAAAAGGATTTTATAAGGCTTATCATAAGAATGTATCCCTTAAAATAACAATGAAATCAAAGTAGATAATCAAATCCAAATAAAGACAGGAATTATTGACAATTATGTACCTTTCATACTTTGCAAGAGAAATTAGATTTGTCAACAACTTGACTGGAAAATTGAGTTACAAATGTGCAAATATGCAAATAGTCGATGTCTGTTCATTTGTGACTACTGTGTGTTAAAGGCAAAGTTAGCATATTTGGCAGTTTCCCATTTGTCAGTGTATCTACAACCACTTTATATAAAATAATGGAAAATTGGATATTCCTCTTCTACAAATGATTCATACCCTATACTCAAGTCCCTGTAGGAGAATCTTCCAAACAAAATGGTTGGTACTTGGCAGCAGCATTGGGAGTAACACAGGAAAAGAATCTTTGCCATTTCTCCAGCACTGGGTTGGGAAATAGCTAAATTTCATGGAAGAAAAAGGATGAGGATTATTTAAAACAAAAACAATGAAATAGAGAATATTCTGAATTGAAGACCAAAGTGTCTGGAATCACATCCTGATATCCTTGGGAATAGCCTACGTCTGGAGGTCAGAGTCCACCAGCGAGAGCAGGAAGTCAAAATAGAATTAACCATGTAACTCCTGACAACCTCAGGGGCTCATTTCTCAAATCATACTAGAAACAGAAAGTTTGAGATCCTCTTGTAGCTTGCAGCTGCCTGTCCAGGAAGGGAAGGCTCTTTCATCATAATCTCAGCCAGCATTTTTTTCTTAAGACAAATACAAGTCTTTTGGAAGTAGTGAGTAGATCCGTAGGCATAGTTGGGTCATACACCCCAAGCAAGCCAGATTTTCTAGGCACACCCTGCCCAGCTGGTCTTAGATCTGCTTTCAAAGGTAAACAGGACTCACTGATACAGCTCAAAAGGGTCATCTAGTGAGCTGCCAAATAGCAGTGGATATGCTAAGCCTTTCCTTTATTGACAAGGGGCAGCAACTACAAAGTCAACCCACTCTCCATTCCTGCTGTCTTGTGGGACAAAGCCAGAACAAATTAGACAAATTATTTCTTCTGAAAAACTCACTGCCCATAGTAAGATTTTTGCCTAATGTGGAGGTCATCCAACATCTGAGGAATCCTGTTGCCTACCCGATTTCAGACTTTGGGCAATTAAATGAACACCTACATCACTGTCCTTGTAGCAAATGATGGCAACACCTGCCCATGTCTCCTCTCCATTTACCATTTGTTGTGTATGTTAGTCAGGCTGTCATTAGGCAGCACCTACTTCTTGCCTAATACCATTGTCAGACCACAAGATATGCCCTGTCTGCAGGCCAGAAATGCTGGGAAATTAATGTCATCTGAAAACAGTTTCCAGCCAGACTGATGGGAGGTGATGAATAAATATCCCAGCTCCCTCAGCCTTCGAATGGAACAACTCAGGTGCACATTCTACACTCTCCAGGGTTGCCCAACAGGATTCAGCTCTAGTTGCCAACAGTGATAACTTGCTTGATGAGGTATAATCAATTGTCTTCCTTCCCTTCTCATTCCAGTCCACATTTTTCCTACCAGTGCCTACCAAATAAACTACTTACATTTAAATTCTCATCTAAAAGCCTGCTACTGGAGGGACCCAAAGCAAGATAATTCTCTTGCTATTGGATTCTTCTGGAATTAAAACTCAAATTTGTGGGACAAAGCAAAACATGCAAATGACTCAGAACAATGCCTGTCACAAAGAAAAAGTATACTAAATATTAGCTATTGTTGTTGCATTGGTTTACCCCTTCACCTTATATAGTTTGAAAGTAAAATGTCACCTGATAGCATATTCAACGTCACTCTTAGGAATGATGTCAGATACATCATTAGGTGCAGTGACAAAGAAAGTGAAGGAGATTCTGGGTGTCTCGTCACTCACCCATACATCCTCCGCCCTGTGGAAAAATGAAAGAAACATCACTCCTTTTGACACCTAGGACACAATAAAGAGAGTGAAAGCTTCCTCTGCTGGCAAAAAGGAGATTAGGAGAGGATAACAGGATAGAGAGATACAGGGCAGGACAAAAAATGGGAGGATACAACTGTTAAAAAAATTAATGCTGCCTAAAGTACATGAAATCAACTACAGAAAAGTTTGATATCAAGTTTTAGCACTATCTGTTCAGCTATTATTATTATTATTATTATTATTATTAAAAGTCACATTTTTTTCAATGATAGAAAAAAATTCCAGTTGAAAGTATCAAGAGAATCATCAAGGAATCATTGGTGAGCCAGGATTGTGACAAGCTTTGTTAGGATTCAGATCTAAAATGTCCTCCAAAAGTTACGTGTGTTCAGAGTTGGCGCTTCTGGAAGATGATTAGATTATGGGCGTGACAACCTCATCACTGATGAGGTCAGAGCTGAGTGGGCTGTTAGGGAGGAGGACCCAGTGAGGAAATAAGTCACTGAGGGCATGCCTTTGAAGGGTATATCTGGTCCCTGGATCTTCCCTCTGGCTCTTGCTCTCTGGCTACTATGAGATGAGCAGCTTTCCTCCACCATGTCCTTATGCCATAATGTTTCTGTCTTGAAGTCAACCAACCATGGACTGAAACTCTGAAACCATGGGCCAAAATATAGCTTTTCTCTTTTTAATTGTATGTGTCAGGTATTTTACTCCAGCAATAGGAAGGTGACCAATACAAATATGGTGGGCAGAATTGCCTGGTACCACAGACAAGGATGGTATGTTTACATTTCCTAACAGGCTCCATCCAGCAAAAATGCTGTTTCATCCATGGTTGAAGATTTATTTTTAAGTAGCTGTTAATATACGACATGATGAGATTGTGCTCCCATAAATGCCAGGATGATCCTGCTTCATATATCTGCTCAAATATTAATGAGATCTTTTCTGACCACTTTTGGTTAAAATTGAGCATCACATACACACACACACACACACACACACACACACACACACACACCAGCACTCTCCAGTCCCTTTCCTATTATATTTTCTCTCTAGAAATTATTATCATGTAATTTTACTATATTTCAGTTATATATTATACACACATGCATGTGCACACGCACATGAACACACACACACACACACACACACACACACACACACCAGAATACAAGTTCAGCTAAGGCAGAAATTCCTGTTTCCTTTTCTTTTGGTCTTCAGTGTGGCCAAGGGCACTTAAAGAAAAGAGAGCTGATAATTATAACTGTGTTCTTGCCATCTACAAGTCAAATAAACCACAACCATCCCTAAATGGAGTAACCCAAATTCCAAGATGCCAAAAAAGTTCAAAAGTTGTTAGGAGGCTTTTCTAAATTTCACTTGAAGAAAGTTTAAGCAGAATATTTCCTCTGACTCTGAAGGAAAGAAATTGCCAGCTGGAGAACTTGAAAACCTAGAAGATGAACTTACCTAAAAAGAACTGTCTGCTTTTTCACTTCCAAAAAATACTTTCTCATGGCATATGCAACAGATGACCGGAACAAGTACATTTCATTAGCATTCCATTCGTACTGCAAATTCAGAAGAAAGACACTATTCAGTAGGGATCATAAGGTATATTTAATACCTGGTATTCCTCAAACATAATTGTTGATATCCACTGGACTCACTAGTCCTTTCACTTTAGTTTTATCCAAATTGGCATCTAGGTTTATAGATGGGAGTCTGCCCATCAGCTTTGGTTAAAATGTCTGTACTATGTGGACAAAGTTTTACTTTAACAGGAAGTTCTCAGACACATATATAAGTATAAAAAAGACAGAAATGTGAGCTTCAAAGAAAAATAACATGTTGTAAACAACACGGTAATCCATTCTTGTTCTCTAGTTCTAAACAAATGGCTTGCATCTTTGCATAGCTTTTGAAAGACTTGCTAAGTGTGGAAACGCAGTCACTTTTTCCTCCAGCAGCTGGCAGTAGAGATCAATGAATGGCACATGATTTATTTCTTCTCTCTCTTTTAGGACAAAAAAAGTATATAATAGGATTTCACAAAAGATTTGGTACATTCACGTCAGATTGGTTTTACTCAGGTTTGAGCAGAAGGAAGTTACCTTGATAGTAATAACAATATTATTAGTATTATTACTAATAGTATTTTTTTTACTATTTTCAGATTTTAAAGTTTTTTAAAGGCCGAGTTCTCAAAATGATGCCATATATCCAGTTGATGTTCACTATGAAATACCTTGAACCTACAGATATTCTGGCCCCAATGAGTATATGCACTAAAAGTCCAGTTCCAGTCTTATCAAAAAAGAGTGTCATTCAATTAATCAGCCTTAAATTGTTCCATCATCAATCTCTCTGAAAACTATTTACCAATCCCTCACTGTACGAAAAGAGAATCTGAGCAACATGTCAAGGAAGAAAAAGATAACTGGGAATGATCTTGATTTGTGACTCTCTTAAATTTTCATTTTCTTACTCCTGTGCCATTTATATTTTGATGTCTTGCTTATCTATGAAAATTATACCAGAAGTATTTTTGAGTCTTGAACAATATTTAAACTTCTCAGGAAAAGTAAGGGGTTGGAACTCAGTCTTCGGATCTATACAATGAGACAACAGTTTTCTGTTGCACCTTGGACTGTTTTATCTGATAGTCCCAGGTTGACTTCTAAACTTGCCAAACCTTGGGGCCACCACACCCGACAACTCAGGCCTCTTATCTCTATCTGCCTGGCACGACATGTCCTCTCCCCTTTCCAATCAAAGTTACTACTGCACCTCCTCAGACTGGACTACTTGAAACAGGTGATCAATAGTGAGCAATCTCTGATTAAACTAATTCACGTGAAGATGTAAATAGTAAGATTCTTCTGTAAAACATTTTTGTTACCCTAATATACATCTGTAAGTTAGTGGTTCAAATGCTGCTGGTCCATGGGCCACATTCTGAATAAAATCAAGAAAAAGAAGATTTACTAAAATAAACAAAATGACCCCTACACATTCTACTTTTAAAAACAATCAGCCTCTCAAAATATCGCATCCTTTTTCTTGACTACAAGTAACGATGATAAGCGAATTGTAAGATCGGATATTTGACGGTTAAGGACTGGAACAGAAGTGTTCACGCTGATCTGTATAATCCCTTCAAAGTAATAGTAAAAAATAGGCATTGCCTACCCGATAATGAATGGACTAGTAAAAAAATCAAAATGCTGAAGGCCAGAATCCGGGGCTTAGAGTTCTAAAGAGAACCACGTGGCCTCTCTTCTTTTAGACAGATCACATGGAATGGGCGTATTGTGTCCTGTTTAAGGGAGGAGAGTACACTAGGAAATAATGGGTGCTCCATCCAGGATACTCACTGCATTCTCTCCAAGAGCAGATTTTAGGCTTATCCTCACTTTGATGCTTTCTTCAGAATCTGATTAAATAGAAATATCAGACTATTGGTTTCAAGTGTCAGATGGACCTTATGTGCTTATTTCCTTCCTCTCCCAAGGTCCCACTAAAGTGATAGTAAAGGAATTTTGAACAGGTATAATACCTTTGGAAAAGAAAACAAAACAAAATGATAGGAGAGGAGTAACTACTTTCTGAGGGGACAGGAAACCTTGGTCTGAAGGAGTACAGACAGACCCAAGAAGAACCAGAGAATCCCAGAGAAGCATAGGATTCAGGTATTCCTAAGGGTGGGCAGCGGTTAGTGGGATGAAAACACGGACAAGGAGCATCAAGGTGTGGTGAAAGCCTCTTTGGGGAACAGTTGATCCTTCCACCCAATGGGCGCTTACTCAGTCATTTGAAGACTGTGTTCCTGCAAAACAAGAGATCATCCAAGAAAGAAGACCTAGAATCCAACGAAGAGTGGATTCGGCCCAGGAGAGAGACAAAGACATAACTCAGGAGGAAAATCATGATCCAGATTGGGACAGGAAGGTATAAGACTCCAAGAGGAAAGTTTCTAGGAAAAAATGAAACTGAAAAGAATAAATACATTGGAATAATTGGGAAAAAATAAATGCAATGTAGATAGCAAATTGGATATGACCAAAATAATGAGGCAAGCAGAAACAATGGGGCAAACAAGCTACATAATAAGATAGGATACAAAACAGTACACTACTTGACTCTGTAGGCAGAGTGATGTAAACACTGATAACTACTTTATTAAAAATCATGATGAGGCTTTACTGCGAGAGAGAAGAATAGATTGAAGTGTAGGTCTAAAACTGACCAATAGCAAACTAACAATAGAAACACAGTATTTAGAAATATGAAAGTAACTTCTAAAAGAAGTGATAAAACCTTACATTTTCATTAAGTATTTGTGTTCGAAGAGCAAGATTCAAGTGTAGTGGACTGGAGATGGTTACACTCTTTTATTTGAAACATGAGACTAATAAAACACTTGAAAGAGTGTGAAGCAGAGCCAGAAGCAGGTTCTACACAGAGAGAGCATGTACTCATCTGGGTCACAGTCGCCCTAAGTGGGGCCAAAGGAGACTAGAGAAAGAAGACAGAGAGTGATGCAAAACATGTGGACTCAGCATACTCACACGGACTCCACCCAGTGTTCCACCCCACAAAAGAATCCCTGTTTTGGTTTTGCAGCCAGGTAGACAAGGGCTCAAAGTAGTTAAGCAGTGGTTTTACATCCATATTCTTTGCTCCTACAATACTTTCCAATGCTAAGGTCCAGGGTTCTGATCTTCCAAGTCTCAGCATATTGCTACATGAAAAAAAGAAAGGAGATGGGCCCTTTGAGAGAGTCCAGATATACATATATTTATGTTTATGATCTGTAGGTTACTTTCCTTGACTTGTATAAATTTGCTCCTGGCATATATGAAAATGAGGTATATTAATGAATCCTTCAATCTAATTACTACAAAGAGAGCTCTGTAGTATGACATGGAGTGAGGAAGTGGCCCACCCAGCCATCTCATGGTGTAGACTTTTGTCTGGCCACAAATTAAACATTTATTTTGTGGATGAAAAAAGTTTGCCATTCCCAAAAGCAAACAAATTCAAAGCTAGGCATGGAAGTAAATAATACTGAGTAGTAGGATAAGATCAACATTTTGAGGCTTTTCTTACAGCAACTTCTGCCCAGCTTCGGTGGAATTTGAGATATCACATTTGTGCAGGGGGCCTACATGGTTAGCTGCTTGACAAAGGGCTTCCTGAAACTGGAATTGGTAGATGGTCCTTGTGTAATACCTGTACAAAAGACAAAGAAACAAAAAAGGTAGTCTCACTTTTAGTTACTGTGGTACAGTCATAGATTGGGGCAAATATTTAAATTCTGCAGCTCAAGTAACCGAAGAAATATTAGTCAGATCTCTCTCCAGAAAGACCCAATCATGAATTCTACAGACACACCACAAGCTACTTGCATTTTATGTACCAGCTGATAAACAAGGCAATATAATTACTCTGTCAAATGTTAGCTCACCTTTGTATTGTTTTATAGATTTATAACCTTTCATATAAATGATGCCTTCAGTCCATATGATAGGTTGATAATATTATTTCCATTTTACAAATAGAGAAACTGAGGCCTAACAAATTCAAGATATTTGGCTAATAGGTGAAAAACATACATGTTTTTAGACTTTAAGTTAAAAATTCTCATGAAACACATGGTGAAATTTGGCAGTAACAAGAAGACAAACAAAATACTTTTTGTTTCTCCTGATCACACTTTTGATTCTTTGATGATGTGGAAAGAGCTCACAGGTCTTTAACCCAATTGATTGTTGGGTTAAATTCAATTGAAATTGAACATCTACATTGAATTTGGGATAGGAGGTGGAGTTACAAAAATTATAATTATCACTTCATTGGGCTTTATTTCTTTGTTATTAGCATGGCTGTCCACAAACCCTACAAGTTGAACAGAGAGAAGAAAATGATCACTTACCGGATGAAAGAGTAATCATTAGAAACATGGAACAGAGACGCAGGGTCACAGTATGTCTCATCATGAGGCAAAGGTTCCACTACCCCAACTATCTCTCGTCTTTGGAAAGAAGAAAAGGAGTGTTAGTTGTGGAACAACCATTCTGAGGAGGTAGAGTTGGACACAACTAGTGCAGTTTCAATAAATAATAGTATTTATATTGGAATTGGTTGTCAAACGAAATAACAATAAAATATCAGAAAGCACACCCTTTGTGTAGTTACGTCTTATTGTTTGTGTTCAACCAAAATATACCATTGAAAAGCATTTATATCTTTTTTTAAATTATTGAATAAAATTCATAAAGCCCTGGTACTTCCCTCTCAGGCACCATACCTCATGTACTCGTGGCAGATGTAATTTTACAAAAATGAAAACTTACTAATTCTTCAGAGCCTAGTCAAATGTCCCTTTCTCTTGAAACTTGCCCCTGATATCACCCACTTTCTAGCACAGTTAACCCCTTAACCTCCCTTAGCTTTTTCTAGTTGTGTCTCCCCTACTTATAGCTATTCACATACAACTCTTTCTCTCCTTACAGACTTGAACTCTTAAAGTGTGAGGTTGTGTCTCTCATCATCTTTAGTTTCAGTGGTAAACATGGTGCCTAACACTAAGGAAAGACTTCATTTCTATTTGTTGAATGACTAAAGGAAACGTTCATGTATGAATGAGTTACTTTCAATGTCTGACTCATATACCTTGAAAATTAAGAGGGATTAAAAAATTAGTCAGCCAGAAAAAAAGGTAGAAAAGTATTATCTGGCATTGTTTAAAAGAAATGCATTTGTCCTCTATGATTTTGGGGTTGGTGTAAACAACTGCAGCAATACTCAAACTCTAGAAACAGACATATTAAGGTTCCTCCTCCCTCCCGAGTAAGATTTATGCTAACACAGAAAAATCTTGGAGAAAGAATGGTACTGATTTAAATGCATAGATATGGGATTAAATGTTACACAGGAGATCATCACTTCAAAAAGGAAAAATAGGAAAAACAAAGAAAAAAATTGAAAGGCCCTGACTTACATGTGGTAGAGAAAATTCTCTCTCTCTCTCTCTCTCTCTCTCTCTCTCTCTCTCTCTCTCTCTCTATCTGCCTCTCTCTCTCTCTCCTCCCTGTATCCTCTGTCCTCTCTCCCTCCCTCCTCATAATTATTCATCCAAATCCCATTTATTTCACATCTGTATGTTCCTGACATTGTGTAGGGCACTTGGGATACAGCAATGTGCAATGTAGTGCTGCAACTATTCAAATGGGTCACTAGCAGTTGCCTAACTGTGCCAGTTTCAGTCTAGCTTGAAAGTCTCTCTTCCCTTCCATACACACCTGGTTAATTCCCATGCTTTTCTCAGGACTCAATTTGAAAGTCTTTTTTCATATGATCCCACAAGCTGGGCTTTGGATCTCCCCTCATTCAACCATTGAGCCCTGTAGCCTTCCTTCAGGTCACACATTGCAGTGCTTTTATCTTCCATATCTTGCCTTATATTTGACTAAAAATTTGGAGGAGTCAAGGGCCACACCTGAAACGATTAGTATTGAATTCCCAGTTCTTTGCCCAAAATGTGAGGTCATAATTTTTACTTAGAAAAATACATAAAAGTGAGTACATTGATCATCTCCTAAATAATATCATAGTTTAATGAGTGACTCAACACCTATGATACAGTATTGAATAGTGTAGCCTGACTCAAGATAAGGTGCAATGCAAAGGAAATTTTATTTGTGGAGATGGCACCCAAATGGAAACTAAAAGCATTAAAAAAGAGGCAGTTAAGTGTGTGTTTGTGTGTGTGTGTGTGTGTGTGTGTGCAGGGCCAATCAAATGCTTTTAAATAAACAGCAAATTCATGAGAAAATATTTTACTGATTGCATTTTCATTGACTTACTTCATCTCCCACCACTTTTTCATCCACTGCTCTTTGGGAATTTCACCCCTGAAGACCATCCACCTCCACTTCTCTAACATGTAAGTGAAGGGCAGAGTTCCAACAATCGTGAGTGCTTGTTTGAGTAGGAAGTTTATTTCTGTTTCTGAAAGTAAAATGGAAAAGGACAAATATTAAAATTAAAATGACAGTAAATGTTTCATGTTAAAAAGAACTTTCATAATCTCAACATACACTTACTGTAAGGATGATAACATGAGAAATATTGACAATGGACATGTTGATACGTATATATTTATTTTCTCAGTAAGAGATTTGAAATAAGGTGAAGTCCTAGAATAGAATAGTCCTGCAAGTTAACCTTAATCCTATTTTTTGTTGGTTTCAATTGCCTTGGTTAAACATCCCTTATCAGAGTTAATTGGGACTATGTCATTTCCTTTCCAGGCACACTGTTTATTTTTGAAAGCTCCACGAGGCCAGTGACTGTTAATGTGTCATTCAAAACTGTCTATGTAGTCCAGTGTCTGCTCCATAATGCCTTCTGTGAGTCCTTGGTAAGTAAGCAAATATTAAACAGATGTGGTGAAAAGCCGGTGAACCAGGGATGGGAGAAATAAAAAATATTGTTCTATTGCACAGTAGGTTAACTATAGATAACAGTATGTATTGACATTTCAAAAAGCTAGAAGAGGGCTGGAGGAGTCGGGGGTAGAGCACTGGTCTAGTGTGCATGGAGTCATGGGTTCCATACTCAGCACTGAAAAAATAAAAAGCTAGAAGAAAAGAATTTGAAAGGTTTCACCATAAAGAAATGATAAACATTTGAAGATATATGTTTACTCTGATTGAAACATTACACAATACATGCATGCATTGAAACATCATATGTGGCTCCATTAATGTGCACAATTTTGTATTTCTATGTGCCAACTAAAAGTAAATTTAATTAAAAATATAAATAAATAAAAGAGCCTCCCTTGAGGGCACCATCCAATGGATAACCAAAAGTGAAATGTACTTTAATTGTACTTACATCTTCCTTACTGTGAATTTTAAATGCTTTCACAAGTTATGTAATTTCCTTTTATCCTTTATTAGTGACAAAAAAAAAAAGGTAGCCGAGTTCTAGTGTACAGAAGAAGCTCACTGAAATGTCAGCAGGGGAATGCTATCCACTCTGCACATCTCTGAATTTCTAGTGTCTGTAGAAATGCCTCGTCCACGGTATGTGCTCAATAAATATGTGTAGAAAAAGAAAACAAGAGAAAAAAATGGAAAGAAAGAAGGGAGGGAGTGAGGAAGAAAGAAAAGAAGGAATTTATTTAACATCATTCATGAATCAGGGGCAAGGAAATGAGCAAGAGATTTTCAAACCAGTGGTTTAACTGTATCTAGGATTATCTTAAGAAATACAGTGATTCCATCATCTTTGCCAGCTATCAAGAAATATTAATAATGATAAAACAAATAAGTGTTCATTAGCTTGAATGAATGATATATTAAAATTAGGAAGTAGGTGTGTTCAGTACTAACTCTCTTTCCTTTGTTGCTCTCTTCCTGGAAAGATATCACTACTAATCTATGGTTCACTGGGTCTGTGCTTATAATAACTATTTCAGACTTGCTGATAGCTTTACACTGGCCTACTCCCAGGCCATCATAAGATCACTAAGTGTCTGGAGCCAGAGATGAAGGCAAAATGGATTGCCCACACAGGGATGAAGTTCATAACCTTGAACTTATTGATAAAATCCTCCAGCCAGTGGAACCAAACGTTAAATTGCAAATAGCTAAAATAAAGGGAGAGAAATATGTAGAAGAGGAGACAACATTAGACTATAATTGTTCTTCTTTTACGAAGAAAAAAATCAAAATGGTGGCATCTTCACTTAAGAATCTAAATATCTTAGACATTTGTCTTGTTTCATCAAATCCAAGCCATCCGAGGAGAAATGGGCTGCCTTGGGCAAAGCAGTTGAAGGATAGCAGGAGTATGGAGAGATGCTACATGGGAAATGTGTGCTTCCACCAGTTGAACAAAATGTCTCAGTCCCTTGCAATTTTGATATTACTTCAACTATCCTTTAAGAACTCCCAAATTTCAAGCTGTACTTTGCTTTTCTTAATACTCTGGGAAAGGCTTCAGATTAGGTCTTTGGTTCTGGATTTGCCACTATGTTGTTTTTTTATTAGTAAGTGTTTGCTATATATAATAATTATATTCCTACAGGGGAATTGGTACAAATACATAGTCCATCTTGATCAGTTTTACTCGCCTCCCCCATCCTGCCCTCCCTTATGTTGCTTTCTGATGTTGAGCTACTTTCTATCTCTTTTCCAGTTTCCTCCTGTATAAAACATTATTTAGAATCTGTGCTAGCCATAATGTATGGGGAAGTTTTTCCTGAGAAACAGAAACATCTACTAAGAAGTCTGGCACAAATTAGCTGGATGACCTTGGACAAGACATTTCAGCTCTGTGGGGCTGTTTAAGCATCTTCAAAAGAATCAACCAAGCTTCTATTTAATATTTATTAGAGTCTTAAAACCATTCGTTTAGTTCTTTCTCCTATTGCTTGTTCAAAAGTACAAAACCACAAATTGGCATGTTCTGATATGTATTTCCAAAGTGTTTTTTTACCAGTAGCAATTCCTAGTTACTCATAAATATCTTATAGCTGATGTGGCAAAAAGTAAATATATCCTACACCTGGTAATACATACTTTTTCCCACATCATACTAATAAATACCCAAAACAAGCCATGAAAAAAATGTACCACTGTCTTCATGAAAATCAGGTGACAGGAGACCAATGGACTTCAGATGCTCAGGTGTAGCTGCAGAAAGTGACATTATTTCCCCAATAGCTTCATGAAACCCTTCATTAGCTCCATTTCTTAGCAGGAATGGTTGAATGGCATATGCCATGTCATACTGGATGTGTCCCATCTCATGGTGGGCTGTCAAGAAGTGGTCCATTGTCACCTTTGTGCACATCTTGATTCTGCACAAAAACGAGCAAGACTAAAATGAATCTCATTGAATTTTATTTAATAATGATAATACAGTTGTATGACATTTTGGTAGCATGAATTCCCTTTCCAAGACTTATTCACCACCGAATCTTGAATACCTAGCTTTTCTGTCCTTATGTACTATTGCTCAATATAAAGTGATGGGCAAGGCAGAATCCTATTCCTTTGTTCATACTAATAGGAAAAGAAATAAGCAGAGTTCTCTGCTATAGAAACTCTGAGGCAGATATGCTATAAGTGATCAGTAGATATGGCCAGGGGTATAACAATGAATGAATATAAGCACAGTCTCCTACAAGCACTAAGAAGGGCATAATTGAGGATACCATGGGCAGTCTGGACCTTGACTGTTGTGCAGGAGTTTGCCAGGTAGATGGCAAGATCACTGACATTCCTGGCAGTCCTCAGTGATAAAAGCCTGAGAAAAATAAGACTGTGGACATCGCAAACAGTTCAACAGAGCCAGAATAGATAAATACTATCAGGGGCTGGAAATTTAGAATTGGGTATCGTTAGCAGGTAACTTAAAGAATAGCTTTGATGGTCCATAAACCAGAAACAGAATGGCAAGAAAGAGGGCCAAAAACAAAACTGTAAGAAGTCCTAGTACCTAAATGTTGGGAAATGGAAAACGGTTCTGGGGAAATGGAAAAATTGCAATCAGAGAGGTAAAAGGAGTCTGGAAGAGGATAATGATGCAGAAATCAATGAAAAATGTCATTTGAATGAAAACTGCTAAATATTGTCTACTGCCCCTGTGGCCCAATGAAATAAGTACTGCATTTAACAATTAGGTGGTTCTGCAACTTGGCAGGAACATTTTTATTTGGGTGAGTATATGGGTCATACATCAGTAAATTGCCCAATTAATTTTCCTACCACTCTGTATCACTCTCTATAAATACATTTTAAGAACACTTCACTGCTTAAGAATAGGCAGTCTCTTATATACACACTAATGTGACGTGAACTTCCTTTTCTAACTTGATTTCTGTTACTTTTTGAAACCATTATTAAAAACCATCATACATTTACTGCTTACTGTATGTAAGATTACATGTATGGAAACTCACATATATTTTCCATTCTTAAGCCTGTTTATAGTACTGGGGTTAGTAAACTATGGACTGCTGCCTGTTTTTATAAATGAAGTTTAATTGGCACACAGCCAAGCCCATTTATTGATGGATTGCCTATAGATCCTTTCATGAGTTTGAGTAGATGAAATAAAGACTTTCAAAATCTATACTCTCTATCATCTGGCTGTTGTGCAGAAACAGACTGCTATTTCCTACTCTCATGGGTGCTGCTGAGGCCCTGCCCTGATCTCTTTTACCAGGCAGATCCAGCACACATGACCTTCCCCCATCCCACTACCCAAGTCATAGCTAACAAGGGCCAACAGTGGTTTTATTTTTCAATGCTTTGGCCAAATGGGAAGTACCTCAGCCAGGAAGTTGTCTCCCCATACTTTGGAGCATCCATAGCCAATGACTTATAGAGGGTATAAAAGGCTAGCCCCCTTATCTTCATACGTGACCAACTCTGGTTCAAATCAGGTTCCAGGGGTTCATAGGATCAGGCTGAGACCAAGTCTCCAGCACAGACTGTATCTTACCTATCTCCTTTCATTGTCCCAACCCGTTTCCCTCACTCCTCTTTGCCTGAAAGCTCTCCACCCACGAAGTCCTTATACAAAAATCTCCATTTCAATCTATAAAATCCAACCTAAAACACTCAAAAACCTGCCTTCTGGGAATTATTGCTCTGCTTCATAGAGAAGGAAACTGAAACCCAAAAAGGTTAAATACTTTGTCCAAGATTTCCTAGTCACTAAATGACACACCTAGGATTCCAAAGCTTTTTCTTATTCTGCCACATCACACAGACTTTCCTTCACGTACTTATTATTCTAGTTTAACTTGCTGACTCCAGTATATCTGCCAGATCCTGCCTCTCTACATCTGACCCTGCTGTTCTCCCAGCCTAGTACCCTCCCAGTTGCCTGTCCACAACCTTCTTGTATTTTAAGCCAAATTCCAGTGCCACCCACAAAGCCCTGCCTGATTCTATCTCCTGTTCCAGGTGTGGTCAATTTTCTCCGTTTCCCATAAAGCATTCTGTGTCTTGATTACAACATGTACCATTTTCTCCCTTTTATCCCAGCTTTGTAATCACTTTTGCCATTTCACTCACAAGAAAAAAACATGGAGGAGATTAGTGTCTGAGTCACTCCATGTTCCATAATTCTCAGCACTAAACTTTTCATAATGGGGGCACTGCCATCCCCATGATCATGCAACTCCAATGGACATACAATATTCCAAAATGAGGCAAATTGTGTGAAGGTTCTAGTTAGGGCCTGCTGGTAATCTACCCCCAGGAAAACCCAGATGTGTTTTCATGGACTCCCAGTCTCAGTTCAAGTAGAGTTATTTGATCCTTTCTGTACTCAGAGAAGCAGAGAAGGACTGCCTGGCTTCTTTGTCTCCCATAATATCTACACTGTTAAGTATCAGCTCAACTACCTGAAGTCATTCTTCCCCAGGTCCCAAGCTGTGGGGTGGCAGACCACTTTCCGACCATCTCCTGGCTCAGTTAACATGGAGTTTTCCCAGAATCCTTGAGTCATAGGAGGAAGACCAACAGACACAAAGAACTTCTCGGCCTCCTTGAATATCCTGTTTGCATCCCAGGACTGGTGGGGAAAAAGAACAGTATTTAATTATAGCACTAAAATAACAACATTCTTTCTGTTGGATATACGCATTGGCATAATCTTTCCAAACAGCAACCTGACAACATGTATGGACAGTTTTGAAATGCTTACACGCTTTGTCCCATAATCCTGTCTCTAGGGAACTAATCTACAAGATTATCAGAAACTAGGTCAAACAATTACAATGTCTGATTTCTTAATAAAGAGAAACTGGTAACAACCATCATTAAATAAATAATGATCTCCTTGGAGAATGGAATTATGCAGCTATCCAGATTATATTTAAATAACTTTATATTTAAATAACTTTCATTGGTGTTATAAAATATAATGTAATAGTAAATGAAAAGGTAAAATATATAAACCATTCATATGGTAGTCATCTTAATAAGGAAATACTGTACATGAAAATATTAACAGTAGACCTCGGTGAGGCCTGTGGGGACTGGGAGTTTGTCTCCAGAGACTGTCCACACCTGGGAACCATCTCTGAAGCCCACAGGGACTGAGAATCTGCACCCAGCACCCCGCAGTCATCTGGGAACCCTCAGTGAGAGCCGTGGGGACTGGAGGTCTGCACTCTGCAACCTGCCCACAACCAGAAACCATCTCTGAGGCCCGTTGAGACCAGGAGTCTGAGCCCAGTGACCCACAGTCATCCAAAAACCCACAGTAAGGTCCACAGGGACTGGGAAGCTGCACCCAATGACCCACCCACACCCAGAAACCATAGGTGAGGCTCGTGGGGACTGGGAAGCTACACCCAACAGCCCACTCACACCTATGAACCATCTCTGAAGCCCACAGGGACAGGGAGTCTGGGTCCAGAGCAGCCATCGGTAACCCTCAGTGAGGCCCGATGCCAGATGGACAGGAAGCAACTATGACTTGACATCTGGCTGATTTGGAGGAACACAGGAAAATGCCAAAACAAAAGAACAAAATGCAGTCTCAAACTTCCAGCCCATCCAGATCAGGTACAGAAAACATAGACATGAATGAATTTGGAAATCACACACTTGAAATTTCTGAAATGATAGCAACAGAAGTAAAGAAACAACTCCAGGAAGCTGAAAAGGAAATCAGATCAGAAATAATCTCTCAGGTAAAAACAGAAATGATAAACATAATGAAAGAACTGGTGAGTACATCCAAAGAAGATATCTATAAAAAAATAGGGGAGCATAGGAAAATGATGGAAACCTTGAAGGAACAATACTAGAAACAATTGGAATACATGAAACAGATTCAAAGAGATATCCAGGAAATCAAAAGTTTCATTGAAAGCTGGAAAAACTGCATAAATGAAATTAAAGACCGACTCTCAGACCTTGAAGATAGGACTGCAGGTAGAGATCATGAAAGGAAAATATTAACAGTAGATTAGGTGAAATTATGTGTGATATTTTTATTTTCATTCTTCATGTTCTAAGTGCAAACATAAAACACAGTGACCTTCTATTTGCTAAATACCATTCAACTCAAACCAACAATTATTACTTGAGCTTTTCCAAGGATCAAGGCCTTATAGTAGGTGTGGTAGAAGACACAAACAATAAGGTAGACACGAGAGCATGGGCTTTTGAAATTAAAAGCTCCCAGAGGTAGCCTAAAAGGTCATGGAAAATTGACCCTTGGTTTCTTGATATGTAACGAATCTGAAATTTCAGACTGTTTTGGCTAACGGCATCTGCCACCTAGCAAAATCTTCTTGAAACTAATGTTGTACTTGATGAACAAGCTCACTTATGAAATAAGGCCCACATAAGGCAAGCTAAGTTTGTGTAATTGGCAGGTAGCTCCTGAATCATTTTTAGTTACAAAGGAAACTTGAACATTAGTCAATTTCAGTTTCTCTCTGGGAATAAAAACTAGAATGTGAAACTATGAGATTTTGTTATTAACCTTTAAAAACTTAATGTCAGGTAATTGTATCACTGAGTATGACATTCTTTCTCTTAATTTAAATCAGTCTTTAACTGATACATGAAAACAAAAAGTATACTTATTTCTGGGGATGCCATGTGATGTTTCAATACAACATTATGCCATGTTCACATCAGGGTAAGCTTATCTATCTCCTCAAACACTTATCATTTTGCTATGGTGAAAATATTCAAAGTCTTTTCGTATAGCTTTTTGAAATATATAGTACATTATTGTTATCTACAGTTACTCTGTCATGCAATAGCACACCAGAACTTCTTACTCACTCCTATCTAACTATAACTTAGTCTCCAACTCCCTCTCTTGTACTTTCTCTATACTTTGGTAACCACAGTTCTAGTCTCAGTTCCTCAGAGATCCACTTTTCGTTTTCACATATGATTAAGAGCATGCAGTATTTATCTTTCTGTACCTGATTTATTTCTCTTAATATAATGATCTCAAGTCCTATGTATGTTTTTACAAATGTCAAAACTGCATTCCTTTTATGGATTGATAATATTCCATTGTGTTTATGTGCCACATTTTCTTTATTCAGTCATCAGTTGATGGAAATTTAGGTTGTTTCCATTCTTTGGCTATTAAGAATAGTGCTGCAATAAACAAAGAAAATGCACATGCCTCTTCAGCATACTTGCTTTATTGTCTTTGAGCACACACCCAATAGTGAGATTGCTGGATCATATGGTAGCTGTTATTTCTAATTTTTAAGCATCATACTATTTTCTGTAATGAGTATACTAATTTTCATCATTCCCAGTAGTAGTGTGAAAGGGTTTCCTTTGCTCCGCGTCTTCACCAAAACTTGGTATCCTGGGGTCTTTGGAACTTTTTATACTAGCAACTCTTTTTTTTTTTTTCCCAAACTCACAACCTCACACCTGCCAGACAGGTGCTTAAGCCACTGAGCCAAACTCCCAGCCCTAGTCTTTTGAGGCAGGGTCGCACTATGTAGCTCAGGCCAGCCTTGAGCTCGCGTTGTAGCCCAAGCCGGCCTCAAACTCACAACGCTCCTCCTACCTCAGCCTCCCAAGTGCTGGGATTAAAGGTGTGCGCCACCACACCCAGCTTATACTAGCAATTCTTATTGAAGTCAAGTGATATCTCATTGTGCTGATGATTAGCGATGTTGAGTATTTTTACGTCTTCTTTTAAGAAATGTCTTAATGATGTATTGCCCATTTTTGTTGTTTGTTTGTTTGTTTGTTGTCTTTTTGAGCCAGGGTCTCACTATGCAGTTCAGACTGGCCTTGAACTCACTTTGTAGCCCAGGCTGGCCTCAAACTTTCAGTGATCCTCCTGCCTCAGCCTCACAAGTGCTGGAATTACAGGCACGTGCCACCACGCTCGGCTCTATTGCCCATTTCTAATCAGGTTATTTTTATGGTTTTGTTTTTGCTTTTGGGTTTTTGGAGTTCCTTATATGTTCTGGATGTTAACCCATTGTCAGATGTATGGCTTGCAAATATGTTCTCATTCTGTGGGATGTTATTTCCGTTGCTGTACCAAAGCTTTTTAGTTTGATGTAATACTATTTATCTATTTTTTTGCTTTTGTGGCCTGTGCTCTTGGGCTCTTGTCCAAATATCTTTGTTTATTTCAATGTCCTGAAGCATTTTTCCTATGTTTTCTTCTAGTAATTTCATAGTTTTGGGCCTCATGTTTAAGACTTTAATCTATTTTGAGTTCATTTTTAGAACTGATGAGATAGAGATCTAGTTTCATTCTGCCACTTGTGTATGTTTAATTTTCACAGAATCATTTACTGAAAAGGCTGACTTTTCTAATGCATGTTCTTAGCACTTTTGTCGAAAATCATTTAGCCATGGATGTATGGGTTCACTTCTAAACTCTCTAATCTGTTTCATTACTTTATGTGTCTACTTTTACGCCAAAACTATGCTCTTTTGTTTGCTGTAGTTTTGCACAGTGCTGCTAGGACAGCTGCAAGAGCTTACAGCACCTTGCAGATTCAAGATTTTATTCTGCTATGGACTTCCACAGGCATATATGTGAAGATGTTCACTGCATTGCTAGCTAAAGATTTAAAACTATTGACTAGAAAAGGTTCAACAATAGTTAGAGAATTACTGTATGACCATCTGAAGAAATTTTATAATGCAAATAAAAATATGATGTTAATTCTTCACAGAAATGCAAAATTTAAGTAAAGACAAATACATAACTAAAATTTTAATATTATTTGATCAATGGAAAGGAACACATAGAATTTAAATAATTATATCAAGATGACAAGAGTGACTTAAAAGATTCTTGTAATCATTCTAAAAACAATAATTTTCAGTATGAAAAAACCTTCTAATGATATTCTTGGGTTTTTACTATTCATTGAATGATTACTTAGCAATGACTAACTTTGAAAAGAATTCTGCAAACCAGTTGCTAACTCCACATCTTATTGCTTAAAGGAAAACTCAGGTCTTCTCTATTTTTAAAACCTCTCAATGGGATCAATACCATACTTGTTATTTAAAGTATATGAGGTCATTGACATTATACATTACTTTCCTTAAACAACTTAGATGCATAAGAAATAAACTTAAGTTATCTTGAATTTTTAATTTGTGCAGTTTCACATACAAAAGATAAGAACAGAAGGATGACATAAAAGAAATGAAGTTTAAATTTTAGATTGTTTTTAAGGTCTCTTTTTCCTACCTGGTTCTCCATTGCATCAGTAACATCTATGTTTGGTTTCTGTTTAAAAGGTATTGTCAAGGAGTATAGCTCTGTCCAAAATCTACCCCACATATCACCTATATTTAAAAAGAACACATTAATATAGTGACAAAACAGCAAAAATATAGACCTGACTTTATAAGTGCATGAGATTGGATTGGTATGCAAACCATATAGTATTTCTAAACAATCTAGTTTCTGTGCTTCCCTTTTGCTACCTTTCTACATTTTTCGCCTTCTCTTATTTTTTTTTTTTTTTTTTTTTTTTGCGGCACCGGGGATTGAACTCACAACCTCGCGCCTGCCAGGGCAGGCGCTTAAGGCACTGAGCCAAACTCCCGGCCCTGGTTTTTTTGAGGCAGGGTCGCACTATGTAGCTCAGGCCGGCCTTGCGCTCGCGTTGTAGCCCAAGCCGGCCTCGAACTCACAACGCTCCACCTACCTCAGCCTCCCAAGTGCTGGGATTAAAGGCGTGCGCCACCACGCCCGGCTCCTTCTCTTATTTTAAATTGCCAACATTTCCTTCTCCTATCATCTCTAGAAGATTAAAAGAGTGAGAGATTATCTGGCTAGGCAAGGCTTGTTAGGGAATAAGCCTAATTTCTTCTACCTTGAATCACTTATTCAAGGATGCAATTTATTTAACATATGGAACATCATAGCTACTATAAAGATTAATTTATAGAAATCACCATTCATTGGACAAAATACTAAAAATTAAACTATTAGTGATGCCTCATATTGAATTGAAATGAAGTTATATAATGTCATAATTTAAAGATATCTACTAAATAGCCAGGCATGGTGGTGCACACTTATAATCTCACTACTCTGGAAAGCAGAAGAGGATACCAAGTTCAAGCTCAGGTTGGACAACTTAGTGACTCAGTGAGACCCTATCTCAAAGTTCAAAAAGATCTGGGTATGTAGCTCAGTGAGAAGACCTTAGGTTCAATTCCCAGTACTGCAAAGCAAATACAAAACATTTCCATTAGTTAGTAACTAAGTTCACTTTCTCACTATGGCAATACATTTAACCACATGACTTTTCAAGCATCTCCAACAATGGGAAGCTGGATTACAAGATTAGAGACCTAAAAGGAAAGATGAACCTAGAAAAATTCAATATAATAGAGCAGAATCCTGGCACCAAAGAAATGGAACACCACAACTACATGAAGAGTACACCTTTGAATTCATTTTAAAAGATAAAATATGAAGTCCTATGCTTAAATTTTAAAGAAAAACTAATCCACCATAGAAATATATATATCATCAGGCTGAAGCATAGTCCACAGTAAAAGACCAAAAATGACCCAATAGACAGAATGACATGGCATTTAAAACACAAACATGATCTTCCTCTAAATTGGTAGAATTATAGTGTCTAGAACAAAGGCAGATATGGCACCACTTTTATTCCCTCTGTTGATTAAACCTCATCTAGAGTAAGTATTCAGTTCTGAGCATGACAACTGAAGAAGGACTGGACAAAGTATAGCTCATGCAAAAGAGAACAGTTAGAAAAGTGGGATATTCAGGAATGGTTGAAACTCTGTGTGAGATATTTAACTTGAAAAAAACAGTGTAGATGCACTGATAACAATAATAGCCACCAAAATATATTGAGTAATTACCCCTGTGGCATGTACTGTGCTGTGTCTTACAGTTTCCTTATAATTGGTGCCATATACACTAGGCTAGTCTATCTTAGAGAGAAGAAAGAACCCTATCACGATAGACATGATTGGGAAAAACCTAAATTACTGAATAATGCCTTCCAAGGATATGTAGAGAGGATTTCTGCATTTCTTTAGGATTAAAAGTCACCATAGTTCCTTTGTCCGTATTTTTTTCTGCTGATAGATACGAGGTTTGGCTGTGAAGAATTACCTATCAGAAACCTTGTTTGACTATGGAAGGTACACAATGCATGACATGAAATTTTCAAACATTTCTATTGTATTCGGCCTTGGCCTTGGCTGCTGGAGTAGGACAGAAGAGGATGGTCTCTTCCTTCATTCATTACTCACACAACTCCTAACCAAGCACTTTTCAGCAAGACTTACTGGTGCAGTCTAGGTTAAATACATTAAGATTTTATGCAGGCCAAACCTTAATTTTAGAAAGACTTCCATTTACCCATGAGCACCTCCATCTTACCAAGTTTCTTTCCTTCAGGAATATGATGCTAAAATCCCAAATTCCACCTTAAGATCTTAGTCAACCAATTTGAATACTAAAAACTATTTTATTCACTTCTACTCTCATTTTAACCTGGAATTCTTTCTCTAGTTATCTTAAATAATCCCTTTATCCTTTGGATCATAGCTAGCATAATAACTCTTTTCATATAAAAATAATAATATAATAGGGAATGATTGAAACTGCAGTCTCTGCTGAAGAAAGTGCGTTCACATTGTGATTTCTATAACATTATTAAACTCATTTACAGAGTTCTCAAAAATTTTTATGATTGGTCTCACTTCAAAGGAAAATTTTATTCATGGAAATAACTGAGACGACAAAGAACATAAGGGATTCCTGGGGTTTCTTACCAAGCAAATGAGCAGGGAGGCATCCAACTGGACTGATACGGGAAGGGTAGGTTTCCATCAACTTTTTTCTCACATAGGCATGGAGTTGTTCATATAATGGTTTAATCTAAAAGCCCAGGAAGAAAGTTTAAGACGAACAATGGCCAGCTCCAATTTTCAATCCCCAACACTAGACATAAGAACTTCTTCATACAAGTGGAATTTCCTTAAATTATTCCTTCTCCTCTCAAGTATTCTGGAGAACTTAAAAGCCACCCTTCTCCACAGATATGGATGATGACTAGCACCACTATGTAAAACAATAGAAACATCTGGAGGACTACAGGCCCCAAAAGAAAAGCAGAGCCCAAAACAATATTTTTAAGATGCTACTACTTACTTCTTTTGTCTTTAAATTGAAGTATAATTTACATAACACGAAGTTCACTCATCTTTAAGTGTACAGCTTCATAAATTTTACTAAATTAAAGTTGCTGGGAAACTATCACCATCATGCACTTTTACCACATTTCCATCTCCCTAAAATTTCTGCATACCTATTTTAAGCCAGTGTCACACTCACCTCCAGCCCCAAATAATCACTGAACTGATTTCTGTCTCTATACCTGTGCCCATTCTAGATATTTCATATAAGTGGAATTATATAATGTGTGATCTTTTGTGTCCAGCTTCTTTCACTTAGAATGTTTTCTAGGATCATCCATACTGCAGCATGCATCAATAGTCCATCCCATTTTATTACTGAGTAGTATTCCACTGTAGGGATATATCAGAGTTGGCTTATCCATTCACCAGTTGAAGGATTCTAGGTTGCCCCAGTTTAGCACTATTATGAATAACTCTGCCATGAACATTTGTGTATATGTCTTTCTTTAGGTATATGTTTTCATTTATCTCACGTAGACAGCTAAGAGTGCAATAGTTGAGTCATAATGGTTTAAGTGTGTATTTAACTTTTTAAGAAATTGTCAAACTGTTTGCTAAAGCGACAGCATCATTTTACTTTTTTCTCAGTACTGGGGATCAAAGCCAGGTGTGCTTTACCACTGAGCCGCATTCCCAGCCCTTTACATTTTTTTTTTTAATTTTGAGATCGGGTGAGACCAGACTTGTGATCCACCTGCCTCAGCCTCCCAAGTAGCTGGGATTACAGACATGTGACACCATAGCAGGCACCATTTTACATTTTTGCCAGCAAAATGTATATGAAGGCTTCAGCATCTCCACATGTCCCAACACTCGGTATTGTCAGTCTTTTTGCCATGGCCATTTTGGTGGCTTTTTACTGGATTTTCATCACAGTTTTAATTTGCATTCGCCTAATTACATCTTCCTTGCTTATTTGTCATTTGGAAATTTTCTTTGATGGCATAGTCAAATCTTTCGCCCATTTCCTTTTGGGGGAGTTCTTTGTATTACTTCCATTTTTGATAGTTCTGCCCAACCATGGCCATGATGGAACAGTTTCATACCAGAAGTTTGCTGGGATAAAGAGGTGTATAGGTCACAGTGAAGGAAGAGGGACACAATGAGAAGTGTCCTTGAGACAGAGACTCTGTCTTCCTTATAAAAACTTCTGTAGTCAAAGGCTAATGAAATAATAGTCTGGATCATCCTCAGGAAGGAAGCAAAGTCTACGGCTCTGCTAACGAAAGAAGACAGTGCCATCCCCAGGCTGCTCAAAAAAGTATTCCTTCTTTTAACCTGAAATACCATTTCTTCCTGTAAGCTTTTCTTCTTATACCCTTTTGGTTGGTAGTTACTGCTCGGTGATTAAAGCGGGATGTATTGGGTATGCTATGTCCTCCAAGTCCTCACATACTTTTGATGGGGCTAAGTCTGGCACTTGCTTGTGTTCTGTTTGCTGTATCCGCCCAGGGGTGGAGCTGACATACAGTATAAGGGAAGGCGGGTCTTCCTCTTGTTCGCTTCCGCTTCCGCCTCTTTCCCTCTCTCTTGCCAGTGCGCCTTGCTGCTCGTGGCTGCCATGAAAGGCAGCCCTGCCCTGCCACACTGCATTGGAGCCAACTTAAGTACGGACTGAAACTCCTGAGAAACTGTAAGAATAAACTTTTCCTTCCCTGATTTTGGGCGTCAGGTATTTTGTCTCGGCAACAAGCAAAAAGTAACTAAGACACGGGAGGAACAGAGCAATTCTGTTCCCTATAGGGGCTGCCCTATTTTTCTAAGAAATCTTTTCAAACTCTAAAATTACACAATTCTATGATTCCTGGCCTAGCAGTGTGGTAAGAACAACCCTGAATGCCTTTGCCCATCGCCCCACCTTCCTGTGCACTGCCCTACAGTTCTTGGATTACCTCAGCAAAGGTACGCTCCACATCTTCAATCAACTGGTTGCGGCTATAGTTATAGCCATCTACTCCTTCTACTTCATAATCTGCTCTCCAGTAATCTCCATAATCCTCATAATCTGTTTTTTAAAAAAAACAAAATAGTATAGTTTACGATCACGCTGGAAGGCTAAAAGAAACCTAACAGTTTGTCACATTTTTTATTGCCTCTACAAACATCAACTCAGAGAGATCCAAATAAATAATAATACTAGATAATTCTGTAATTTTGTTCAGCACTTGTTCTGTACTAGGAATTTAACCATATTATCTCATTTTATATGCACAAAACTGTACGAAATTGCCATCATTATAACCTCCACTGTGCAGATTAACAGCTGACACTTATTTAAATTAAATCTTATTTTTTATATTTAAGGTAGATGCCATGATGTTATAAACTACATACAGTATAGTAAAAGTGTTTATTATAATTAAACAAATTAATATATCTGTCATCTCACATAGTTACCCATCCCCCCAGCAAAAGTAGCTATAATTTATTCATTTAGCAAAAAACCTTAAATACAGTAAGCTATTATTAACTACTGCCCTCATGTTGTACATGAGATCTTCAAACTTGCTCATCTTGCATATCTGCTACTTTGTATACTTTGATCTGTATTTCCCCATTGCCCCCCACTCTGCCCTCATAACCACAATTTTACTCCTTTTTTCTATATATTTGATACTTTTTTTGTAGATTCCACATACAAGTGGATTCATGCAGCATTTTTCTTTCTTTGTTAAGCTTTTTTAACTTAACATAATGTCCTCCAGGTCTGTCTATATTGTGGCAAATGGCAGGAATCTCCTTCTTTTATGGCTGGATTATATATATATATATATATACATATATAATATTATATATATAATATTATATATATACTCTCATTTATATATCTATATATTCTATATAAATTATATATAATATTATATATATTATATATTCCATCCATATATCTATAAATTCTCATATATTATATATAATATACATCATATATATTATATATATTTTCATCTATATATCTATATATTCTCATTATACATATATATATATATATATATATATATAATGGTTTCTTTGTCCATTCGACCCTTGGTGGGCACATAGGTTGTTTCCATACCTTGGTAATTGTATATAATGTCACAGTGAACATCAGTATATGGGCATTTTTGGGAGGTGAAGATTTCATTTCCTTTGCGTATACACCCAAAAGAGAATTTCTGAGTCATATGGCAGAACTATTTTTAATTTCTTTAGAAACCTTCATACTGTTTTCTCTAATGGCTGCACCAGTCTACATTGCTACCAACAGCCTATGTTTAGAGCAGTTAAACCACTTGTCCAAGGTCAAACAACTGGCAAGGGGCAAAGTGACACATACCTAGTTTCTTAACCCTGGGTCTCTATTCATACCAGTTTGCATCATTAGCTTTAAAATATGAAATTGAGTCTCTAAGGATTTTTAATTCTCATTTTATTCAGGGCCTTGTGTTTTGATATGACCCAATTTATTTTAGACATTGTTACAATGGGCCCATGTTCATTTGCAAGTTGTGTGTATACACAGCACATCTGTATGTGTTTCATTTAGTATCTAGCCATCAAGAAACACAAGTTTATGTTAGGGTCTGAGCTAATAAAGTTGGTAAATGCATTTTAATCATTTTTATTTTTATACCGCACTGCCAATCGATGGTCAGGAAGATGAAGAAATAAATAAATATTTGAATGGAAGAATATTCTGGGTATTATTTTTTTTAACTGATGATAAACTACCATCTGTAGATTGCCTATGGGTTGAGAATATAAGTTTAAATGGCAGCAGGAGAAATTAAAACAGCAAATGAAAACAAAAAACTTTTTTCCTTACTCAGCCCCAGGGGGCAGTGAATCACCAAAGCATAAAGTATTCATAATACCATGACTTCATTTCATTATTAAGAAGAGTAAGCTAAGAGATATGGAAATTCCTTCCTATGTTAAGATTTTTATGACTACCTGTCTTGACTTATAATTACAACTGCAGATAATAAAGGCTTTCCAGCTTAAACTAATCTGATTTTTTTCTGAGACATCACCCTGAGGAAGACACACAAATGACCTCTGAGATTGAGCTATAGTCAGATGAGGGGTAAGGCGTCTCTGTCTCTCATCCTGTTTAAGAAATTCATTCACCTACTCAATCCCCAGATTCCCTCAGGAACCCTTGGAACCCTGAGACCCCCCTGGACAACTCCTAAGTCATAATTCCTAGATAATTTATTTGTGATCCTGTAGTTGAATCTCATTCCTGCACTCTAAACTTTATAGAGTTCCAATGCAACTTACTTTTTTTTTTTTTTTTTTTTTTGGTATCAGGGATTGAACTCATGACCTCGCACTTGCCAGGCAGGCGCATATGCCGCTGAGCTAAATTCCCGGCCCCAATGCAACTTTCTTATACCCCAGTAGTTTCTTTCTGAGACAGGTAACCTGACTGTTTCAGCAAATGATTGTTAATTTAAGGGTATCTTCATATTAAAAAATAAGCTTGGTCATGCATGAGAAATACTGCTGTGTTCTGGTAAAGGACCTCAGGACCTCAACAGGCTGAGACACTTACTGTTTGCTCTTGCCATCTCATTTTTCAGGGCCACATATTCTTCATACAATGGCCTCAGCTGCTTGCCGACCTCAGATCTCCAACCTTCCCAAGCCCAGAGTCTCTCACTGTAGTCTGTGCTTTTTGACATTATATCATCCAAACCTGTTTCCCGTAGCACCCAAAGGAAAATAAGCATGCATTTATAAAAAATTATAAACAAGTAAATAAATATACCTTAAAGAATTTAAAATGTTGGCATAAACTTATTAAATGAAATCTAAGTATTAATTGATTCTACTACCCTTACTATAGGCACAATACTTCTGCAAAGAAAAACTATTGAAATAATTTCATTACTAACTTAAATTATTTCAATGTAATATAACTTAAACTAAGATTTTTTTTAAAGTTAAAAGAGCATCCACGTGCTGAAACACACATATTTGGAATGCTACCATCTTTGAACTATCCATCTGAAAAGCACAAAGTCATCAACTAAAGTCAGCTTCTAAAACTTAGAGAATAAAAGCAAAAATTTCAGAATCATCACTAAAAATTGAGTCTACCTGGTTCAAGCAGTAAGCACTCCTGTGGATTATTCGGTTTACAAACTTTTCCAGTACTATAGATGGTGCTCATCGTATTTAGAATTGTGCTCAACTGCAAATTAAAGATAATAAATAATATTAGAAATGGAAAATATGCTAAAGAGAATGTTAAAATAAAAATACCCTGTTGGTCATGTGAATTTTTTGGTGCTTCAAAAACAGCAGTTCACATCTTCTTTGCCAAGTGTCTTCCTATACATAGGGAAGGAACATCTCATTTAAATTTTCCCACCAGGAACTAGCACAAGGCCTCATAAGCACATAACAATTACATGTGGAGTAACTGAGATAAACATATCTGCCAAAACCCCAAGAAGGTTTCTAACCTAAACATTCACAAAGAAGTGCAAGTGCTGTAAACTGTCACTAAAAAGTGATCTGGAAGTATTGTCTGGGGGTGGGCAAGGAGACTTATAACATGGAGATTCAGGAATGGCTTCAAAGAAGAGAGGATATTAGAGCTGTGTCTCGCAAAAGTAGGAACTGGTCAGGTAAAGAAGGGAAGTAGAGGACAGAGCCTAAACATGGGAGGAGGTTGGGAAAGACAAGGCATTTTCAAGAGGTGATGGAATGTTGTATAAAACTGGAGTGACGATATTCACTGGGGAGAATGGAAGACATGAGAATGGAGAGGTAAGCAAGGGATAGAGCGTAAGGATCACCTCTGCCATAATAAAGCATTTAAACTTTATGCAGTAAATAACAAGGAGTAAAAGTAACAGAGTAAAGTAGTGCCACTCATCCTGTGATCTACGGGTCAGTGAAAGTCAGCAAAAGGTTTCTTTCCATTCTGTCATAAGTACGGGAATTGAAAGAAAATCTGATACCCCATAACATCCAAGCATGTAATCAATGAAATTAACCAAGTATTGATCTGTAATGGATTGGAAACAAAGAAAGGAAGGAGAAAGAAAATAAAGAGGAAGAGAAGACAGAAAGGAAAGTGGAAGAAAGTGCAAGAGAGGGAGGGACTGGGTTTTTTTGTTTGTTTGTTTGTTTGTCCACAGGTGATTAAAGGAACACCTGATTGAAAGCTCTGTTTCTTCTCCTAATTCTTCTTCCATTAGTCTTTCACTCTGCTACAGGGTCGTTATCCTAAAACATGAAATTAATACCACGCTTAACACTTCCACAGCATCCCATAACCCAAGGAATAAACCTAAATTCCTTGGCACAAAATCCTATATAGTGTTTTTCTCCATTTGCATTTTCAATCTCCCTCCTTCCTCTCTATTAAACCCATACATCCTTGAGCATCCCCTCTTCCCAAACACTTCAAGCACTTAGTTTCATTTAATGTGTAGTTTTTAATTTTCATACACATTACAATTATCTGGGAATCTTTTAAAAAATAGAGTGTCCAGGTTCCACCTAGGCTGTCTAGATTCAAATGGGCACAGTTTCTCATGGTGTCCTTGTGAAAATTATGGAAAACCAAGAAGTGGATAAGATAAAGTGAATTAATAACGAGGGAGATCATTGGATCCAAAGAATGCAGAATAATAAATATCAACTTGTATAAACAAATGCCATATGGCTTTATCTCTGTCCTTATCGGAAATTTTTATTTTTATAAATGTGGATTGGGACATACAGAGTTCCAGAAGATAAATAGCTGAGAAGGAAGAATTTGATGTTAAATAGCTAAATAGTTTAGATAAAAATATTTCAATAGGCTCTATCAGGGGTCTGCAAACTATGGTCTGTAGAAAATCCTGCATGCTGTCTGTTTTTGTAACATTTTATTGGAACACAGCCACATTCATTCCTTTATGTATTAGCTATGGCTGGTTTCCTGCTGCAATGGCAGAGTTGATTATTGTGACAAAGGCAATATGGTCTGCAAAACCTAAAATATTTATTATCTGTTCCTTTACAGAAAGAAAGTTTACTGGCTCCTGGGCTAGATGGCTGGGCAAAGAATGCTATTTTAGCAGAAATCAAGATAGGCTTTCTTTAATTTGGACAAACTAAGAAGAAATTTTTAAGAGCCATTTCAGAACAACGCTGGTGGGAGAGATTTGAAGACTTAACTGGCAGCGAAGTTTACATTAGTTGACTATGTCATTTGGCTATCAAAACCCAAAACAATTTTATACAGTTCTAGACTGCCTTAATAGATGCAGACCACAGGGAACCATGACATATTTCTACTCACCTCTGTGATTTCAGTACCCAGTGTCCCCTTTCTCAAAAAGACTTCAGTTTGGATGATGTTAAGTTTTGCATCATCTAAAGGTCAAGTGCTAAAGGATTGGCTCTCAGTCAGTGGTGCTACTGGAAGGAAGTGAACTCTAGGAGATGGAGACCTAGCTGGAGGAAGTAAGCACTTGGGATATGCTTTTGAAGAGTATATTTTGTCCCTGGCCCTTGTCTCTTTCCCTCTCTTTGTCTCCTACCCATCAAGAAGCCAGCCTCTTTGCTCCTTCATATGCTCCTGGCCATGATGTTCTGCTCCAGCAAAAAATGGAGCCAAGGAACCATGGGCAAAAACCTCTGAATAAATTAAGATTTGGAGCCCAAATAAATCTTTCCTCTTTAAATTGATTTTCTTGGGTATTTTGTCAGAGCAACAGAAAGATAACTTGTATGGTCACCTTACATGGGCACAGAAATCCTGATAACGTCAGCATTACTATCTTTGCAGATAAAGGATGTAGCCATGAGTGATAATAATGCTTGACATCTTCCAAACATTTCAATGCTTTGGATGAGTGCTAGAACATTCACAAACATACCTGTTTGTTCTTGTCTCCAGAAAGCCCTGAAGACCCACTCTGCTGAAGGATCTGCAACTGACGCTTGACTGTGAGATTCTGAATTTCTTGTAGTGGATAAGCTTTGGCAAGGTTTGACTGTTCTTCATAAAATGCAGACCAAATGCCCCCAGCCTCATTCTGAAATGGCAAAAAATAAAATTGAAATTGGAATGGCACGACTTTAATAGAAGAGAAGACATTGTACAAAGAACATCTGGTGAAACATCTACTATTTCCAGAGTGGTTTAATCCCCTCCTTTGAGGAAGGTCAGGGTTTAGGTTAAAAGTGACCAGGCCACATTTGGTTACTCTCTCTTTCTGGCCCAATGCCTAGTTTTCCCAAGGGTCCTGTTCCCAGAACTGGACGTGAATTCTCACAGATAATCCACACTGTGAGACCTTGGAATTTATGGCCTTTGTGCTGTGACGTAGGTGAATTGGCCAAGGACTCAAGGAAGAATGCTCTAAAAAGAAGAACCCAGTAGAGCTCAGAGTGGACACGATGGGAATACAGTCCTCATGACCATGAGAACCAGCTCACAGAGAGCTCCTATATGTCATTATTTAGTACAAGCCCTCTGAGTTTAAATGGTGATCCCAAAAGGTTTCCCAGGACATAGCCATTTGGCAGTCATGGTGATTTTCTCCCAGCAAAAGAAATCAATAAGCAAGTAATGACACCAGGATGCATCCCCCACATCACATTAGAATCAAACTGGATGTTTCCAGACTTCCCTAATGTAGTCTTCTCTCATGCACACATTTATTTCCACTTATCAGAGCCTAAAATGAACAAGCACTTTGTACATCACACTGCTCTAAGGCCATACAAAAGAGATACTGTATGAGACAATAAGAACTTCATTATTGGAGTCAGACATCTCTGACTGGCTTGTAACCTTGGGCAAATTAGCCTCTCTGACCCACTGTTACCTTATCTGCAAAATAAGAAGAATAATAAAACTTACACAAAAGGGTTATTGTGAGGATTAGAAGAATTACAAATAATAAAATGCTAACCAGAATATGCGACACACCCTAAGATTCAATAAATGTTATTTGTTACTTATAGAGAAAAGGCCCTTGTCCTTAGGTCGCTTAAAATTTTATCTGATAGATAAAATATGCAACATGAATGTTGCATTAATGAAACATGAGTATATAATACTCTATAAACTGTGAGTGAGCCAATCAGTTTCAGTTATGAGAAAGGAGAAACTCATACAGGTGAGTATATTTGGCCAGGTCCTCATAGAGGAGGGAATTAAAGTAGGTAAGAGTTAGCATGAAATCCTTTGCAAAATAATTTATCTCATTTGAGCTTTTTAACAACTCCATGAGACAGATTATCACTGTATCACCATTGTATACATTCAGAAAGGGGCCTAGAAAAATGATGGAGCTGGCTATCATCCACCAGCATTCAATCGTGGACCTGTGGCTGACAGACACTAAGATAGCTCCCATGATCCCTATCTTCTGGTGGTCATTCCCTCATGTGGTCCCCTCTTGAGTAAGAACAGACCTGTGACTTGCTTCTAACCAATCTCATACAGCAAAGGTGATGGTGTGTACATATTCACATCACATAAGATTGCAATTTTTATCATGCCGAAAGACTTTTTCCCTTGCTGACTTTGATGCAGCAAGATGTCATGGTATGAATAATATTCTATGGAAAAGCAAGACAGCCTGGAATTGAGGATGGCTTCTGCTAGCATCCTGTAGTAAAGCAAGGACCTCAGTTCAGCAGTACACACAGATCCTAGTGTAACACTAGCCATGTTAGCTTGGAGTGGATCCATCCCTAGTCAAGCACCAGACAAGATCATAGTGCTAGTTACCACCTTGAGTGTAACCCAACGAAATTTCTAGGATGCAGCTAAACTGTGACTGGGCTCCTGACCTGCAGCAACTGTGAGATAATATGTGCCATTTTAAACCACTAGCCTTGCGTTAATTTTTTATGCAACAGGTAACTAGTATAGCTCTCAAAGGCAGAACTCCAGGCATGATTGCGCTTTCCAGGCCAAGGAATTTTACCTCTATCCTTTGAGCATTAGGTAATCACTGAGAGGTTCTAAACAAGCATGTGACATGATGACAACGGTGTGTAGAAGTGAAAGTAATGGACCAGAAAAGAGACGGAGAAAGTAGTGGTAGTGAAAAAAAAAAAAAGAAAATAATTTCTCTCTTTACTGAACACTCACAACGTCTCAGGAACTGTTTCTCAGTTTATGTTCCCATACAACACTTTTGAGGGTATTACCATCTCTGTTTCAGAAATGAAAGAAATGAGGCACAGAGCAAAGCAACTTTTCCTGGGTCACATAGCCAGTAATTGGAAGAACCAAGTCATCAAGCCAGGTGTGCTTACCTCCAGAGCTCCTGCTCTGACCCACTGTCCTTTAGATTGTATTTGACACATTCTGGGCTTCTCTCTAATGTGTGTGAGTGAACTATTGAAAGATGACACTGGTCTACAAAACAAGCTGAACTATGCAACCCACCACTCCCTTAGCAATTCTTACCTTTCTTCATCCAGTCCAGGATAATCTACTCTCAAGTAACATTTCTTTTCTCTCTCTTTTTTTTTTTTTGTACCAGGGATTTGAACTCACAATCTCACGCCTGCCAGGCAGGCACTTATGCCAGTGAGCTAAATCTCTGGCCATATTTTTTGAGACAAGTCTCACTATGCAGTTCAGGCTGGCCTTGAACTCACTTTGTAGCCCAGGCTGGTCCCTCAAACTCACAACGATCCGCCTGCCTCAGCCTCCTGAGTGCTGGGATTAAAGGCATGCACCACCAGGCCCAGTTTCAAGCAACATTTCTAGTAAAATTTTGAAGCCAAATTACATAAACAAATTTATTCCTGATTTATTCTGGAAACAGCACAATCCCCCAAATGCCTCAGTCTTAGAAAAAAATTTTATGGTACTGTCTGTGGGAACTTTGAGACTATCTGATTGATTTTGTTATTACCACTCTAAAAGTGTTATACTTTATATCACCAAAAATTTTGCTGCCTCGCATTTTGGCTCCTGAGGACATACTGTTCCTTCCCAAGCTATTCTTTGTAATATTATTTATGATATATTTCATATCCTTATGCTAAGATTCCTGAGCCTAAATAAAGCAAACAGCTTATCTGTTATGCAGAAAATCACAGTTAGTTCATGCATACCAATCAGATGGTCTAGGTAGTGGTCCATAGCAATATGCAGTTTATAGACCTGAATGATGGATGAAATGAAACATAACCAGCAGTTTACATAGCTCCAGGGCTTGAAAGGAACCATTTCACGTAAAATTGGTGCCTGACCACAGCACCTCTGTGCAAAGACAGGAAAGGAAACAGCTAAAACAATAAAATTTTCTGCAGCCACATTGGTGGGGGAGGAAGGTGTTGGGCAACAAAATATACATTGTTCAGGATGCCCACAAAAAATTAAAACGTCCTGTAGTCCCAGCACTAAGAAGGCCGAGGCAGGAGGATCACTGTGAGTTTGAGGCCAGACTGGGCTACAAAGTGAGTTCAAGGCCAGCAAGACTGTCTCAAAAAGACTGAAAAAAAAATTAAAACACTTTCTGACCTCTGTGTATTTCTGTAGTGGATACCATATTCCCATTCTGTAAAAGATCTTTGCAACTTCAATGACTGGAAGTGTAACATGCTAAATTATATATTATAAATATTCAAAAATACATCCTACTCTATTTTGGCCCTAGCTCTACGCATAAATTAAATACAGTAAATTCTTTAAGCTTTTAAAAATTTTCATATAAGCTTTTGTGTCTAATCCATAGGTCTGGTGGTCTCTACCAAAATTATGACAATTTTATTGAAACAATTGCTAAACCGGGCGTGGTGGTGCATGCCTTTAATCCCAGCACTCGGGAGGCTGAGGTAGGAGGAGCATTGTGAGTTCAAGGCCGGCTTGGGCTACAACAAGCGCAAGGCTGGCCTGAGCTACATAGTGCGACCCTGCCTCAAGAAACCAGGGCTGGGAGTTTGGCTCAGTAGCTTAAGTGCCATTTGGGAGGTGTGAGGCTGTGAGTTCAACTCCTGATGCTGCAAAAAAAAAGAAATAATTGCTGTGCTTTTGTGATAAGTTCTCTGAGACTTTTTTCTTTTTCTATAGCTCACCATCCCCTGAACCTATCTGCATTTTCAGCAACCTCTAAACTACTGCTTCCCCTGTATATGTGACAGTTCACTGAAAACAAAAGGTGAAAAGCTGGGTCGCATTTTTGCATCCATCCAGTACATTGGAGCTCAGAAATCTCCTAGGAAAATCTCTACCTGTATTCTGGCCCCGTTTCCAGGTATGGTTCTCAAGGCCACATCAGGTTTAAAGACAAAACTACCTTGGTTACTTTTTAAGTATGCTAGCATGCTGAGCTATTTTTAAAAATGCTTGTTCTAAGCAACATAGTAGGTAATCTAGGGGCTATGACCATGAATTCTACCACACCACTTTATGATTCAAAAATTATTTTTTCTATATTTTTGGTGGGAAGTTTAATATATTAAATTTTTAAACATTATAACCTTTTTATCTTTTGCAGTATTTTATGCTATGAGAAAATGGTGGTGCTCAGCCCTGATTTCCATTTTACTTGTACAATGATGCTTCCCCCACTCCCCCACCTCCTGTACTTAGTATAGGTATTCTGGGTGTCATGAAGTATGGATGGACCTACAAGAGACACAGGTCAAGTCAGCACTCTCTCTTTGGGTAGAAAATAATAGCTTAGAATTGCCTTACTGTCAATTCACTGTAACTCCAGCCCCACAGACACAGGAATTGGGCATGCCTGAAGACTCTACAGGCCCAGAAGCACGTCACTGAATAAGCCTTGAAGACTACCGGAAGCATAAGTGTAGGCCTCCTGTTTCTGATAACTCATGAAGAAATATACTTCAGAAGTGTTCTTGGAGACCTTCAGGACTCCGACAGGGCAGTCCTCAACTTTTCAACTGCATGAACAGAAGTTTGAAACAGATGTAGTAGTTACTGCTAAATATTGGAAGAGTAAACCAGGGTACTTCTGCTAGCAGCAGACACATTTTGTTCTCTCCAGGGATAAAAATGGCCCAGCGACCTCCTATGTTGCTATTAAAAATCACATGTGCTCTTTCTGAAATTACCTTTAAAAATTCTCAATTTCTCCCTGTGACATTGGGTTTGTCTTTATGAAAGTTAAGGTCAAGATTGAGTTGCACTAACAAACAAGAAAGATCTTTGGTATCTTTTCTTTTTGCTTAAACTCTAACCCTTATTTGTTCCATTTTATCTTTCCAGTTAGGTTTATGATTTGGATTGCCTGCTGTTTATTAATATTCTGATTAATATAATGAATTTCCTAATTCTGTACCCTTCAGGAAGATTTACAAAAGATTCTATTTCAAAAACAAACCAACACAATTACAAAAAAAAGTCAATGCATATAAAAGCAATATCATTTTACTGAGAAGCTAATTACAGCTTAATTGGTGACTATTCAATCTGTACTTGCTATAAAGCAAGGGAACAATTTATTGTACAGAAAAGGTAAGAGTTTGGTAACTTTTACTGATTTCTAAACCTACTTTGTTTTTCTGTTGTTCAAACAAAAGTTCTCACATGTTAATTACAATTAATAAACCAACCTACTAGTTCTGAAGTATAAATAAAAATAGAAAATCATCATTCCAATAAAACATGTCCAACTGTCTAGACAGTGGTGATATTTTCAGCTTGAAAATATTAAAATGAGAGTGACCTCGATACAGTATAAATATATATTCCATCTCAGTGCAGTTACTTATGGAACTAGTTGGGTTCTTCTCCAGTTTCTCCTCCGAGAATTGCATATGATCTTTATTGCCAGTTTTCATCCAAATCTACTAGGGAATGGTATGATCTTCTTTTCATTTCTTGGTCAATAATTCTTAATCCTGAAAGTCTTATAAGAAATCAGGCAGAGAATGGAGTCAGCCACACACACCACAAAGCCAAAGAAAGGTAAAGGAGCTTTGGAAACATGTTTTAAACCAAACATTTTTCATTATCCCTGTCTGTTGTTTTCTGCCACACTTTAGATAGGCAATATTTAGGATACCGTACTGTTTGAGATTGATGCCTTCTAGTATCTTTAACTCAATCTCAGGATCACCATTCTACATCAGAACCATACAATAACAAGCCCAATATCCTGACTTTTGAGAGTTATACCTAAGGACAGTATGGAAATGTCAGATTGTCCTCAACAATGCCATGATGACAGGGTATGAATATACACAGTCATGCATTCTAAATTTTTCTTTCTCCATCAGTTATTTATAGTTACACTAATAGTATATAAAACAATTAAAACCCTCAGTGGCATAAGTGTTTATTGTTCATAAACCCACTATCACTTGGGGTTGGCAGATAGCACTGCTCATTGTGGTTAGAATTGCTTACAACTCTGGGAGTTGGCTTCTGCTTGGGAAACTACTCCCTGTGTCCCTCATTTTTAATTGGCTAGTCTAGGCACGTTCTCCTGGCAAAGGCAAAGGTGCAAAGGACAAACCCCATTATTCAAGTGCATTCCAGGCCTCTCCTTGCATCATTTCTGCTAATACAAAGCAAGACACATGATAAAGGACAAAGTGACATAACCTGCATTGGGATGGCATTCAAAGTGACATGACCTTAAACATTCTTACAGGAAAGAATAAAGAATTGAGTCCATCAGTAGACTACAGGCCCAGAAATAAACCCGTGCACGTACTATAGCCATCTGATTCTTGACAAAGGTGCCAAAGACATACTTTGGAGAAAAGACAGCCTCTTTAACAAATGACGTTCAGAACACTGGATATCCTTATGTAGAAGACTGAAACTAGATCCTGATCTCTCATTCTGTACAAAAATCAACTCAAAATGAATCAAAGACTTTAATATAATTCTGAAAATTTTGAAACTACTAAAGGAAAATGAAAAGTGCTTCAAGATATTGGCACAGACAACAATTTCATAAATGAGACTCCAATAACTCAGGAAATAAAAACAAGAATAGACAAATTGTACTGCATCAATAAAGAGCTCCTGTACCTTAAAGGAAGCAAGCAACAGAGTGAAGAGACAGCTCATAATGGGAAAAAATCTTTGCCAGCTATTCATTGACAGAGGATTAGTATCCAGCATATATAAGGAACTCAAAATGTTAACAAAAGAACAAGTAATCCAATAAATAAATAGGCAAATGATCTGAACAGATGCTTCTCAAGAGATATAAATGGTCAATAATATATGAAAAAAATACTCAACATTGTAGCCACCAGGGAAATGCAAATCAAACTTTGTTGAGATTCAATCTCAGTCCAGTCAGAATAGCTATTATAAAAAAATAATAACAACAAATGCTGGTGAAGATGTGGAGAAAAAATAACCCTTATACACTGTTGGTGATAATGTAAGTTAGTACAGCCACTATGGAAGACAGTAAGGACATTCCTTTTAAAAAAAAAAACTAAAAATAGATCTAGCATATAATCCAGTTATACCTGGGAATACACCTGAAGGAAATGAAGTCAGTATACAAAATAGATATCTGTATACCCATGTTTATTGCAGATTTATTCTCAATAACCAAGACATGGAATCAGTGTAGGTGTACAATCAACAAATGAATGTATTTTAAAAATCTGACCTATATATACAATGGAGTAATACTTAGCAATAAAGAAGAATGGAGAGCCAAAGATATAGCTCAGCAACGCAAGTGCCTGCTTGGCAAGCATAAGGCCTCCAGTTCAATTTCTGGTGCCAAGAAAAAATAAAGTGTTGTACTTGACTCATTATGAAAATTTACCCACATATTTGTTTGACACATGAACTATGAAAAATCATTCCTGACTTTTTGGGGCCGGGGATTTAGTACAGTGGCACAATACCTGCCTGGCAGGCATGAGGTCCTAAGTTTGATTCCTGGTACAAAAAAAATAAGTAAATAAGAATGGAATCACACCATGTTCAGGAAAATGGATGGAACAGAAGGTCATCATGTTTAGTGACATTAACCAGACACAGTAAGACAAAATTAGCCCAGGTTTACAAGTCTTACCGGTTTTGCCACCTATGACATAAATGGCACTTCGTTGTATTTTCTCTAAACTTAACTCTATTAAACTTTCAATTGTCTTGCATTTCTAGTATAAAGAGTTGGCCTATATAACAGTAAACACTCTACCCTTCTTGTTTCACCAGGCTATTGTATTTCTCTTTGAGTTAGGTGTTGCATGACTCTCAATACTTTCTTACCCCCTTAGATCACTCTGATTGCTCTTTTTGGTGGGACAGTATCCATTTCTAAAATTATTCCTTTAAGTATGATCATCATTGCTGTGTTTTTAAAGGAATGGAATATTTTTTCTCTCTTCTTTCCAGAACCTTCCAGGCGATAGTGGTTGCCATACTCACAGAAAGTTACTCAGTTAAACTCATCAAAGGACAATCTTGAATAACTTCTAGGTCTTCTCCTGAATCATAAATGATCTGTGACGGTTCATCAGCTCCCAGGAAGAGCCAACACATACACAACTTGTACTGTCTATTGTATATATACATTTTACTATATATCAAAACTTTTAATGGTAAGATTATGCTTTGATTATAGTTAAGATTGCTTTTCCAAATACTTGCCTATATATTAATGATCAGCTCAAAACCTGATTTATGACATATTATAAATATTTGTATGGCTGGAGAACTTTTTCAGAATTTGTAAAACTTCTTTGAGGTAACAAACATATCACAAAAATAATATTAGAAATACGAGGTAGTTTCTAATATGAAAATATTAATGATAATTCAAATATTTTATTTGCTTTTGATTAAGAGTTGATTATTGCTAAACAAATGTTAAACACTAGGGATCACAGAGCCAGCTATTTTCTCTGTCCAAGAAATTTATTTACAGTTTATGCCAAAGAAGATAAACTAGATCATCAGATAGTTTCATTAAAACAAACCCACACAGTTTTTAATTTAATGAGTCAGTGCGTGTCTCATAAAGAACACATTCTGGTCTATAGTAAAACACAGGGTAAAGTAAATCATATGCAAATTTATGGGAACAAATTCTCCCCTTTGTGCAGGAAAAGTTTGCTGTCAATATACACAGACAAAAGCCGGTCTTTCTTAATTCTTGACCCTAAGTTCTCTGCTGCCTGCAGGCCAAGAAGCAGTCAAAGAAAAAACATTATGGATGTCTCTGGGAACTACACTGCCTGCCCCCAAGTTCATATTCTCCCAGCATCTGTTCTGTGAATCTCAGAAGAGCCTCAGAAATAGGAGGCTCTTGCTTCCTCCAGCTCTGATTTTTTTTTTATGTACGTACTGAAAAATCTTTATATCCTGAAAAAGAACAACCAACTCGAGATAGCAGTAAGACTATGGGTGTTTCAGAAGGCAAAATCCCTGAATGAAAATATTATAATTGTCAGTGTTTACATAGAGAAAGCTAAGTGCAGACACGATGTCACATGTTACACACACACACACACACACACAGAATCATATATTCTCCACCCTCAGCAATCCTATATAATATACACTGTATTACTAGTATGATGATCATAATCTTCAGTTTACAGATATGAGAAATGGAACTGAAGGAAGTTAAGAAACTGGCTCAAGACCCTCAGCTAGTAATATTGAGAACTAGGATTAGAATACAGGTGTCTAGTCCCAGAGTCCACACTTCCTGTACCAATGGACACTTACACATGACCACACTAAACATGTGTTTACTACATGAATAGCATACCATACCTCAGAAATCTGCTCATCTTGCTACCTCTTATAACCCCTGCCACAGTGCCCAGTACATCTCAAACTGATGATCCTCTTGACTCAGCCTCCTGAGTGCTTGGACTACAAGAATGCACTACAACTCTCAGCTCAAGGGACCTCAATACTTGTGATCAGAGAAAAGAAAGAGGAGCCACTCCCCTCCCTACCCACTGTCTTCCTCCCCAGGCAAACCCACACAGGTGTACCTGAGTACATCAATGCACCCTTCACCACTACTTGAAGAAGGAGATATCTGGCCCCTTGCTTCCTTCTTACATTTAAATGTTCTCATTTTTCCTTTAAGGATAAATACTTTCCTTGAGTTTAGACATACTTAGTGATCGTACTTTTTCATTTCTGGTCTTTGCTCTAATCAATCTGCTCAATTTAAAAATAATAGCACTTTAATGATTAGAGGTGGCTTCATAGACAGTACTACATCTCATTCTATAACATGCTTTTTTCACATTTTAGCTTTCAATAGAACTGTTATATGTCTCTTTAAAAAATGTAATTCTCTTTCACACCAGTAACAAAGATGTCTTACTGTTCTTCCATGCCCATTAGCACCAAGCACTATTCTGGTGATTTTGTGTATTAATCTAGTCTTCATGGCAACCTTATGAGGTAGAGATAAATATTATATTTTTTCTCACGGATGAATAAGCAAAGGCCCAGGGATGCTAATTAACTAGTTCAAGTTCACCTAGCTAAAAAGTGGTGGAGCCAGGATTTGGACATAAGCAGTCTGGCTTCAGAGCTCTTAGGCATGATGCTAGTATACCTTCACCGTCAAGCCATTCTCCATGCAGTTGAGAATGAAAACAAACACACACTATACTTCAGTCACCTCCAATAGAAATCAAATTAAAAATGAGGGGGAAAGCTAAAATGAAGAGATAAAGAGAGGTAACACCAAAATGTGAGACAAAACATCTCCTATGACAACATGAGCATCAAAATCTACATTTCTTGAGATTTAGAGAAAATGTATCTTGGGGGATTTCAGACAAGGCAGCAGCTCTCAGATTTGATCTGTTCAGTGAATGCCAGTAATTGAATTTAAATATGCAATACACTAATCATTTGAAAAAATATGAGACTCCAAACTGGATCTTTTTTTCCAAACTGGATTTTTGAAGAAAAGAACTCACATGACACAAAAATCTTTTCTTAAATAATTGTTCAAGTTTCCAGCACTTAAAAATGTACAGGTACACTGTTTTGGGATCTGTGAGACAAAAAAAATTCTTAAATCCTTGAACCTGTCAAATAAAGCATCTTGTTTTCCCCGAGCAATCTGAGATTTTTAAAAACTGTTTTAATTATAGTTTTTCTTGGAGAGCTTTGTTGTGACCTTTGGAAGTCCCTCAGAGCTCTGTGACAATGAGAGAAGGAATTCCCAAGTCCAGTCTCACCCAACCCATGGTTAACTTAATTAGTAGCTGGTTTTCTCAGTTAGACTTCAGTGGCATTTTTCAGTTAATAGTCATATGTAGAATCTTTAGATATTCTTACAGGCTAGAGAAAATTATAAACTCAATAACTTATGGCATTTCCATGAAATGCTTTGATAATTATGATGGTAACTTTATAATGCATAGTCACTTGTTTCTAGAATCTAGACTGAGGCCAGTGAATTATTTTCTAACAATTTTTTATATAAACTCCAAGGTTAATCAAGTTTAGCCATCTGTCATAGAGATTTCTTTGATTTCCCTTTTCACTTTTATGGACAGTAATTCAAATATTTAAAAAGCAACAAATACCTGTTACATAGCCGTGACAACTTACCATCTTTTGGACATTCTCCTCGGTAATATTGGTGTTATAATCCCAAGAAGCAAGCGAACTTTGATAAGACAGATCTTCAGCTTTCTGATTAAACTCATCCAAAAATGTCTTGGCCTGTTCCTCGATGGTGAACTGAGCAGCAGTTACAGCAACAAGGCTGAGAAGGAACCAGGAGGAGCCTGACATCTTTCCCTGTGCACCAAGATCTCATCCACTGAACAACTTTCCCTAGAGTAAAATCTCCTCCTGAGTTTTTCTCTCTCAGCCTTTGAACTTGGGTTGGGCACTGAGGAGAGAAGAAAAAAAAGACAAGAGGAAAACAGTAAACAAACTGCTGAACCAATATAAAGTTAATCCTGGAGAGAACAGATATGTAAACAGATTTTAGAATGATTTTTTAAGTAAACCAAATAAAGAAATGTTATTCATTAATCCTAGAAAACCTTAGCTCCCTTAGTACTTTATAGCCAAATCAAAACTTGTGCATTTGGTTAATATGTTCCTAAAAAGCTGTTAAAAGTACACTGAGGGTGTTATGATTTTACAGTAATGAGAGAGGGCTGTAATTAAAGATCAGAGAGATAATATTGGTGTTTATATATTTTTTAACAATTCTATTCATGGTTATTCCTCCTTTATTTTTATTTCAAGCTCATCTTCACAGAAACTCAGTAATGTACTTGGATAACATTTTCCTTTCAGATAAATGGTTTTGCCTTTGTCTTTTTTTTAAGAGCAGAATATATTTATTTGGGGAAAGAAAGCTTCTGTCTAAGAGAGAGACAAAAGGTGTCCTGAGTGGGTTGCCAAGGGCCCTCCCTGCCTTTTGTATAGATTTTTGTAAAGCAAATCCACCACATGAGGTGGTCCAAGATGGGGAAAAATGGGAAATCACAAGGTGGGCACGAGATGGGACAAAACTGTTCAACCCATAAGATTACAAGTGTAGTTGTTCGGGTAAAATTGATTATATTGGCATTAAATGGGGAAGCAAGTCATGTAGCAAGTGGGCATGAATACAGAATAGGGGCTTTTCCTCTAGGGGTTGGGTTAGTGGCTCTTCCTGACTTCCTCAAGGTGATTGGTACCTATTTAGACTATCAATCCCTGCTGTTTATCCTTAGGAAGTATGTGGGTGCATTTATCTTTTGTAATGAGGTCTGACCCACAGCAGAGGTGACTGTCTCCCCCACAAGTACAAGGTACTGGTGTTCTGCACTGGCTACCTTGAGGCCCAAGCCCCATCTGACTGCCTATAATATTTTTATCTAACTTAGCTGTCTGTAACATTTTCCCTTCTGAAGAAGTACCCAGAACTGCCATGAGGGAGTAATGGACGATGACCAATCTGGCTTCTTCAGGCTGAAGGGGGTCATAGTTGTTGATCACCAGTCAGAAATACTCTACAGAGAGTTTGTGTAAAGGCCCTGGATAGACAGCAGGCATTTTCATCTTGAGTAGGCATATAGCTTTAAGTCTGGAGGAGACAAAGTCAAAGAAACAATTAAGCATGCATGGGCCAAATAATAGGACCAACAAGATAATTATGAATACAGTCGACAAAGATTTCCAGCAAGAGAAGTTAGTAATGGCTTCCCATAAAGAAGATAAGGATAAGGTCCAGAGAATTTCAGAGTCTGACATGTCATTGATTTGTCATCTAGTATCTTGAACAGTTATTGAGATATTATCAGAAGGATCAGGCATGTATGCACAACGTTCAGTTTTTACAATTGCACAAGTATCTCTTGTACTGCTGTTAGAATGTCTAATGCCATATTATTTTGGAGGATAGCTTGTCTCATTAATTTCACTTTTTTATTTACGAGAGAGACCATTTAAGGCTCACCGAGTATAGTTAGTTTAGGCCTCAATATGTGTCATATAACCCTCTCTCTCTACAAGATCTGGTGGATCCCAGTAAAAGGAATCTAAAAGGAATCTAGCATATTTGTTATTGGGTTTATCTGTATGATTACTTGGGGTTTGGCATCCTCTAGGTAAGGGCACATTTTCTGAGAAATTAGAGCATGCATAATCAAAGTATGAGCATTAGAGCTGACAGGTAAGTTTAGAAACTGTTTTTAAGGGATAGCAATTGTAATTCACTGACTCTGAGACCCCTTTACTGATGGAGGCTGACATTTTGTCATAAGTCCCTCTAGCTTTAGTCATAATTATCTCTAAATTTTTGATGACTCATGAGAACCAGATTATAACAATTAGCAGATTATTTTGACCAATGAAAACCTCTCTAAGTTTTTGTAGATGAATGACAACAGGTGCTGTATTTGTAAAAACTAGTCTCAGCATGATTTTAATTAGTTAGCAACCTGGAGATATATATATATATATATATATATATATATATATATATATTATAGTATTTAGACAGAATAAAATCTCTCCAGGATGAGAGCTGGACTTTAGGCATAACTAAAAGGAGATATTTTTTTTCTGGTGAGTGTTTTTATTGAGGTATGATATCTGAAAGGAAGGCCAGAGTTGGAGAAGGTCAAAGAAATCTGTGCCAGTGTCCAGAAATAGGTTGGGTTTTTTTTCCTCTATGGTCATGATTACTCAGAGCTCCTCCTTGGAGATGACAGGTAGAGATGACAGTCTGGCCAGAAGGAGGAGGCAGAGTGCCTCAGGGTTCTTTAGTCTTGCTAGACCACCTAGGAAGAGGAATCTGAGCTCTGGGGCCTCTGTCTCAGAGTGCAGTCTCCTTCCCAGTGGCAGCCTTTGCAGTCAGAGCATGGCTTGGGGGCCTCTTAAGGCAGGCCCCCTTAAGGTGACCTGGCTTTCCACAGTAGGAGCAGTTGAGTTTAGTCATTGAGCTCTGCCTGGAGCCCTGAGAATCAGACTTAGTGTCTGTTTTTTCTAAGACTGCAACAACTGCAGTCACTTTTTGGTCTCTTTGTTTTCTCTCCTTGGCTTTCTCCCAGTCCCAATTACAGAACACTAAGGAGGCAGTTTTACTAAAGTATCAAGTGAACTGCTGGAGCAAAAGCTATCTTTTGTAGTTTTTTTCTAATATCTGGGGTTGACTGAATAATAAACATGTCTTTAAGCAAAATCTGTCCTACTGAATCAGGAGCTATGGACATACGTTTTACCAGTGCCTCTAGTAAATGATCTAAGAAGGCAAAGGGATTTTCATCTTTCTCCTGGTAAACAGTGGACAATTTAAAATAACTAGAGGGCTTGATTTTTGTCCTTCTTAGACCTTTGAGAATACACACTTGAAAATGTCTCCTGCTCCAATCTCCTGTCTGGTTGTTAGACCAGCATGGATCTAGGGACTGCTTGGGCACCAGTGGGAACTGGTTGTTCCCCTGACTGTTGATCTTCTGGATGTCTAAAATTAACAATACGATATTCATCCCCAAATGCAATAACAGCTTGTGATGTTGCTTGTCTCTCATTAGAAGTCACTGTTTGATTTAAGATTAACATTACGTCTTTCCAGCCTAGCTTATAGGTCTAAGTAAATCCTCTCAAGACGCCAGTGTATTTATTAGGGTCATCTGAAAATTTTCCCAGTTTCAGTTTGATCTGCTTTAAGTAACTGAGAGAAAGAGATAAATGAATGTGGGTAGTCTCATATGGTTTATAATTATACTTTGAGCATAAATAAGAATTATTTCTTAATGTAAAGAAAGTTTGAACATATGACAATTCTGACCATTATCACTCTTTTTTACAGTATGATTTTTGCCTTTGTCTTTACAGAATTCATTTTTTCTGACCAATTTTAATTACCATGGCTATTCTTAAAAGTTGTAAGACTACTTTCCACTACATAGGTTAACTCTCCTGACATGGCTTTGGAAATTTTAGAAAGGTTCATTTTCTATCTCTCAGATGACCACATTAAACACTACTTCTATGGCTGACTTCACTGTATGCCTCTTTCCCTTTCACTTACCTGTTCAAAATTCAGTCAAGATCACAAAGTAAGAATATCTCCACATGTATGAAATCCAAAGAGTGTCGATGTCAAGTTCTGGTCATCCATAGCCACGGGATCATGGTAACACACAATGCAAGGAGACCTCAGTAGTCATTCTGTTGAATCTCAGCAGCTGACTCAGTTCTTATTCCCAGGGTGTAGGCATGTCACAGATAAAAGAGAGGAGCCACTTTAAATGGCAAGGCTCATAGGCCTGCTTGATTGTGATTACGAAACCTCCATACAAAGAAAACATTTCTTCACCCAGAAAAACAAGTCTTCCAGGTTCAGATGAAATGACAGTAACCAAGCCGTAAAAAAAATTTTCCACTACTTTACTCTGAAATTCTATATATTATTGTAGAATGGGAAAAAAGATAACTGTTTAAAGTGCTTTGTGTTGTGATATTTTATTTAAGCATCACAACAAAACTGTAAGCAAATTTTTATTGCCATTTTATGTGTTATGACACTGAGCTTAAATAAATTGCCAAACTTCACTTGTCTAATAAGTGGTGGAACCAGAACATGGATCCATAAAGTCTGATTCCAGATTATAGACCCTTAACTAAATTGTAGTCTACAGCTTAAAAGTAATAATGGAGCCATAGGTAAAGAGCAACAGAAGGGCTTGTGCCTGTAATGAAGATGACGTAGTAATTCTACTACATCAAATGTGAATCAAATTTACTATCCTTTGAGGACATAAAGCAGCTGCCAGATTTTAATAATAATAATAATAATAATAATAATAAATGCTTAGAGAAAGTGAGATGGGGGAATCCAATCCAAGATGTTTCAGTAAGGCTGCCCCCACATTCAAGGAAGCTGAAATACACTCCTTTCTCAGTTGAATTAGGAAACTAACAGGCCACAAAAAGGAAAGCATCATGTGAATCCCTGAACAAAGTTATAATGTTACTTGAGTAAAAGCAGAAGTACATCTCTGGTCCTGTAACTTCCTGAATGAAACACTTGGGTTTAGGGGTGAGAGGGAGAACAGAGTAGTCCTGATGCAATTCACCAAGGCAGAAAATTAGATTAATGTGATCAAATTGAAATGGAGAAAGTAAAATATAAAATTCAAGCTAAAAATAGACAAGAAGCCTAAGATAATGGTAAGGCAGGAAAATATTGAAAGTCAAGAAATTTTGAGAAGCAAATGCAATGGGAAAATTGTTTACATTGATTCTGTAGGAAAACTAGTTCAGGATGGCCAACTGTAAGCAATGACTGAATTGTTGGAATTTTTGGTCCACTCTATTAAGAAGTACTTGACATTGTATTACCTGGAAGTGTTCTCTCACCCCATTCTGAGAATAGAAAGAGTCCACTGAAGACCCAGGGGGTGGGACCCAGAAAAACAACTGGCCCAAAGGAATACATTGTCTTTGAGAAATAATGTAGAAACAGAAAATATCAGAAGACTGGACACACAAGAAAGCTGTTCTAGCTTTCAAAAGGAATGGAGGTAGGGGTCCATTCATAAAAGATAGATTATGTTTGACCATGACACTTGACAAAACTATAAAATATAATGTTTAGAATGTGATTTGCACTTGGAAAAATATGTATGTGGTCCATTAGGGATTCGCTGGGAGCAAGTCAGACACTGCCTGACCTATTTCCCCTGATAAAAGAATACAATTGCTTTTAAAAACCCAAAGACACAATACACCTTCTTTTTCAATAAGGCATTTAGCAAAACGGAAAGTGCTACAACTAGATTCAAATGTTCCTTGAAACAACCTCTCTGCACCTAATTCTTTAGTGTAAACCTAATGATAGTATTATACCTACTGCATAGGGATTTGTATTATATGAATTAATACATGAGAACACAAAGAACAATACCAGAAGCCTAGTAATAAAAGCCACTCAAAATAAAAGAAGTAGTGCAGTAATGGGTAAGTTTCCATATTAAAATGTCTGAGCAACTATCTGCAAGGTCACCTTTCAAGGATACTGCAGCACAGATTTGCTGAGAGCTTGACTCAAAGGTTCACATGGACTATAGAACCCTGCACTGTTAAAGTTTTCTAGCTGGTGCTGAAATAGTAGGATGGAGGAGCTCACCAAAGGAATGAGCAAGATTGTTTATGAAAGGGAAATGTGGTCAGTCAAGGAGTTTGCATGAGCCTAGCGGTGGAGAACCTGCCAGGTGTTCTGATCACCTAATTCTGATTGGGTCCTGGTATAAAACCTCCTAGATTAAAAAAGAAAAAGACTGAGTCTACTGTTACAATCTGAAGAAGAGGATGTCATAAATGTTAATGATTCCTTCCCAATACTCACAGATACTGTCTTCATGATTGCATACACTTTGCGCCAGGCTCTTATAGGCTACGTTGACAGGTAGGAATTATGAAACCCATTCTAGAATTAAGGAGACCAAGCTTTCTAATGTTCCCATTACCAGCCGAGATTCCTGCAACTGATAGGCAGTAGGGCTAAATTTTGATCCCAAGCTATCTAAGAGATTTCTCCTCTCCATGGAGTTATAGGTTCAATCATCAGCTAACTTCATATAGGTCTAATAAGTCTTCATGATCTGTCATGGTCCACATAAGCAAAGCTAAAATGTTCCACTTTAGTTATGTCAGTTTGACATTTTAAAGTCATTTTAGGGACCATTGTCCCTGAAACATATTCTATACTAATCAGGATGTTGCCTAGATACAATTCTTATTTTTCAAATGTCTCAGTGTAATCATCTTGAACATTATTTACTGACTAGGCTATAATATGGCAGTATCTTCAAGGCTTTCCAAATAACTTTATTTCTATCAACTCTGCTGTCTCTGCACAATCTGAGTTCACTGTTACTTCTTAGAATATTGACTTCTGGTAGCCCTGCCCACCAAAAAACCCCTCCCTCTTTCTGATCTACTGTCTGCTAAGATCTAAATGGAAGCTAGATATCCAAACAGTTCAGTCAGAAAGTTCCCTATTCAAAGGCTCAAACCTGAGCATAAATCTTCACTTGGCTAGAGCAAAGTGCACAGACTTTGAGATCCATATTTCCCTCACTGCTCAACTTTCTATGTACTTCCAACTGACTCTCTAATGGTAACACTTCAAACAGTTACAACTGCTTTACAAAAACTAAACAACACATTTTTTGCCTAAAGGAACAGCTAAGAGCTCTTTCCTCTTTATATTTTTAGTCACATAGCAGTCTGTTTTTCCTATGGATAGAGAAAGAATAATATTCATTAATCAACTGGAAAAATATTTTAACAGAGTTCAGATTTGTAGAGATAAACTATGCATTCCAAGGTCATTGCACTGATTGGGACTGGCCTGGATTTATGATAGTAGAGTGCTTGCCACAGTAACTGTAATTTATTTCCACACCTAGACTCTACAAAGTATCAGATAGCACCACAGCAAGGCAACTATTAATATAACTTTATACCTAGGGACTTAGAAATCCTAAGTTTCTAAAAACTTGGGAGTTTACCCAAAGTGAACTGGGATCCATGATAGAGTTTGAACAGAAGAGTGACGTAGTCTCACATCAAAGAAAAATCACTCTGACTGCTTATGAAGAATAGACTAGATTAGGAGCAATGCCATAGGCAAAAAGACAAGTGAGGGGCCTAGAGCAATAATCTAAGTAAGATATAGACGTGGCTTGGTGGTAGCAGAGGTGTTGGTAAGATGTGGTTGGATTCGAAACACATTTTTAGTGACACTGGTGAACTGGAAGTGGGTTATCAGAGAGTCAAGGATCACACCAGTGTTTTCGGATGGAACAACTAGAAGGATGAAATTGGCATTGATGCAGATGAGGAAAGTTGCTATTAAAATAGGTTTGCAGGGAAAACTATGAGTTCCGTAGAAATTGTGTTATCTGTTAAAAGTCGAAGTGTTCAGAAAGCAGCTGTATGCATAAATCTGGAGATTGGCAGAAAGGGCAGCGATGGAGCTATAAACTTCAGTGTTATTAGCTAGAGATGGTTAGTCAAATATGTCTTTTCAGTTAAGACCAAAAGTTCATTGTTCAGATCCAATCTGCTAAAAATTATTACTTAGTCCAGATCTAAAGAGAAAAATGAGATCTATAACTAAGAAAAAAAAGTTACTAAAACAACCCTAGTAGAGGAGCCATCTGTGGAATGAGCAGGAAGGTGATACAGGAGAGTTTCAGGAATTTGGTCAGAATATTAAATGTCTTCACTAGTTTATAGCAGAATACAAATGTCTCAGGAGCACAGGCGGATTGAGTGACGTAATGAAGTAAGGTTCGGGTTCAAGAAAGGCAGATAACATGAAAGATAATGTCAAATGGCTTAGACCAAGTCCAGGTCAAAGCTACAACACTGGTAGGCATTCAGTGTATACAAGACTCATTTTGGAGCCAGATCAGATCCTGTCTCTCAGCTAGTTTGAAGGAAACTGAAGATATTTACAGTTCAGTCAATGCTTCTTAATTGACTCTAAATATCTCAGAATAGGCCTTCATTATTATTCTCTACTTTGGTTTATGGACTAAGTATAAATTTCATGCTTTGCCATCCAACTGGCAATATTCAACAGTAATTGTTTCCAGGAAGTCAACCAAGATTATCCTGGGCACCTCATTGTACCCCTCCCTCCTCATTTCCTAAGTAATTTATGTGGTCTGGGTAATCAGTGAGTCTTGGTCAAGGCTACTAGTCCCATCCCAAAACTCCATATTCACTCAGACAGTCCCTTCAACCAAAGTGGAAGAGGAAACCTCACAGGGAGCCAATAGAACAGTATCCAGATAGAACCAGTTATACTATCTTCCAAGGTCAATCCTAGGAATGCTGATGAAGGCAATAACACCCCAATTTTATTGAATCCATTTTGCTTTTTACCAGTCTGGCAACTCAGAATTTCTTTCTTTATTTTATGAAGAAAAGGTAAATCAAAATTTCATAACAAAATAATAGGAGAATAACAATAGTTAATACATTGCATACTGTTATTCTAAAGTAGTTATTCAGAGTACAAAAAATGGGCATCAAAATTTCTCCAATTGATATTAGCAAAATATCTGTTTTAATGAGTCAAAGCATAGAGCTCAGGATATCAAATTACTTTATTAAACCGGGCATGGTGGTGCACGCCTTTAATCCCAGCACTCAGGAGGCTGAGGCAGGAGGATCCTTGGGAGTTCGAGACCAGCCTGGGCTACAAAGTGAGTTCAAGGCCATCCTGAACTGCATAGTGAGACCCTGTCTCAAAAAAATTAAGGCTGGAGATTTAGCTCAGTGGCATAAGCACCTGCCTGGCAGGCGCGAGGTTGAGAGTTCTATCCCTGGTACCAAAAAAAGCAAAAAAAATTACTTTATTAAAATTAATCCTCCTCACCATCACCACATTCACGTATACCAACAGTATTTAGGCAACTTCCATTCTTTATTGTCTTCTTTGGCACTTGCCACCATCTGGTACCCTATACTGATGATTAAATTTTATTTTTATTTTTTTTTTTTTTGCGGCACCGGGGATTGAACTCACAGCCTTGCGCCTGCCAGGGCAGGCACTTAAGCCACTGAGCCAAACTCCCGGCCCTGGTTTTTTTGAGGCAGGGTCGCACTATGTAGCTCAGGTCGGCCTTGCACCGCGTTGTAGCCCAAGCCGGCCTCGAACTCACAACACTCCACCTACCTCAGCCTCCCGAGTGCTGGGATTAAAGGCGTGCGCCACCACGCCCGGCTTGATTAAATTTTATTAATTTATTTTTATATTATCTGTCTCTCCCCACTAGAATATCAAATCCAAAGGGTTAGAGACTTTTCTTTGCTTTATTCATGCTGTTTCTGCAATTGCCTAGAAAAGTGGTTGGCACATAATAGGCACACAATAAATGTTTACTAAATGCAGATATTGTACATAAACTCTGTAGTAAGAAGGAGGAGGGTAGCAGTTCAGTAGTCCTGCTACATGCGGTATAATTCATTTTTAATGCAGCATCATTCATTTGTTGGTCTACCCATGGCATGTGATGGATAAGGGTCAGTATCAAGTGAAAAAATGAAATTTCTTATACAAGATGAGATTTTGAAGCTATGATTTAATATACTAGAAGACCTGGGAGAAAAATACCATAATTATTATAAGCCAGACATTGGGCTATGTGCCTTACATGTGTTGCTGTTGAATCCATCAAATGACTCTATAAGAAAGATTTTGTTACCATCTTTTTATAGATGAAGACAATGGAATTTACTTCTGTCAAGTGACTTCTTCCAACTACTCAATTACTGAGTAGCAAAGACAAATGTTAAACACTAGTCAGTCTTTCCCCTGACCCAGATACACTGTGTGGTTGAAAACTACAAGTGTTTACATTCTAAAAATTTATTGAAGTAAAAGATACTTTGACATTAATACCCCTCAAAATACTTCCTCTCTCTTTGAACACATTTATCTCATCTTTCTTGTCACTTTCCGAAGCAGTTATGGAATTCTTCTGTTGTGAGTGTCTTTCACTGCACTGTCATGGCTGCCTCTTTGCCCTGAATTGATTCAAAATGTTTACCTTTCATGGCCATTTTGACTTTGGGAATGAGCCAGAAGTCATCCAGTCCAAATCTGGTAAATAAGATAGATGAGGACACACCGTAATATTTTTACAAGCCTGACTTTTCATTAGATGGTGCTCAGCAGCAACATTCACCATAATTTTTATCACACCTCAAACAGACACTCACAAAAAACAGGACTTTCAGAACTGCTTCAGAAGGTGGCAAGGACGATGGCATAAGCGCGTTTGAAGTGGGGGAAGTATTCCAAGAGAGATTAATGACAATGGTCTTTTACTGTAGTCAGTTTTTTAAATCTAAACATTCACCATAAATTTTGATTACCCTTGTATCTCAGCCTGCAATCAGTGTCTTAGGCAGCAAAAAAAAAAAAAAAAAAGAAAGAAAAAAAGTGGGGGCACCATGGCTATATCAGAAGAATCATCTTTATGTATAACTACCACGATACCAAAGCTCACTGGTTACTGTCAAACTGGACTGTCAAGGAAAGAGGGAACAGCAATGAAAATCCTCCTAGTTGGTTTCATTAATAATTTATTTTTAATGTTCTATTATATTAAATACCTTGTTGATTTTTCACTTGTGCCCTGTTGCTGCCCTATCTGTGGTCAGAAATTGGCACTCCTTTTCTCACAACTGTAGCTATCCAAATCCTTAGTTGATGACATGGAGAATATTATTCTAATATGGATATCCAAATGAGATGCTCCATAAGATAATAGTACTGTAGAATATAAATATAAAATATTCTATGAAATAAGTATGCTAGATTAAGAGTCAGGAGATGTACACACTCTTTAAACTCAGTCAACCAAACATAGGGTTGGTAATTTTTTCTTTTTTTTTTGTACTGGGGATTGAACTCACGACCTCACGCCTGCCAGGCAGGCGTTTAGGCCACTGAACTAAATCCCCGACTCTATTTTTCTGAGACAGGGTCTCACTATGCAGTTCAGGATGGCCTTGAATTCACTTTGTAGCCGAGGCTGGTCTCAAACTCACAACGAACCTCCTGCCTCAGCCTCCCGAGTGCTGGGATTAAAGGTGTGCGCCACCACGCCTTGCTTAGGGTTGGTAATTATAACACTGCTATTTTTTTTCCATAATCTGGTGACACTCTGAACTCAAGAGGTTATAATGCCATCAAGAGTCCATACCATGGAGGTCACTGCGTGAAATGAAATAAGCCAGGCACAGAGAGATAAAAGCCACAAGTCCTCACTCACATGCAGAAACTAGTAAATTAATCTTATAGAGTAGAATGCAATTGTGGTCACTAAAGGCTAGGAAGGGTGGTAGGAAGGGGGATGGATGGAAAGAAATTCAATAAGAGGCACCAAAACACAAGAGTGGAAGAATTACTTCTGATTCCTCTTGAGCACAGTAAGATAGGTATTGGTAAAAACAATCTGATACATTTCAAATTGACCAGAAGAGTACAAAAGATTTAACACATAAGAATGATTAATGTTTGAAGTAAGAAATGTTTATTTTTCTGACTTCATTACTACACAGTGTGTATACTGTATGTATTAAATTACCATATGGTACTCTATAATGATGTATAAGTGTTATATCTCAATTAAAAATAATCTAGAGGAGATGCTAGTCCTTAAATGTGATCCTCGCTGCCAGCCATTAATTTCAACAAACCTAAGATACTCAAGTAATCACAGACATGAATGAAGAGGCCAGAATACTGGCTAAATTATAAAGCTGTTCTGGAAGCCACATTGGGCACATTTGCTTCTACCATGACAAGGTATCAAGAGACCTAAGATGAGATTATTATGCCCTGCAATGCTCAGAAGCGACACACCTATTAGCAAGTCTGGTACTGGAATGGATGTGTTTATTTCAAACTATCTAATATCAATTACAGAAATATAAGGTGACCCTATGAGTCACCACCCCTTTGGAAGTCTCTGGCAGGTATGATCCAGAATTCTGCCGATCCATTAAGGCTCCCTTTCTATGCTCCATGGGCTCATTATGTCACCTTAGCTTCATATATAACATAATTGTGTCATAACTTATGGTTGCATGTCCAGTTCAAAGTAGATTGACTAAGCCCGGCGTGGTGGCGCACGCCTTTAATCCCAGCACTCGGGAGGCTGAGGTAGGCGGAGCATTGTGAGTTCGAGGCTGGCTTGGGCTACAACACGGCGCAAGGCCGACCTGAGCTACATAGTGCGACCCTGCCTCAAAAAACCAGGGCTGGGAGTTTGGCTCAGTGGCTTAAGTGCTTACCCTGGCAGGCGCAAGGCTGTGAGTTCAATCCCCGGTGCCGCAAAAAAAAAAAAAAAAAAAAAAAAACAAAGTAGATTGACTAATATGGTGAGGACTCCAAAATAACATCAAGATATTTACCTATGTCATAGTTTAGTACATCGTGAAAACACTATTCCTAAAGTCCTGGGAGAGAGGAAAAAATGGTTATTGTAAAGACAGAATGACATAGCCAGAACACTGTAAATGATAACAACTCTACAATATATAGAATTCTCCTTTTCATTTGTGCCCCTCTCTGATTCACAATGTCTCTGAAAAGAATCTTACCGTAAGTGGTGATGCAGAGATAACAAGCTTCAAGGCTCAGGATGTCTTCTTCCTTGAAGATATCAGACGATTGGAAATCTAGTAGGACAAGACTGAGACTCAGAGTGAAACTTGCTAGTCCAGTCTATAGTACCAGAGAAGAAAGCTTAATTAGAGCTCTGAGTTTTTCTTCTAGATTATCCTGTAAGACTGGTACTGTGCCCAAGGATACTAATGTCTGTTTGATTGCAGGGCTCCTTTGTTCTCTCTTCTTCCAGAATCTGAGCAAGTGGGGTAGATGTGAGGGCAAGTATGAGGCATTGTAGAATCATCTCTTTTCCCAAAATCATAGAGATGGGGAGTGGATGAATCACTTTGTGAATGTTCAAGTGCCAATATCTGAACTTCAAGGGGGACCAATCCAGAAGTCAAAAGTTGAAGGGTAAAGGTATCTCATGCCCACATAAAAACACTTAGAATTATAAGAATTTTTCTGATGCCTCAGAGTCTCCTACGTTTTCAATCAAAATCTCCTCACTTTTAATAATGTAGGAGATGTAATGCCACTGTGAATATAAAAACCAGAAACTAAGCTGGGTAAGAACTTTACTATCCATTCTTTTCCATCATATAGACTTCTAATAAAAGATACGCCACCTGTGTTCAGTCTCATCAGGAATCTTTTTCTCTGGCTGAGAAATACATTCAGTGACTAGAAATTACATGAATTCCAGGGCAGCATTCTCTCTTTTCTGAGACTGTAAGAATATGGTTGGTCTTAAAAATATTAATTTGGATTCCACCCAGAAAAAAAAAAGTTTCTTTGGAATTTTAATAATGCCATCATGTCATTTTACATCTCAGTGACTCAATATTTCAACATTGGTTGACAAGCAAATAAAGCCTCTACAGTATCTACAAGGATGAAGTCATTAAGCAACTAAGAAAATCAAACATTTAAGAATACATTTGGAGGTACTCTCCTAAGTAAGCCTCTTTCACTGCCTAGCCTTTTCACTGGATTTTGTAGTTGGTATTGCCCAAATATTTTTTGCCTCCTCTAAATCAATGCTAAGATTAGCTGTGGAGCAGGAATAAGTTACAGGTCACTGGGCGATTTGATCACCTTTGGGAGCTGACTTGTGATCCTACCTGAATTTATTTGTTCAAGGAGTCCTTAGGTCCAAGTTCCATACAAATCTACTATAAACCTAAAATTCAAGGTTTATTCCCACAGGATGTTTTTGGATGATCCATGATGTTTGAGAGATACTTTTGGTAATTTCAATTTATGCTCAAAAGTAACATTCTTCTTGAAAAACTAAAGAAACACTGATGGAGAATGAAATTCTCCATGTATTACTTATTTAGGGTTTCAATTTTGACACTCTTATAAGAAGAAACCTGCTGGTAATTAAAAAAAAAAGCAGTGACAAGGTGCAAGACAAAGCAAGATATTAATTAAGTCAGACCCCCGAGATAACCATCAGAGCACTGGCCATTGGCAATCCAGCACCCTGGAGAGTTCCCAAGGAGTCCCCAAACCTGGGACAGATATGAAGAATATGGGAACAAACTACCAACTAGCATAGTGATGAGGCAGGGTGTGTGGGGCAGTAGTGGCTCAATGGATAAGGAATTACTTAGATTTTGTCTAACAAAGGGGAGTGAGAAGGATGACGGAGGAGAAAAAGAAGGAAAGAGAAGCCTAGTGCATAAACCAGAGAGTACAGACCTGTCTTTGTAAGTTACAAATAATGGTTAACATTCACATGCCAAGTACTATGCAAAGCACTTTACAAGCATTCCTTCTTGAATTCTTCAGTCACTGTATGAGTAAGCCGCTCATATAATTACCATTTAATAAGAGTACACTAGTAAATGAAGGCTTTAAAAAGTTAACGAAAGAAAATTTAAAAAATTTTTTAAAGTTAACTAAAGACCCAAATTCTAAATAACAAGTGCAAGAACCCAGATTTTAGCTCATATATGTATCATGAGGCTCAACTGATTAGAGGGCTTTGTAAATACTTACTACAGAATGTATGTATTAGATTGCCAAAGTATTTCTTCAATCCTACCTGTACATACAGCATGAGTTTTAAGATTCCTGTCTCTGTCTCTGTCTCTCTCTATCTCTATCTCTCTCCCTCTCCCCTAAACTCCTGGAATGTGACTACCACCAGGCAGAGGCCATCCAGGACCAGCCAGTCCCCCACCCTTCCTGAACACTCACTAGAGACTACAGACGCACGAGTGAAACTAGCTGAGATCTAAAGAACTTCCCAGCTGACCTGAGTTGTCAACCCAGAGGATCGTGAGTTAAGTAAGTAGCCATTGTTTCAAGCCACAGGGTTTTGGGGTGATGTGTTATGTAACAAAACCCAACTGATAATATCTGAATTACTTCACCAAGATCCTTCCAAATTATCTGCTCAACTAGGAGGCTTTTGAGCTGAAAACACTCGGGGCGGGGGCGCAGCACACAGGGGATTGAACCCAGGGCCTTCATACTGAGCTACATCACCAAACTTTTTTTTTTTAATTTTGAGACAGGGTCTCACTAAGTTGCCCTGGCAGGGCTCAAATTTGTGATCCTCCTGCCCCAGCCTCAAGAGTTCTGGGATTACAGCTATGTGCCAACACACCTGGCTATGAAAACACTCTTACCCAACTGACTTAAATAATAAGGAAAGACTATTAACTTATATAAGTAAGATACCATGGTATGTTATATCAAGGGCTCATTTATTTATTGCCTTTATGGTAGCAAAGATTCAGTTTTCTTCTATCTTTCCGTGTGCAACCCTTAGCATGTTGACTTCTGCTCTAATGAAAGCTGCCTTTGTTTTTTCAAGAGGTGTTGATTTCAGGCACCACATCTAGAAATCACAAAATAAATAGAGCAACTATTTCCCTCCATGAATCTTCTTCTCTTTTAATTAAATTTTTAGGAGTAAGGGAAACATTTCCAGAGAACTAACATAATCGGCTTAAAATAATCAAGACTTGTATCTGTTTCACGATGGAGTGTAGTAAAATATCCAACTATACTTGGTTCTGCCTTAAAGAAGCAGAAATGATCCTACAGATCATATAGGTAGCCTACTTGCTCCACTCCCTGTAGAAAGGGGCTATTTGGAGGGATGTTTTCTGTAGAGACTCCATTCCAACCTTAATGTTTGGGTTTTGAGAACTTCAGACCCAGAAGACACAACTTGCAAGACCATCTTTATAAACTTTGCTCTGGTCTGGGAGATCTTCTGTCTTAGTATCAACACCAGGCTAATTCCTCTACCCACTAACTATATATGATATAAACAGATAAGAGTGGAAAAGATAAGAAAGTCCTGATAAGACAAGAGGGATATTTTCCCAAACCACTATCTAATTTTTCCAGGAACAGAGATCTCCAAATGGTGTTAACAACTGCATAGCTAATACATGAGGTAGATGAGGAAATGTAAATCACAGAGAAAATACCATTCATGACTAACAAGTCCTTGTTATTGGGAAATTTTACTCAGATTGCACAAATAAAAAATGATCTCTCAGAGAAATCAGAGATCAGAGCAATCTGGAAGACTCAAACAGGCTTTATGAAGGAGATGGAAGTCTGAATCACAGATACTACTACTACTATCGACAATAATAATATTTAAACTTTGTTGAGTGACTTTGTTGAGTGTTATGGGCCAGAAAGTTTAAGTATTTACTTATGTTCCTTGATTTAATCCTCACAACAATCCTATGAGATGAGTAATAGCATCATCTCTATTCTTCAGATAAGAAAACTGAGACACAGAATCAAGATCATACAGCCTGGAAAACAAGGAAGCTGGGATTTAAAATCAGTCTGGTTTTAAAACCCATACTCTTTGTACTCAGAAAGGTCTTTTTGAGATCATTCTTATCATTGGGAAACATAATTCTTCATGAAAGTCCATAAAAGGAGACGAAGGAAAAAATGGTCCTGAGATGACATCAAACTTGCATGAGTTACAAACATAGTTTTTCTTTGTAATTATTTTTCTTTATGATTTCCACTGAGGGAAAACAACCAGTGCTCTACTCTCTCTTGGTAAGAAGCTATATTTTTCTCAGGAGGATCAGAATGCTCAGGACTAGAGAGTAATCAGATATCACAAATTCACAGATGACAACCCCTGGTGACATGGCAGCAATTTTATTGTCTTAGAAGTACACTTATGTTGGTGATATAGAGTAGTCATTCTCAGCCATGGCAATTTTGTTTCCAAGATGATGTTTGGTTGTCAGAACTGAGGGCAGAGTGCTATTGCTTCTAGTTGTTTGAGCCCAAGAGTGCTGCTAAGCATTGCACAATGCACATGACAGTCCCCTACAACCAGGACTTATTGGGCTCCAAATGTCAAATGCCTATACTGAAAAACTAATCTACATCATGCTATGAATGTATTGCTCTCAAGAACTACTGTGTGTGCATGATTCCCCTCCCTACATCTCACTGAGGGTCAAGCAGAGTAGGAAATCACTTACTCCCAGTTAACAAAACCGTCAGGGGATTAGAACACAAAGTATTTTACCTTGTTTAGACATGTGTATTTGCGTGTATGCAGAGCTCTGAATGAGGAGAATGTAGAAAAAAGAAAACATGTAGTATCAGACCAGATAACTAAGCCTGCCTAGAACAACACAAGGGGTGAACTAATACTTAAAAGTATTTCCTGCATGCAGAGCACCGGTGTACATTACCTCCCTGAGTACTCACAACCACCTATGTGGAAATTGCTTTGTTTCAAATGCTCAGTAAGGGTAGTAAGTAGTCTGTGTCATCCAGCAAGAGAACTAGGGTTTAACATAACAATGCACTTTCCAATACAACCCCTGCCTCTTTCCACTGGATGTGGTAAAAGTTGAGGAGAACTAGTATGAGAGTTGAAGAAGAAAATAATTGTGATTTTTTTGTTTAATTTTAAAGGGAGTAAAACAGAGCAATAAAATGAATCAAAACAGTGATAAGACTGTAGGAAATCTACTATAGTTACTATATTGCATATTGTTGTCCTCTAAATAGTTGCTCGGCTTTAGGTTTGCAAAGTCAATCAGACAACACAGGTCCTCCAGCTGGTTGCTAGGGTGGGGGTCTGTTCTCCTCTCCGCAGCCCATGCACCAGCTGGCTCACAGGCGGGGGCTTAGCTTCCTTCCTTGTTCTCCCGGATCCGCACTATGACCAGCTCCTAATTATGATTTTTCAAAATAGATGAAAATGACAGGATCCTTTTGCCTTGACGTCAATTCATAGATGATACTGTGCAGACAACTCTGCCTCTATGGAGAATGGAAGAGGAGGAAATGGACTGAGAGGATATAGTAAAGCTCACATTTGGTTCTAAGGGATAATTGCCTGACAGTAGTAAACACTGATGCATACTCTTGGAGGGTGTTGTGTAATCTGTTTCTCTGGGGGATTCTGTGGAATCTATCCTTGGCCAGGGAGGGCTCAATGTGGCCCTAGGGAGAAGACATGGATGGCCAGGGCTCCACTCAAATACTGCTCTGCAAATAAGCACAACTGCAGTCCTGCTGTGGCCTCTTTCCCTATCCCCTACTTCACTTCTACTCCCCCTGTAAGAACCTGGAGTTCACTAGGCACCCAAGACCATCTCTATTACATCCCTGACACTGATAAGAAGGTGGTTCCCTCTCTTCACTCCCAACTGTCAAAGGACCTCATTTCAGCCTTTTATAAGGTCAGTTAGGAATATCAGATCAAGGTGATAGGTACACAGGTGTTCATTATAACATTTTCCAACTCTTCTTCATGTATTGCCATTTTTATAATGAAAAATAACAGGAGGTAGTAAGAGTAGATGGTGTGGGGCCTCATCACCATATACGCACTTATGCTTCTACCCTGGGAGAGATGAGTAGGTATGAAGAAGTTTGAGTAAAGGAATGACATGGTCTAATTTCTTTTTTAACAGGATCTGTCATGGTTTTCACCCTCTAAATCTGTCTCAATGCCAGGAGAATGAGGAAATTTCAATTCTGGACACAGTTTTACCAGAGCCTCTGAAATGTGCCCTCTACTCACAAGAAAAGCACAAAGAGCAAGTGAGTTCAATGATGTTATGGCACAGGGATTAAACAGTTATCCCCATTAGTATGTAAATTGTAAAGCAAAACTAAAAGCCTTATTTCAAAAATGTCCAGTTGTGTAACACACTCAAACTGACCAAGATTCAGATTCCTCTCTGTGCCGCTAACCACGTATTCTGTGTTTACACCAAGGATCATCCGCGTAACCAAGCTGCACACCACGCATGCAGTCACGGGGCCTCTGACATCCCAACCCCGGGTCTCATCCTCCAAGGAGTACACATCTGGCATGGTGAGATGGAAGCTTGGGTTATTCTAGGAAGAGGAGCTGATGGCAAAATACTTTTAAATGAAAATAAGCTAAAAGGGTTGGGGATATAGCTCAGCAGCACAGTGCCTGTCTGGCAAGTGTGAGGTCATGAGTTTGATTCCCAGTACCAAAAGGAAAAAAAGAAAGAAAAAGAAAGAAAGAAAAAAAGAAAGAAAGAAAGAAAGAAAGAAAGAAAGAAAGAAAGAGCAAAAGAAAAAAAGAAACTAAAAGTAGAAGAGTAATTAAAACAGGAACAAAAAAATCAGTCAATGCGACTCCTCCATCATAACCTATGAACAGTTTTAAGTGCTGTATAATTTAAATCCATTTAAATCCATTAAGCCTCTGCATATTCTTTTTTTTTTTTTTTGAGACAGGGTCTCACTATGCGGTTCAGGCTGGCCTTGAGCTCACTTCACAGCTCAGGCTCGTCTCAAATTTGCAACAATCCTCCTGCCTCAGCCTCCCGAGTGCTGGGATTACAGGCATGCGCCACCACACCCGGCGGAGCCTCTGTATATTCTTTTGCTAAGCAGAATTAGTAATACTTGCTGTGTCTACCCAAAGGGTTGTTGTGTGAATCAAATAAGATAAATAATGAAAAATGGTAAAAAATAATAAATGAGGTCTGTGAATAAAATTTTTAATTATTTTTAGAAAGTGATATTGAGCTTATTTAGCTTGAATCCACAAAATAAAGAAAAAAGTACTTATTTAGGGAAAATACTTTATTAGATGAGTAAATATTATATCCAAGCTGACCAAGTCCTAGGAGTAAAATAACTTCTTCATCTGGAAAGATACAGAAATCTGTCAGAAAGAGAGTAGATGGGAATACATAAATATGTATCTATTTGGATTCTCAATAAGAAAGAATAAAGAACTATGAGAGCAAGAAAAACTGCCAAGTACGCTGATTTCTAGCCCCTCACAACACCTTTAATGTCACACTCTTACAAAGAACTATATTGTAATCCTTGGGGAGGTTTCATAACTGACATTTATTTGTTGGCTTATTGGAATGTGCTTGTCAAAGCACTACTTTCTACCACCACTGTACTATTTTTCCCCATTGTACCACTAACGTCAATCCTGCCATTTTTCCTATTACAGCTGTCCAAATGATAATCTAGCAAGGAAGCACAATATGTGATGAGAATTTAATATGAATCTCAGTCACTGTTAGAATGATGGCAAAGACATTAACATTGGCAAATTTCTGTGATGTTTGAATCAGTAGATTTTGGTCCTTATATTTTTTACTTTCCATTTTCTCTAGCTCTTAAAAGACAAGTTTGGCCGGGGATTTAGCACTTGCCTGCGAAGTGCAAGGTAATGAGTTCAATCCCCAGTACCAAAAAAAATAAAAAATAAAAAAATAAAAAAATAAAAAGCCGGGCGTGGTGGCGCACACCTTTAATCCCAGCACTCGGGAGGCTGAGGTAGGTGGAGCGTTGTGAGTTCGAGGCCGGCTTGGGCTACAACGTGAGCGCAAGGCCGGCCTGAGCTACATAGTGCGACCCTGCCTCAAAAAATCAGGGCTGGGAGTTTGGCTCAGTGGCTTAAGCGCCTGCCCTGGCAAGCGCAAGGTTGTGAGTTCAATCCCCAGTGCCGCAAAAAAAAATAAAATAAAAGGCAAGTTTGATCACCTGGAATTGTCCCAAGTGGAAGCCAAAAAGCTTATCATATGAATGAACTGGCTTATGGCCCTGTCCCACCCAGGCACCTTTGAGTCCTTACTTGTAAGAGCTGAAAGCAATGAAGAAATTGGTGACTCATCCCCACATACCTGTCAGACAAGTCAGAGGCACCAATGTTCAATGGCGGAGCATCTAAGTGCCCTTAGAATTTGACCAGTTGCAGCATTTTACCATACTGACTAGTTAATTTTAAAAAATGTTTGTCCATCCAATAGATAAAACTTTCAAGTGAAATTGGCTGGGAAAACAATTTATTCAATAAATGTCAACTTGTTAAACAATCATCATACAGTAAGGATAAAAAAGTAGTCATTTAATAAATAAATACTAATAAAAACTTCATTTAGAGCACATTTTGTTTACTAATTTTGCTATTTTTCCTTATTTCATTCTATTCCTGCAGTAACCCTTTGGGTATATACCGTAAGAACTGCTCTTTAAAGCTAATTTGTTTATATCAAATTTGGGACAAGTTTTTTCACCAATTCACTTTAATGAAACCTTTACACTTATAGAGTTACACAATTAGTAAATGCTAGTGTTAGAATTAGAATTGAGGAAGTACAGATAATACTGTACATTTAGCCATTCATTTATACCCAGGGGGACCTGGGTCAGCATCTCGTCACCAAACACATAAACATTTCTGCATTCAGTAATATGATAGCCTGATTAAGTACCATACATAAATATCATGAAGTATAATAAATGAAAACCATACCATTGTGTCTATTCATCTCAGGTGTTGATGCCAAGTGGTTTTGAGAGGTTTTTGGATTTTGGAGGTGCACATAAGGGATTAGGTGGTGTATATTGCCCTGGCTCTGGTGCGACCCACCACTTTGTGAAGCAGCCAGTCATTTACTATAGAATGACTACTTGTACACTTTTTCTCTCTTACCCCAAAATTTCTCTGGTTAGTGGACAAGCTATTTGTGGTCTGCAGAGAGGACATTAATTTTAATTTCATTATGCCCAAGAGAAAATTTGCTTTTGTTCATTCACTACAAGAGCTCAACTACACTTAACACAATGTCATTCGAGTCATTTTTTCACGTGTTTTTTCCTGATCAAAGAAAGGAGGAAGAAAGACAAGAGGCCATATCACAGAATCCAAGAAGGGAGAATTATTAGTGTCAAAGAGAGTGACAGGGTGCCCTAAACTGTAAAATGCTTTCAAGAGATTTAAGACAGTGAGGACCATAAAGCTTTGACCTTGACAACTGGAAATTCACAGTGATATTTGAGGGAGTTTTCTCAGAAGTGTGAAATGGAAACCAGAATGCAAAGAGTTGAGGAGCAAGTAGAGGGTGGTGAAGCCAAATATAGACCTAAATTTTTTGAGATGGGATCTCCTTATGTTGCCCAGGCTGGTCTTGAACTTGTGGACTCAACTAATCATCCTACTTCAGCCTCCCAAGTACCCAGGACTACAAGAACACACTACCATGACCAGCTTAGAGATTTATTTTTTAATTAACCAGAGTCAGTGTCCTTAAAGGTCTTTAGACATTTCTCTGTATTTCCTGAATCTTGCATGGTATTTAGAACAAAATAGTGGGTATTCAATATATTCTCAAGAAAGAAAAAGAAGGAAAGTGTGATAGAAGGAAAGGAATGTCGATGCATTTGCTTGTGTAAACAAGGTAACTAAGCATGCCAATTTTATAAAGAAAAACAATATATAAAATGGGAAACAAAATACTATGTTAAGGGGCCTCGTGAATTTGAAATAAAGGCCGGGAATTTGAATTCTTGAGCTTGTTTTTACCTTTTTTGGTTCTAAAGCTGTTTTATCCCATTCCTTTTTCCTTACCCAGGAGTGAAAATAAATATGTATATTTTACATGGTGATACTCACATATGAAATTTGAACCTTACCTTTTTTTTTTTTTTTTGTGGCACCTGGGATCAAACTCACAACCTCGCACCTGCCAGGAAGGCGCTTAAGCTGCTGAGCCAAACTCCCGGCCCTAAGTTTTTTGAGACAGGGTCACACTATGTAGTTTAGGCCGGCCTTGTGCTCACATTGTAGCCCAAGCCAGCCTCAAACTCACAAGGCTCTGCCTACCTCAGTCTCCTGAGTGTAGGGATTAAAGGCATGTGCCACCATGCCAGGCTTGATTGTTATCATTCTAAATCTAAGAACTCACAGCTTTCTTTAATCAGTTCTTGTTTTTCCTTGTTTAGTTTTGTTTTGCAATGTTGGGGATCGAACCCAGGGCTTCACACATGCTAGGCAAGCGCTCTCCACAGAACCACATCTCACTGCTTTATTTTATATTATGATGTTTGATATTTGTTCTCATGGAAAATGTGGATGATGAAACTATACATAAAAAAACAAAATAATGACATTTTACAATTACTCTATAAAAGAAGTCCAGATATTGCCATCAACTAATTTTTTTCTGTACTGATTTGGTTTATAGATGCTCAGTCTTTCCAGTTTCATCAAATAGTTTTTGCAAGGACTTAGAGAGTGAAATAACAGGTATATTTCCACTTACTTTACAATATTTTGTTTCCAGTACATAGCATCTCACAATGTGTTCCCTCATGGCACATTACATGATCATTAAATTAAAAATGAGACGTGTGGTTGATGATTGACCACTCTCTAATTACTCAGAGTGTTTGTCAAAGGCAGTAGGCAGGAGACATCAGCTCTATTTTGCTGTTATATTGACTGTGAAGGTTATAGCACATCTCTGCTAATGTGAAAAACTTCCCCAATAAGGATGTTTAGGGAAGCAGGCCTTTCCCAGTGGAAAAAGAAAATCTCCTCCCACCAGAAAAAATAATGAAGAAAATGATCTGGTAGTACAAACAGGTTCATTCCATGTTTTCAAAATAAGGAATATTTCTAAAATCAGTGCTTGTCCAGTTTTTCCCATAACTGAGACACTTACAGGCTTTTTCCTAACAGCTTTCCCATGAAATTTTAATACTTTAGATACACTGTTTAAGTTTCAGTATTGAGATCTTTTGGAAGGACACAACCCATTATACTATGTCAAATTCTGTCTCTGAACCATGCACAACTTATGCTCTGTTGATAGTGCTTGTCTTGCATTCTTCTTCCTGGCACACAGTAACTTAATTCAGATGACATTTTACCAGTGAAAGTCTCCTACGAGCTACACCACACTATTCTGGAGTATCCAGCTCAAAAAGGTATATGACAAAAAAAGGTTCTGTAATAAGGTACATCTTGCCAACCAAAAGACCAAATCTCATTCCTCTCCTACAAATAAGGAGGCCCTAATAATATTAAAGAGCATATGGTTGCCAAGACAAAATACGTGCATGTCAAAAATGTTGCACAGCTCATGAATTCAGATCCCTCCGCTTACGTACAGGTTTTGCTCCCAGAAGAAATAAGACTGTGAACTTGTGACAGCTACCTCTCATTTGCTTATTTATTAGTACATATTTTTCCAGGCTCTGACTATGTATAACTTTCAGCTCCATGAGAGCAGGGACCATGTCTGGCTTTGCTCATCATCATGAAATTTTAAAAAAAGGAAAGATGAAAAGGAGAAGGAGACAAGGAACTATGCTATGGGACTTGAACACAGACTAATACTATATTTACTATAAAGACTCAGACTTACAAAGAAATAAATAAGTAAAATGAAGTATCATAACCATGGGTAGCTATAGTGAGGTTAAAGCAATGATTAATTCTACTTGGCTGGAGGTTGGGAGGCAAAGTGAAATAGGTTAAAAAATAATGTTCACAGAGACCAGGTTACATTAAGATTTTTGTGAGTGCTAAAGCATTCTTGACTTTGTGGGCTCCATCTTACATAAACATCTATATTTTAGAATAATATAACTGTGGTACAAGATGAGTATAATTATCTGGTTGCTCTAGGAGCACAGAGCTAAGAGGCTCAACAAGGTAAGATGTTTAAGTGAGAAAGAGCCTAAAGACAAGCTGGAAGAGGCAAGGTTGGGAGGAAACAGCTTGTGCAAGGCCTGGAAGGGAAGAGATTTATGGATGACTGGGCGAAAAATGGAAAGAAAAAAAAGACACAGACAGAGACAGAGACAGAAAAAAGAGAAGGGGTAATAAATGAAGTCAGAGAGGGAGGTGAAGGTCAAACTGCAGCAAGTCCTGTGTTAGGAAGTCTGGCTTTAGATGGATAATGAGAAACCATTTAAAAGACTCCATTTTAAAAACTAACAACACCATGTTTGCATTTTGGGCATTCATTCAAACTGCACAGGCAGATATCATAGGAGACCTCCAGGACCCCTCTTTAGGGCCAAGGTTCCTATCCTCAGCTGCTGGGAATATTAGCTGTTGAAAGTGCACAATCCAGTCCTTGGACGGGAATTGTACCTAGCCACAGTGCGCTGCCTTTCTCAAGGGTAGACCCTTTCCCAGACAGCACTTATAGCTGTGAATGATTATTGTGGCAATAAAGGGGACTGGACCAAGGACAACCCAAGCTCTTGGGTTCCCTGAAGGCTGAAGCCTCTATCGTAACTACGTCGCTGATTACTTTTCCTCTTGCCTAATCCTACTCTGTTAATTTGCTGTTGCTACAAAGCACATTACTATGAACTTAATGGCTTAAAATAATACACATTTATCATCTCATTGAGTCTGTAGTCAGGAGTCAAGCACGGCATAGCTGGATTCTCTTCAACCTGTGAAGTGTTGGGCAGTTTGTATCCATGTCTAGACATTTAGCTGGGGAAAAAAAATCTCACCCTGGCTGTCATCAGAATTTTTTTCTTGTGGTTGTAGGAGTGAGGTTCCCAGTCTTCTCTTGGTTGTTAGCTGGGTGCTATCTTTGTGGACCAGCAATTCCTAGAAGCTTCTCATTTTCTTTCACATGGGTTTTCCCAACATGGTCACTTACGGAATCATGCCAGCATGGAGAATCTTTAGAACAAGTCTGCTAGAAAAGACTCTTATAAAAGCAATTGCAGGGGTCTTACATCCCATGACCTTTGTTTTTCTCTATTCATTAGAAGCAAGCCACAGGTCTGATACTCACTCAGGGGGAGGAGATTACAAGAAGGCATGAACACCAGGAGAGAGGAATAAGGGACAGCAATCTGCCCTACTTGCCTTCCTCATTTTGAACAGATTTCTCTCCTGAGAGTGCTGTCCAATTAACCTTCTGCATGCAACTACTCATTTTAAGGTCTGTATCCAAGGAACAACACTGGAGGCAGAGAAATGAGTTAGAGACTGTTGCTATAATTTAACTAAGGGAGATAGCAGGGAGAGAATGAATACCAAACTTTATTTCCATTAATAAATGTATAGTCCTTATTATGGCCTATTTGGAAATAAAATCAAGTCCATAGTCAAAGGAAATGAAGTCAGTTTGTCAAAGAAACATTGGCACTCCAGTATTTTTTGTGCCACTAGTCACAATAGCCAAGACATGGAAACAGCCTAAGTGTCTAGCGACTGATGGATGCATAAAGAAAATGTAGTGCATATATGCACACTAGAAAACAAGCCAGCAATGATAATGAATGAAATCCTGTCATTCACAACATCATAGATGGAATGAAGATCATTATGTTAAATGAAGTAAGCCAGGCACAGAAAGAGAGGTACTACATGATCTCACTCATATGAACGTTAACAACATTGCTCTCATAGAAGTGGAGAAGACAGCCAGGCGTGGTGGCACACGCCTTTAATCCTAGCACTCAGGAGGCTGAGGTAGGAGGAGCGTTGCGAGTTCGAGGCCGGCTTGGGCTACAATGCGAGCACAAGGCCGACCTGAGCTACATAGTGCGACCCTGCCTCAAAAAAGCCAGGGCCCGGAGTTTGGCTCAGTGGCTTAAGCGCCTACCTGGCAGGCGCGAGGTTGTGAGTTTGATCCCTGGTGCCGCAAAAAAAGAAGTGGAGAAGAGTAGGATGGTGGTTGCTGGGGCCTAAGGAGGGGAAGGTTAGAGGGATGGAGAGGGATCAAATTCTGGTGCGCTACTGCACAATAGGGTGACCAGAGAGAGATAATGCTAATGAACCACACTTTCGAAAAGCTAGAGGAGAACTGGGGATTTAAGTGCCTACCTGACAAGCGTGAGGTCATGAGTTCAACCCTCGCTACCAAAAAAAAAAAAAAAAAAAAAAAAAAAAAAAAAAAAAAAAAAAAAAAAAACCTAGAGGAAAAGACAAGTGTTTGAGGGGACAGATATGTTTAACCTGATTTAAACATTACACAGTGTATATACATAGTGAAACATCACATGGTAACTCATAAATATATACAATTTTTATGTTTATGTGCCAGCTAAAAAAAAAGTAAATTTAAAAAAATCAAGCCCAAAACCTACAACGTGTCTTCCAGCAAGGGTACAGACAACAAAAATGACAGATTAAGCATAACTGATAAAAATTAGACTCACTATGTTCCACAGCATGACAATAACTCTCAGAACATAATCAGCCACAGGATCAGAAAGAAGTGATTACCACTTTATTAAGTTAGCATAAATTGGACTTTCACAAATTGCAAAAACAAACAGAACTACCCTCTTAGAGACTAGTATTGAGAAAATATACTAGAAGCTGTTGACATGCTAACAGAATAAAATTCCACCTTGTAAATCAACATTCCCATTTTTATTCATCTCATTTAAAATTGTTTACTTTTGCTTACCTAGTCACATAGAGAGCAATATCAACAAGATTCAAAAAGGACCCATTTTCTATGATTGCTGTACCATATTATAGGTATTCTCTACTGGAAAAATTATTTCCTTTACATCTTCAAAGTGCAACTGATATATATATATTGTGTATATTATATAATATATATATATGTATATATATATTTCTGGCTTTGACTCTAGAAATGCTTAAATCAATAACTACAAGCACCACATGGCTACACTTACATATTGTGCTATAAGAAAACTACTTTTAAATATTCTGAATAGTCAACACCTTACAATTTCAGTGGTCTTTATAGGTATAATTGATTGCTTATCACTTTCAAGAACATTCCACCCTTCTTCCAAAACAAGAATGGTAAAATAAAATATATAATCTGCCCTTGGTATTTTTGGAGTGCTTAGCAGTCACACAGAAACAAGTGTTAGGCTTCTTGGAGAAGCAGAACAGCAGCCCCTCAGAGAGGGGTGAGCCGCTCATCCTCCGTCATGAAGACATCATTAATGTGCCCTCCTTTCATGTCCAGGGAATCACAAGGGATGCTGTTGGCAATTGTGTCCATGTTTTCCAACTTGTCCTCTGTGTCATCCACTTCAGATGATTCTTTGCTTTTCCTAAAAGCACATAAACACAGTGATTGAGGTCTAGGAGAAGAAAGCATGGCTGAGTAAGGTCTTCTGCACAGACGTGGAGAATAGAAATGGGCATGGAAACCTTAGAATAATGAAATAATTGACAATATTGTGTATTTTCATAAATTTTGAAGATCATAAAGTGTTGGTGAGGTGAAAGGATATTATCAAAATAAGAATTCTGCGTGAACAACATTTACACATTGATTGGAACAAGAGTCTTATTTAGAACATTAAAAAATGTATATGACTCAATATATGTACACATATACATGAATTAATATTGTGAACATACAAAGATATACACATACATTCACATAGACAAATTGCTTGAAGGCATGTGAGGAAAACGTATGGTACACTGGCAAGTTTAAAAATTTAGGTCTAGGAGAACTTAATAAAAATACAATTAAAAAAGTAAGCTGTCTGACAGGATTTGACAAAACTTCATAAAAAGCAGTTGTTATAATTTGTAGATATCACCAATTGGCTCTAATCATTACAAAATAGTTATATTAATTTGTAATTCAGGTTTTTGGGACTCAGTACATATTTTCCTAATTATATCACAGCCCACAGCTGCAAGTCCAAGTCATTCTGAAAAATTCTACATGACAGAATTTTTAGTTTCTCACACTTTTGACCCTTTATATACCCTGCTACCCCAGTCCAAGGGTTAACCAGATCCTTAGTTTCTCTGCAATGTGGAAAGATACAGCCCCAAAATTGAAAGTGTTTCCTGTCTGTTGTGAAAGACTAAGACACTGAGCCAATTAGGCTTGATATTATGGGATAAGGAAAAGAAAAGCGGCAGTTGGCTCTGGGCAACCACAGGGAGAAACGGTTTCCCTGAGGCTTGGGTGCTGGGACACCACTCTGTGGAGGGAGAGAGGGAGGGAGGAAGGGAGGGGAGGAGGGAGACAGGAAACGACAGAGAGGAAAGGAGAGTATATACACCCATGAAATTTCTTTTTCTTTTCCGTTGTATTTTTTAATGGAGAGAAAAAAACATTCATTTTTCTACCTTAGGAATTAGAAGTCAGCATGGATTCTACCAGGATTTGGTGATGATTTATTAGATAATTTCAAGGAGTTGAAGTTCATAAAGAAAAGTAAAGTAGAATTCCAATACTGTAGGTTGCAATGTCATCATTTGAAAGTATTTTGTCATTGTAGATGCCACCATCAAATTGCACAAACACTATAGACAATCATTAAATTGGGGTTTTAAATATTAATTTATAAAACTTTTAGCTAATGCTGGGCTGCAAGTTGGGAGATGTAGTCCCAGAGACTTGGAAAAGAAAGACACTTCAGGCCATTCCACACATCAGCAATCAGGGGTCAAGCCAGGTTGGGTACACTAGAGTGTAATGTGATGAGATAGTCCTCCAGTCATGTTAAATCACTTGCTAGAAGACGAGAACATTTTAGCCCCTCCTCTAGTGGGCAGATATACTAGTCCATGGAAGTGGACTTTCTAAGTCTTCCAGAAAACAACCATCAGTCATCACTTCCGTTCACAGTATCCAGCATTTATTAACAACGTTTCTGAGTGTTTACCATGTGGAAGAGATGCAGTCTTTCCCCTAAAGGAAAGTACTCAATGAAAAGGGAAAATTGCAAATTCACTTATTTTCCCTCTCTTCATTTTAATGCTTTCTAAAGGGAGGAGTGCCATTTCACGGGAATGAAACCCTGGTAGGAAATGCATACTTATAAATTATCATCCAAAAATGTCTACTCCTGCAAATTGCACCCAAATTATTCCTCAATGGGCTTGGAGTTAATGATTTTTCATAACAATAAATAGATTTTAAACAGTCAAATCCTATCCTGAAATTTGTGTATGTAAGTATGAAACCTGTGTTACGAAACTTGTAGTGAATGGGACCTTCTGAAGTAGCTGGCAATGCAATAGCAGTTGTAGAAACACTGGATTGCCAGTGTGTATTTACTGGTTTCATCAATAGAAGTCATTTTTATGGAGTTAGAAGAAAAATGGCAGGGAGTGGATGTGTACAGATCAATGCAAGGCATTTCACCTTCCCCTCCCCAGCCACAAAGGAAAAATAACCTATCAGGCATCATGATGAATGTGGAAAAACTAAAACGGAAGCTGTAAACAGATGAGGAAAGCTTTCTCCTCTTTAGAGGAAGGGATATTTTGCAAACAAAAAGATGTTAAGGGAAATCTCTGTGGAAATGTACCAAATTGAGCTGTATCAGTAGCAAATCAGGTACATACCATTTTTCTGACCTTAGATCCAGCTGTTCAGAGTCTTGGCATTGCTGGGCTTTACTAACTGCAATGTCAGTAACTTGCTGGCTGGTAGATGTGATAAGCAGCTCAAAGGTTATCTAACAGTAATAGAGTACTTTGTCATGTTTCATAGTGTGTGCTGTAATAAACTGATTCACTGCCTGTGCATTGCTCTTACTAAGAATAATAAAACTTAACTGTCTTTCTAGATCATTCTGATTTGATGTCCTGCTAAACATAAGTCTTTGTTCCTGAAAAATAAAACTGAATGTTAATGACTTCTGCACCCACACAATCAGGTGGTTCTGGAAGAGGATAAAAAAACCTATGACTAAACCCCGCCATAGGAGCCTTCAGAGCAGATATCTCTCATAAATCCAAAGAGAAGAGGGGCAATAGCAGGGACAAAAGAAGTCTCTGGTGGCCCTCAGAGTTGGAAGTGTAAAGGGACAGGATTTGCTCTGTTTGGAGACAAAGTGGTTGGCGGGGTGGGGGGGGGGGAGGACACCAGAAAAAGTATTTGTGTCCTTTTAAGTAAAATAGGGCCAAAGAGCTAAGGTCCAAGAATAGCCAGAAAAACAATAAAGGACAGATGAATATGATTTTCAAACAAGATAGAATTACTGGGGAATTGGGAATGTCCTCATAATCAGCCTGGATAATTCCTGGGGGGAAACATCAGCGTTATTAGGACAACTTGAGTGAGCAGCACAGGAGCCTGACAGGCTCTGGGGTCGTCTATCTGGTTTTAAATCCTAGTACCACAACTTTCTAACCATGTAACTGTGGGCAAGTTGTTTTACATCTGCCATGTAATAGCAATAATTGCAATGTTAAGTATCTATTACGTGGCAGAAATCAGCCTGGGCACATTGTATACAACATCTCATTTAATTCCCACTCCACTATTATGCAGGTTTCATTATTATCTCTGTTCTTCATATGAAGAAACTGAGTTTCAAATATGTAGAACCACTAGTATTTCAGAATGGAACAAGAGTAGTGAAAGGAGCCAACCTAGAATTCTATTTTAGTTTCCCCAGGTTCCACTTAAAAACACATGGTGGTTTCCTTTTGGGTATGTACACTTAAACACAGCAAAGGGAAAGCATTTACTCTGACTTTTCTCATTTTATTTCATTTTTATTTTTAATACAATTAATTCATTTAATTAAGACTTCATAAGAATGTGAAGGTGTAGGAAATGTTGGTTAAGCCCCCATCACCTTGTGGGAAAAGCGAGATTTGTGGAAAGTCAAATGTACTTTTATCTACTACTCACTTTATGGGAAAAGAAATATAACTAGACCCAACTGAGAAAACTTACTACGGACTCTGCTCAGCTGTGAATATTGACTAGGGTTCTATGTCCTAAGTCCTTGACCTGGCTTTGTTACCAACTCCAAGATTATACTCTCCATGTAGGCAAGGACCATCCATGTTATCTGTGTTTGTCACTTCTATGATACATAGTATAGCTCCTATCAAAGCATGAGTGGTCAATAAAGAAATAAAATAGTTTACCTCTCTGGGGTTTGGTTTCTGGAGTGTTGTATTCCGATAATTGGTAAGATACTGTCCTAAGAGCCAGTTGCAATCTTAGATCTAACTAAGGTCCAACATTATAGTAATCTATTTATTATGTACAGGGTTCATAAATCAATTCCACCATGTACCTCTAAGTCTGAAAGTGCAGTGTGTCTGTGACTCTCTTACATACCACAAAGTGTCAGGTTATATAAAATTATCACTGTGTGACTGCTTTTTATGGTTATGCTAGTAACCTACATTGATGCAACACTTTCCAGTCTATAAGCATTTCGTGCATTCTGATTTTTCCCTTCTCATCATTATAGCTATTTGAGAAAATACTATTTTTCATATGTGACTTTGTCAAGGTCACTCAGCTAATAAATGTCAGTGCCTGAGACTGGAACCCAAAACTAAGAGTCTTGATGGAATGCTTTTTCTATTAAAACATGCATCACATCAACTTCATCATCCTCACCACCATCTCTATCACTATCACTATAAAGCTGGCCAGATAATTAAGACACTACTTCCAAGCTGGGGCATACAGATCCATAGGCTTCATTATGAGTGAATGTAGTTGGTCCCGTGCCTGCTCACCTGTTCTGTTCCCTAGTCATAGCCCAGGAATAAAAAGGAAAAGAACCACTTTTCCAATTCTTTTCCTTCAAAAAAAAATCTCTCCTTTCCAGGAACTGCTATTTTCAACCAGATGTTGATAGAGAAACAACCTCCTCAAATTATTTCACAAAGAGATGGCAGTCGTAATGATGTGCTGAGCTAGACAGTTAAAGGCCTCCAAGGGCTACTTGCTAAATATTCACAGTTTTTCAGCCATAATAGGTAATTGGCAAATACTACAGAAGGTATATTTTTAGAGCATTGATTGATCATTTCATCACTATTATACTGACCAGGACACTTTGTAGGATCACTGTCATTTTTAAGATATGTGCTTATTCAGTATGATAGTGGCATCAAAACAGACACAGACCAATGGAACAGAATAGCAAGCACAGAAATAAATCCACACACTTACGGTCAACTGATCTTCAATAAACGTACCAAGAAGACACAATGAGGAAAAAACAGTATTTTCAATAAATACTCTTAGGGAAAGCAAATATTCTAATGCAGAATAAAATAGGGCTACAATCTCACGTCAAATTTAAAAATCAACACAAAATGGATTAAAAACTCAATGTAAGCACTGAAACTATAAACCAACAGACAGAAAACTCTGTGACACTGGTCTGGGCAATGAATTTTTGGACATAACACCAAACTAAAAAACATGTGAACAACAAACAAACAAATCAATACAGTGAAGAAATAGCCAGTGGAACGAGAGAAAAGATCTGCAAACCATACCTCTGTTAGGGGACCAATATCCAAAATACACAAAGAACTCAGCTTAATAGTGAAAACAAATAGCCTGATTTTAAAATAGGCAAATAACCTTAATATACAATTTTCAAAAGACATACAAATGACCAGCAGGTATATGGAAAAATGCTCAACATCACTAATCATCAGTGAAATGCAAATCAATACCACAATGAGATATCACCCACCTTGCACATGTTAGAGTGTCTATTATCAAAGAGGAAAGATAACAAGAGTTGGCCAGAACATGGAGAAAAGAGAACGCCAGTACATTGTTGGTGGAACGTAGATTTGTACAGCCATTATGGAAATCTGTATGAAAGTTTCTCAAAAGATTAGAAATAAAACTATGGTCTATCAGTTGTACTTCTGGGTATATATCCAAAGGAATTGAAACCAGTATGCCAAAGAGAATAGCTGCACTCCCGTCTTCACTGCAACATTACTCACAATAGCCAAAGTATGGAATCAATCTGATTGTCCATCAGTAGACTAGTGGATGAATTAAATGTGATATATACATACAATGAAATCAGACTTGGAAAAAGAAAATTGTGTCATTTGCAACATTCATGAAACTGGAGGATGTCATGTTAAGTGAAATAAACCAGACACAGAATGACAAATAACCTCATGACCCTCACTTACATATGAAATCTAAGAAAAGTCAAACTCGTGGAAGCGGACAGTAGAATTATGGCTTCCAGGACCTAGAGAACAGGAACAGGCAGATGCTGCTCAAAAATACAAAGTTTCGGGAGAAGAACAAGATGGCAGAACAGTAAGCAGCAGAGTTAACAGCCTCCCTGAGAGATACCATCCAGATGCCAGGATATAGCAACATGGGGAAGATAAGAAGGAAGGAAGTGGGCCCTCTGGACCCAGGAAGAAACTAAAGTGAGAATTGAAGCCCACAGAAAGAATAAAAAGAAACACTTAAACAAAGAAGGTGGTAGCTGGCGGCACCTCTGCCTGGAGCTGGACCCACTGTGTGGAACCTGGGGACGCACGATCAAGGTGCCATGGCAGCGGCGACCCCGGAGGCCTCTGCTGAGAGAGGCAGCATTGGAGGAGAGTGGCAGTGGACAGGGGGAGCAGACCTGGAGAACTGAACTGGCTGATGGTGAGTGTGCAGAGGTCTTTACCCTCCCACAAGAGAAAGAGATTGGCTGGGAGACATCTTGGAGTTGGGCTGGGGACTTCTAGCTGGGCGCAGTCCCATGGAGGTTGCTCAGGCTGAGCCCTGCCCACTACGTGCATCCTGGGGGCCACCTCAGAGGGTCCCTGTGGGTGACCGGCTCGGTCTGGAGATAGCAGCTCCACGTGCGCTCCAGGGGTGCTGGTGGAGAGTCCGTGGGTGACCGGCCCAGGTTCATGGGCAACGGCCCCACCCCTGCCACACTGTACCAACCATGGGGGAGCCAAGGTGGGCTGGGGAAAGGCGGCGGATAGCGCTGTAACAGCACCTCCAATGGCAACCATCAGATACCCATAATCAACACTGGCTAGAAGAAACAGTCTCACTTCAGAGAAATTGTGACCCATGTGAGGAGTGCCTGGGTCCCCAGTACCCATTTGCCCAGAAGAACCCAGGAATATGTCAAGACAAAGACGCAAAAGGCAGTCTCTGGCCTCCAATCCAAACAGAGCAAGTCCAGGAGATGCAAACACAGAAGAGATCGGAAGTCCCACAACTGAAGTTTCTGAGGTGATGGCAACTGAAGTAAAGAAACAACTTCAAGAGGCTATAAAAGAAATTAGAACAGAAATACTAACTCAACTAGAAGAAGAAATGAAAAACATAATAAAAGAACTGCTAGGCAACTCTAAAGGAGTCATAGATGAAAAAAATGGAGCATAGGAAAACGAGGGAAACCTTGAATGAACAATACAAAAAAGATTTAGAATACATGAAACAGATTCAAAGAGATAACCAGGAAATCAAAAACTCCAATGAAAATTGGCAAAACCACTTGAAAGAAACTAAAGATAGACTTTCAAACCTTGAAGACAGGTTTGCAGCTTGTGATCGTGAAAGGAAAGATCTCTTAAAAATAACAAGAAACCTGGAAGTAACAATACAATGGCTGCAAGACAACCCAAAGAAACATAACTTAAGAATAAAAGGTGTGAGTGAAAAAGCAGGGGTCAGTACAAATGAAATTAAAAGCCTATTTACAGAAATAATTTTAGAAAACTTCCCAAGCATGGGAAAAGGAAGTGACTTTCAGACAAGGGAAACATATAGAACTCCAGCTAACCATAACCAAAACAAATCTACACCCAGACATATAATAATCAAGATCCCAGAAATTCAACACAAGAACAGAATATTAAAAGCTGTTAGAGAAAAGAAACAGATCACCTACAAAGGAAAACCCATCAGAATCATGACAGACTTCTCAACACAAACCATCAGGTCAAGAAGAACTTGGAGTGAAGTATTTCAAGCCCTGAAAGAAAACAACTTCCAACCCAGATTGATGTACCCTGCAAAATTATCTTTCAAAATTAACGGAGAAACAAGATACTTCCACAACAAAGAACAACTGAAGGAATTTATGACCATCAAGCCAACTCTACAAAGAATACTAAAGGACTTTTAGAGAGAGATAAAAAAGACCACAGCTCCAGAAACAGTGGCAGAGGGATATCGCCAAGCGGGGCAGACAATTGAGTAGAGAGGAAAAGTGAGCAGCCAATTGCAGGAAAGTGGCATGACAGAGACAAGGCAGTGCATGTTGGCCTTAACCATTAACGTAGATGGCCTCAATCCACCAATGGAAAGAAACACAGGCAGAGTGGATCAGGAGATAGAATCCACCAATATGCTTTATACAAGAAACACATTAAACTCGAAAGGGAGTTCATAGACTGAAAGTCAAAGGGGAGAGAACAACGCTATATGTGACAGGGAACCAGAAAGAAGTGGGGGTAGCTTGCCCATTAGCTACATAGTGGACAAGAAAGATATGGCATTTTTATCCAATGGAAAGCTACTCAGCTATAAAGAAAAATAACCTCAAGCCTCTTGTAGGTAAATGGATACAACTTAAGATCATGTTCATGGATGAAATGGACCAGAGTCACATGGGTGAGCATCACGTTATCTCCCTAGAACAAAAAAAAACTAAAGGCATTCGTATGATTCAAAATACACAATACATATTATAAAAATCAAAGGGGAGGAAGTGTCTAAAAAGGGCAGGCAGTGGCCACTGTTAATCTATCATCGGGATTAGAGTCCTGTATTGTTTTCATTGAGCTATTTAGTTTGGTCTTATTCTACTTTGGTTTGCCTAATTTTATTATATTTGATGGCATAGACAGCTATTTCAAAGATAACAAAACACATTATGCTAGCCATTATTGATATCTGATCACCCTGTTTTGAAACCCTATATTACTTTCATTGTTTCGTTTTGAGTGATGTTATCCTATTTTGGTTTGTTTGATTGTATTATGACTGATGATATAAGCAACTGCTTAGAAGATAACATGAGGCATTATAGTAATCAGTGTTGCTTTACTATGTATTACTTCCATTGTTTTGTTTTTCATTGGTTTTATCCTGTACTATTTTGTTTGATTGTATTGTGCCTGATGGTATGGGCAGTTATTTTGAAGATAACAAGAGGTCTTTTAAGGGGAAAGGAGGAAAGAAGGAAGGGAAAAGGAAAAAGACATAAATCTGTATATAGGTATACATAAGATAGTTAAAATGACTATACTACTAAATGCATTAGTTATTGAAAAACAACAGTTAATACTCTTATGATTGGATCAATTTTACATGTCTATATCTGTTAATCTAAACAACCCCTTTGAAGGTAACGATATGCAATATTACAACCATTGTCAAATTCCAATCATCTCACTTTGTAAACCTATAATGTTATTGTATTGGATTTATTGCTGCTGTTTGTTTGTCTCTTTTGCTTTTTGTTTTTCTTTCCTGTGTCCATTTTCTCTTAAATAAAAAAAATACGAAGTTTCAATTAGATATACTGTATACCATGATGACTATAGCTAATAATAATGTATATTTGAAAACTGTTAAGACAGTAGATATTAAGTGGTCTCATCATAAAAAATGCTAAGTGTGTGGCCAGGAATGGTGGTGCACACTTGTAATCACAGCACTCTGGAAAGCTGAGGCAGGAGAATCTCAAGTTTGAGGCCAAACTGGGCAACTTAGCAACTTAGCGATACCCTGTCTCAAAATAAAAAATAAAGGATCCAGGATGTAGCTCTGCACCCTGGGTTCAATTCTCAGTACCAAAACAAAACAAAACAAAACAAAAATGCTAAGTATAAGCCAGGCGTGGTGGTGCACACTTTTAATCCCAGCACTCGGGAGGCTGAGGCAGGAGGATCACAGGATCGTTGTGAGTTCAAGACCATCTTGGGCTACAAAGTGAGTTCAAGGCCAGCCTGAACTGCATAGTGAGACCCTGTCTCAAAAAGCAGGGCCAGGGGTTTAGCTCAGTAGCATAAGCGCCTGCCTGACAGGGGCAAGGCTGTGAGTTTGATCTCCGGTACCAAAAAAAAAAAAAAAAAAAATACTAAGTTTATGAAGTGATGGATATATGTTAATCAGTTTGATTTAACCACTTCACAATGTATACACATAACAAAGCACAATCTTGCATACCATGGACATATGCACAATTTTGTCAACTATTCCTTTAAAATGAAATGAAATAAAATAAAATAAAATAGACGTTTACTAACTAATAAAATCAAAGCAAAGAGTCAGTGAACTGGAGAATTATCTAAAGTATCATGGCAATATCTGGGTGGAAAGAAGATCCTTTCCAAGCATGCTTTAAGCACAACAATGGGTTAAATTGATCTTAAATAACAATAATATTTGCTATTTGTTTAACATACTATATTCTGAGTATCATTCAAGCTTAATGAAAGACCTATGAGATACTGTGTTCCAGGTGCAGATGGAAAAACTGAGATCCAAGGAAATTAGGTGACTAGATCAAGATCATATATGTAAAGAACACAGCTGGTATTTGAGTTTACCTGGTTTGAACTCCAACCCAAACTCTCCACATTATAATTAACACGATGCTGTTATTGACAAAACTAATGCAATTACTAAAGGTTTGCATGAGACATTTCCTCAACAGTAATTTTAAATATGCATACATCCTAGATGACTCTGATGTTCTCCATAGTAACTTAAATGACCCTGTGGTTCCCGCAGATCATTTAAGATTTTGGACCATAAAAACTATGATCATCATTATCCACGGATAATGGATATGGATAGACTGGATTGTTAAACATTTCTCTGTCTCCCTCAAGACTAAAGACTTGAGGAAGAGCAGCTCCTATCTTTTCCATGATTAAAAAGTTTTCATCACAATTATTAGAGATCTCCCCATTTCAGATTGCACCCTCTCTTCATCTTTGAAGCAATATTTTGCCTATGAGAAAGCTACCACAGAGTGTATGTATCAAACAAAACACAACAAACGATTTATCTCCAGGAGGTTGTCATAATTATCTTCACTATATTTGCTAATTATTGACCCTCTCCAGGTTTACACAAGAGATCTGTCCATCTGCTTTCCTAGTCTGAACATGAAATGAATTTATGAAGGCAAAGATGTAACAAAAGCCTCATTTCTCCCAGGCAACAGATTATGATGGCACACATCTAATTACTATATTACTGCAGAATCTGCCCAGAAGGAAATAGCTCATCCTATCACAAACTGACTGAAAGACCAGCAAATGGCAAGATAATAAAATAATAGTAACAGCTAACACTTATTGAGTGCTCACTATGTACCAGATACCACTCTAAGCACTCTATAGTATTGACTGCTTTATTCTACCAGGTTAATTATTTCCAGTACACCTTACTGTTGCTCTAGAAAAGTTATCTATGTGCAGACAGTAAAGATAAATTCAACCAGCTTGACTCTAGCACTGCAAACCATATTCTTCCAAATTTGGTTTTCTCGACTCATTGTTTGTGCTTCCTGATCTCTACACAGCTAAGGGATTATACACAAGGACACAATCTAAGAGGTATTTTGAATCTAAGTGGCCTATTTCCAGAATCCACTTTTCTAACTCCTACATTACATTGTATTAATGAAGAAAATGAAACCACAGAATCAAACACCTCAGAATTAATACTAAACTTAAAATTACTAAACATAGGTATTCTAATGCTACAAAAGAATTTTCTTAAAATTCTGAAAACAAAAACCAAAACACACACCACATGTCAGGTTTTTCATTACATGTCATGTCAAGATCATTAAGAATATCAAGCAAGAACACCTTGATGATAATCTTTGTGTTTAATTTGAGGCACAGATACACAGCATGTTTAGTGCATGGTGTTCATATATCATTTGTGAAAAAATTACAACACCTAAAATTTAAGATACTTCCTGCCAGTAACTAGGGTAAAACATGAAAAGTAATAAACATCAAGAGAAGCATTACTTGAACACACAGTTGACCAAACACATCCCATATGCCTTATGGATACTAACACTTCTCAAAATCATGTCCCTTAGACTTTGGAATGCATACCCCTATGATTTCCATTTACTAGAATTTTTTTCTCAGGACCAGAATGGAAAGTTTAGAAGCCTTAAATGTTTAGTGAAGAACTGCGGCATCTCCATCTTCCCCTCTGGATTAGAGGTATTTATAAACAAAATTATATTCCTTTTTCATCATGCTGAGAAATCCTTCTTCCTCTCTTTCCCACTACTTCAGTAACTCCCCCGTTAGTCTGAAATGCCCTCTTGAGGCCATATCAGTCATTCAAACAGCAAAGTTTGCAAATGCCCCCAGAACCCAGGTAAATGAACTCAAGAAGTAGGATCCTATGTATAAACTATTAAATTGGAAGTTCTCATGAGTCATGAATCCCAGCACTCTGGGAGATGCAGGCAGGAGGATCACAAGTTCAAGCCTAGCCTAGGCAATTTAGCAAATTAAGAGAGATCGCGTCTCAATTTAAAGCATAAAAAAGGAATGGGGATGTACACCATATGAATAACAATTACAATGAATGTTTAAATTTTTTAAATTGATGACAGTAAAAGACACATTGCCATTAATTCCCTTCAAAATGCTCCCCCTTGCTTTGAACACATTTATTTCCTTTCTGAATCAGTTCTAGGGGGGCCCTCTGTTGTGCCTTTAGTTGCACTGTTGTAGCTGCCTGGATGTCCTGAGTCAATTCAAAGTGTTTACCTTTCATGGTCATTTTGACTCTGAGGAACAGTTAGAAACTGCACAGTGCCGGATCTGGTGAACAAGATGGATTAGAACACACCATAATGTCTTTATGACCCTTTCTGTTGGATAGCACTTTGCAGCAGCATTCCCCGTAGTTTTGATGATACCTCATAAACATGTGAAACAAGACTTCCAGAGTTGCTTCAGAAAGTGCCAGTAACAATGAGTTAAGTGTGTTTGAAGTGAGGGTGAGTGTCTTAAGGAGGATTAATGGCAACATGTCTTTTACTGTTATGCATCTTTTAAAAATTTAAACATTTACTATATTTTTTTAATCACGCCATGTAACTCAGTACAAAGAAAACCCTGGGTTCAATTTCCAGTACTGCAGTAAATAAATAAATAAATAAATATTGAAAACTCTCTAATTAAGTGAATAAGGATAACCTGGATGCTCATTAAAATGCACCCCCTAGGCGGGCATGGTGGCGCACACCTTTAATCCCAGCACTTGGGAGGCTGAGGTAGGTGGAGCATTGTGAGTTCAAGGCCCGCTTCGGCTACAATGCGAGCGCAAGGCCGGCCTGA
>RJWM01000010.1:0-79014 GCA_004363535.1 Dasyprocta punctata
TGATCTGTTTCTTTTCTCTGACAGCTTTTAGTATTTTGTTCTTGTGCTGTATTTCTGATACCCTTATTATTATATGTCTGGGTGAGGATTTATTTTGGTTGTGGTTAATTGGGGTTCTGTATGCCTCAGTTACCTGTATTTCAGATTCTCTTCCCATGTTTGGAAAGTTTTCTGCTATTATTTCTGTGAATAGTCTTCGTAGGTCATTAGTATTGACCCCTGCTTTTTCATTTATGCCTATTAATCTTATGTTATTTCTCTTGGCATAATCTTGCAGCTGTTGAATTGTCGTTTCTTGGTTCCTTACTACTTTTAGGAGATCTTTTCTTTCATGGCCATGATCTCCCATGCTGTCTTCAAGATCTGAGATTCTATCTTCAGCTTCATTCAGGCGATTTTTCAAACTTTCCATGGAGTTTTTTATTTCCTGCATTTCCCTTTGAATCTGTTTCATGCATTCTGTTTGTGTCTTGTATTGTTCATTCAGGGTTTTGATCCTTTTCTTAAGTTCTTCTATTTTTTTTATCTTGCTCTTCTTTAGATACACACAACATTTCTTTAATGATGATTCTCATTTCATTTTTTAGCTGAGAGTATATTTCTGATTTGAATTTCTCTATAGCTTCATCAAGCTGTTTCTTTATTGCATTTTCTATCATTTGAAAAAGTCCATTTGTGTGACTCCCACCATCTTCCATTTCAGTGTCTCTTGGGTTTGTTCTTTGTGGGCTGGGGGACTGAGACTGCCTCTTGGTCTTTCGTTTTGTCACTTTCTTCTAGATCCTATGTGGTTCTGTTTCCTGTGAAGCTGGCCTGGCGTTCCCCTGAGATTCGTGCTGATTCTTGGGTCACGCTGAATCGTGGGACCCGGTAGGGCTGTGTCCTGAGTGCAGCAAGGGAGGGCGGCCTCCCGGGGTGTGCCAGTGGAGCCTCTGCCTTAACTGGGTGGGGGCCAAGGCCTCCCGGTCCCGGGCAGCTAGGCGGAGTGCACCCCGGAATGATGCTGCCCCAACCCTGGGTCTGTCTGCAAGTTCAGAACCACAGTTGCATGGGGGCAAGCCTGGGCGAGTCCCAGGCCTACAGTGCCAGGAGCAATCTGGCTGGGCCGGGGTCCACGTGTGAGCTCTGGGATGCCACATGCACAAGCCGCTCCACTGAAGTATGGAGCTCGCGCGCGCTCTGCACTCTGGTGCAGGGAACCCAAGCTCTCCAAGTCCCTGCAGTTATGTTGGTCAGTCCCCGGTGAGCAGCTCTGGGGTCCTGGGCTGATCTGGGCTGGGCTGCGTACCTCTGTGTCCTGCGAGGCTGGCCGGGTGTTCCCCTGGGGTTCGTGCTGATTCTTGGGTCACGCTGAATCGCGGGACCCGGTAGGGCTGGGTCCTGAGTGCAGCAAGGGAGGGTGGCCTCCCAGGGTGTGCCAGTGGAGCCTCTGCCTTAACTGGGTGGGGGCCAAGGCCTCCCGGTCCCGGGCAGCTAGGTGGAGTGCACCCCGGAGTGATGCCGCCCCGACCCTGGGTCTGTCTGCAAGTCAACATGTATACATTTTACACAATTATAAAAAATTAAACCAAAATGACTAGAAATAAAAATCAAAATGAAACAACTTAATATTAATTATAGCAACTTATTTTAAAAGGTTTGAATTTTGAAATAATTTCAGACTTAGAAAGTTACTGAATATTTTGCAATTATAAACCTAGCTACTACTATTCTAGCAATGCAACCTGTTCCCATGGCACTTTATCATTCTTAAAAACTGTCAACACAAAGTTACAATAAAATGGTGGCCAATGACAAGGTTCCCAACCAGGTCTCCATAGATTTCCAAATGTGCAGATAAAAAGAAGATGCCAATGAAATTTGTTAAGTGTTGCTTAAAAGGTGCATGGCTTGATCTTTTGAAGTGGAAAGCACTGAGAGTGTGATCCAAAAAAAGCTCCTGCATGAAACCTGGAAAAGGGCCCCAAAGCATTGCATCTCAAACTCCCAGTTTTGAAGTTGATCCTTTCATTGTCAGAGCTATCCATCCACTTCAAAGATAATACAGAATGGTGATGATGAACAAAGCCCTGGAGTATGACAATAGTGAGCTTGAAACATGGTTCTGCCATTTACTTGATTGATTTGTGAGCTTAAACAAATTACTTAGCAATTGTAGGCTTCAGTTCTTCCCCTGTAAAATAGCTATAACATAGCACCTACATAGTAGAATTATAATGAGAACTAATGAGGCACATAGCAAGGCACCTCATAACACTACAATTCTAAAGAAGTATTATCTATTGTTGGTATATTTTTGTATTATTAATTCTTACCACTGTAAAACTCTATCTTTCTATTTCACCCTCACAGGCTTCTATTCTTAATCACATTGGAAATAAAGTAAAAATCTTCCAACCAGAGCATAAATGGAAACAAGCTAAGCTCTACTATTATATTGAAAAAATTCCATAATAACCTGTTCCTATCTGAAAGTGAAGTCACTGGAATTAAGATTCTTTAAAATCACGTTGAAATCCACAATAAGAACTTCTAACCCTGAAAATTTAATTGCAATAGAACTTTCTTTTTTCATTGAACTAGAAAACTGAAAAAAAAAGGTATGAAATAAAGATTTTTAGATACTGAAACAATTCTTTCTGGAAGCAAATTCCAGTCCTCAATATAGGGAAAGAAAATAAAGCAGAGCGTGGCTTTGTTACTGTGCTGAGAAGACAGGAATCACAGTTCAGGGAAGATGAGGAAGAGGTAATGTCCTGGAAAGAGTACCAGAGAGAAAGGAGGTAGGCATAAAAATGCTCCAAAACCTGCATAAAACCACCATGGGTCTTGTCTTAGTTACTTTTCACTTGTTACTGAGTCAAAATACCTGATGCCCAAAATTAGGAAGGAAAGGTTTATTTCTTACAATTTTCGGGGGTTTCAGTCCATACTTAGTTGGCGCCAAGGCAGCCTGGCATGGCAGGGCAGCCATTCATGGCAGCTGCCAAACAGCAAGGTGAACCGGTGAGAGAGAGTGAGACATGCATTCGTCCCACCCTTACTCTGTAGGTCAGCTGCAACCCTGGGCGGGTGCAGCACTCACATCACCAATCCCAGCACCAGACAACAAATCAATCACAAACGTGAGACTCAGCCCCATCCAAATTACATGAGGACACAGGACAAACCAATATAGGTCTTTAACAATATTTTGTGCATGCATATCTTGAAACTCCATCAGGCTGGGCAAAGAGAGAAGAGAGACACTGGAGTTCTAATCACACACAGTATAAATACCTCACTTAATGTTAAAGACAATTCACACTTTAAGTACTAGAATTTAGGTGCTAAAATAAAGGCTACTCTAGTTTTGGATTACTGAAGCAAACTATACAAAGGAAAAAAACAAGTCAATACAAAAAGACTTACAAATGATAGATGTGCAAGTACTACAAGGCAGGAACTTCAAAATAGCTTAGTAACATGCTCAAGGAGTTAAAAGAATGTATGGACATAATAAGGAAAGAAATACAGTAGGAGAAATAAAAAAGAACAAAAAGGAGCTTCCAGAATTGTAAAAATACATTAAACACAAAACTCACTAGATGATTATACAGACTAGATAATGCATGAAGAAAACAATGATTTTGAAGACATAGTTGCACAAAAAACAATGATTTTGAAGACACAGCCACTTTAAGAAGTGCTCCAAATGTAAGCACTTCTTTTTTTTTTTTTTTTTTTGCGGCACCGGGGATTGAACTCACAACCTCACGCCTGCCAGGGCAGGCGCTTAAGGCACTGAGTCAAAGTCCCGGCCCTGGTTTTTTGAGGCAGGGTCGCACTATGTAGCTCAGGCCGGCCTTGCGCTCACGTTGTAGCCCAGGCGGGCCTCGAACTCACAACGCTCCGCCTACCTCAGCCTCCCGAGTGCTGGGATTAAAGGCGTGCGCCACCACGCCCGGCTGTAAGCACTTCTTAAAAAGAGAAAAAAATATTAAATTAAAACAAAGTAGTTAGGTAACACGTAAGACAATATAAAGGGGTCTAACATACATGTAATTGGAGCCCTCCAAAGGAAAGGAGACAAAACCTAACAAAGCCACATACACAAGTTAAAAGAATCTCAAGTAGTTTAAAATACAAAGGAATCGGACTCAGAAAAATACATTATCAACAAACTGTATAAAATAAGTGGCAAAAGCAAAGTTTTAAATTTTAAAAGAAATCAAAGAAAAAAGGATACACTTCATAAAGGAAAAACAAAGATAAAAGATCAATTTGTCATAATGACATGGTCAGTTCATCAAGGGTGTATAATATGCACCTAATAAGACAACTTCAAAATACATGAAAGTCAAATAATGACAGAACATATGAGTAGACAAATCCACAATTATAACTGATAAAACAGGTAGAAAAATCAATGATCTGAGTAGCAATATTAGCTAACTTGAAATAATTTGATAGTTTTAGACTACTAAACACAGGTCACTTACATGTTCTGTTCAACTCTGTGAAACATTTACTTATGTGCTATATTCTGGGTGATTAAACAAAAGAGCTCAGTAAAGTTAAAAGGATTCAAGTAGCATAAAGAATATTCTACAACTGCAACAAAATTTAGAACTCAATATTTGAGTTTAATCATTTTGAAAATGAAATAATGCATTTGCATATACCTCATGAGTCAGAGCAAAAATCTAAAGGGAAAATAGAAACTATTCTAAACTGAATAAAAATGTGAACGACTGCTAAAGCAGCACTTGGGGAAATTAAACAAATACATCAGAAAAGAAGGAAAGTCTCAATCCAATGATCTTAGTTTCCAATCTAAGAAATTAGAAAAAGATGAAAAAACTAAATCAAAATAAGTCTATGAAAGGAAAACACAAAGACCACTAAAGTTGAGAATAATGAACTATAAAACTGACAATAAAGTGAAACAAAAAACTTGCTCTTGAAATACATCAATGAAATTGATAAACTTCTATCCAGATGGATCAGGAAACAGGAGACAATATTAAAGACAAAGAAAAGTGACATTGCTAAAGTTGTTATAGATATAATAAAGATAATAAATATTAAAAGCAATTTCATGACAATAAATTTACCAACTTAGATAAAATGGGCAAATTTCATGAAAGGCAGAAATGACCAAAGTTCACTTAAGAAGGAATAAACTGGGAGAAAGATCAGTGCCTCCCGAGAACCTGCCATGCTGGGTCAGGGAGGATCCAACCAGAAGACAACTAGCCAGCCTTCCTGGTAAGCGGTGCAATGGGTTTCAGAAAGAGAAAAGTCTGCCTCCCATGAGCCTACTGGCAGGCAGGCTGAGAATCAGCACCCCCACCCCCGCCGTAAGCAACCTGCTGGTTCAGAGGACCATCTAAGTTGACAGCAACTAAGGTACATAAAACAACTAAATGCTTGTATTTTTTTTTTTTGATTTTGCAGGCTTGGGGCCAGCAGTCTGAGCATCTCTTGGGAGGATGACAGTATGCAATGTAACAAATATAGGGGATTTCCTTCTATCTTGTCTTTGAGGCCCAATATTTTTCTCACTGTTTTGCTTTATTGTGATTAATTGTTCTGCTTTATTCAATATTCTGTTTTGATTGGTTTTATTCTGTTTTGTTTTTGGTTTGATTTTGCTATACCTGATGGAATGGACAACTATTGTGATGATAACAAGATATTCCATAGAAGCTATTGTTTTCCTAGTATCCTGCCTTGAAGTTCTATACCAATTCTACTGCTCTGTTCTGTTTCGTTTTGTTGGCTTTTACTATGTTTAAAATGAAATAAAAAAAGAATAAACTGGATAGCCTTATGCTATAAAAGATAGAATCTTTACTTAAAATTATCCCTCAAAGAAAATTCTAGACCCAGATGGCTTCACTGATGAATTCTATGAGACATATAATGAAGAAATAGTATCAGTTCTACACAAAAATTCCCTCCTCAAATTGAAAAGGAACACTTCTCAACTCGTTCTATGAGGTCAGCATTACCTTGCTACTCAAACTGGATAGAGACATTACAAGAAAGCTATGGATTAATATGCAATTTCCATGAATTCAAGTTGGCTTATCACTACAAAAATCAAGTAATTCATCATGATAATAATCTAAAAAGAAATTACACACAATCATTTCAATAAATGCAGGAAAAGCAATTGACAAAATTCAAAATCTATTTTTAATTAAAAAAAAAAACTCAGCAAGCTAGGAATAAAAATGAACTTCAACTTAAAAAACTTCACCCACAAAACCCTACAGCTAACAACACACTTAACGGTAAAATATCAAATTCTTTGCAAGATGAGGCTAAGAAAACATTTCTTCTCTATACTGTACTAGAATAAAGTTCTAGCCAGTGCAATAAAGCAAGAAAACCAGAGGAATTCAAACTGGAAAGGAAGATGTAATGCTAATTGTATTTGAGATGACACAGTTGACAATCATCCATGAGGGAAAAATTGTTAGAACTACTAAGTGAGTTTAGCAAGCCCAAAGAATACAAGACTGATAAATAAAAATTGACTGTATTTATATATCCTAACAGTAACAAAATTGGACATTGAAATTAAAACAATTTATAATAGCATCAAATATATAAAATACAGAAATAAATTTTATGAAAGATGTGAAAAATATTTACTCTAAAAATTATAAAATGCTGCTGGGATATCAAAGAAAACACATAAATAACAGCTGTTGAGTTGATAAATTGGAAGAGGTGATGTTGATAATATTCTCCCTAAATCATTCTATAAACAGGCTGTACTTACTCTACAGAGAGCTATGTTAACTGCAACACGTGCATAATCTAGACAAGATGAATCTGATATAAGAATATATCAGAAAAGAGCTCAGGATATAAAGTGCAGAAATAGCCTGATATGGTATTATTGATAAAGCTGCCAACATATATCAATGGGAAAAAGGTAGCTTTTCCAACAAACAGTGCTGGAACAACTAGCTACCTATAATCTCAATCCTTATGTCACATCATACACAACTCTTATTTTGAAAGGGTTCATAAACCTAGAGTAATAGCTAAAACTATAATTATAGGACAAAATATTTAAAAATCTGCACATATTTGCTGTAGGTAAAGTTTTCTTAGGATACAAAAATCATGAACCATAAAAATATGGCAAACTGGATTTCATCAAAATTTAAACTATTGTCCATTGAAAGATTCCCCTATGCATATAAAATGAAAAGTTACAAATTGTGTGAAAATATTTGCAATATGTATATTTGACAAATGATATGTATTCAGAATATATGAAGAACTCCCCATATATGTCATATAAATCAGCAGTTAGCTCTATTTTAGCGATGATTTTTCATTGCATGCATATGCCAAGGTTTTTAAATTTGTTTTCCTATTGATAGAATATGGATTGTTTCTAGTTTGGGACTATAAGTAACCATTAATATTTTCTCTCTTGATCCCCTTGTCCATACATCTACTATGTATAATACTCCCCACTCTTGCATAATCTACCCATATAGTTTTTCTGTTCTAAACTGAGGCTAATTAGTGCCGCTGAGAGAAATTATATCAGCATATTGATGAGTGTTGCATCCAGACTCAGCTGGACCCTGCCTCAAAGGTCCTTCTCCTATCTCCCTTCCATTTCTTTAAAGTGCTATTATAAACTCTCTTATCTCTGTCTTCTCTTACTACCACTTCTAGTCTCAGCAGGGCCTCTGCTTCCCACTTTACTGAGAAAATTAGGCCATCAGCTGAGGGACTTCTGGTTCATCCTACCACAGCTCTATTTGTACCCCATCTTTCCTTTGGTCTCAGTGGAAGACAACTGTTATCAAAGACCTCCCTCCACTAGTAGTGCTTTCCTTCTTACTGGCACTTCCTCGAAGCAAAACTGATGTCAAAACCCTTCCCCTCTTAAATCCTACATGCCCGTCCTGTGATTGCTCCTGTCCAGAGAAACTCTGGAGTGGGGAAAGAGAAGTATCCTATATTTACTTCCTCATTCTCAGTCCTTGTTCAGCCTACTTCAATCTTGCTTCTGTTCCCAGCAATACCGAAACTCCTCTAGTCAAGGTTCTCTCTGTTTTCTATGTTGCTAATTTCCACTGACACTGCAGTTATTCCCTCTGTATACCATTTGACAATGTAGAAAATCTTTTCTCTCTCAGTTTCTATAGAAATATTCTCTGGTGATAATTCTACCTTCTTGTCCCTTTTTCTTCCTGTGGTTCTGTCTACACTTCCTTTAAATGTAAGTGTTCCTAAGGATTCTGACCTTAACCATCTTTTCACTGTGGCACTGTAGTCTTTTCATGTTTTTTAAATTTTTTTTTACTTTAAAGATAAAACCCAATAAAACAAAACAGCATAAATAAAATCAAAACAAAGCAGTGAAATTGGTACAGAACTGAAAGTAGGATAATAGGAAAACAACAATGTTACCATAGTATATCTTATTATCTTCACAATAGTTGTCCATTCTATCAGATATAGCAAAGTCAAACCAAAACAAAACAGAATAAAACCAATTAAAACAGAATGTTGAATAAAGCAAAACAGTTAATTGAAACAAAACAAAACAGTGAGAACAATATTGGATTTCAAAAACAAGATAGAAGGAAATCCCCTATACTTGCTATATGGCATAATATTATCCTCCCTATAAATGCTCAGACTGTTGGCCCCAGGACTGCAAAGTCAAACAAACAATATAAACATTCAGTTGCTTTTTGTACCTCAGTTGCTATCAACTCAGCCTGCCCTCGGAACCAGCCAGTTGCCTATGGAGGGGTGGGGGTTGGTGATTCTCAGTCCGCACATTGGTAGGCTCACAGGAGGCGCTATCTGACTTCTCTCTTCCTGGTCCCCGCATGGCCTGCGTGGCTTACCAGAAAGGCTGGCTAGTTTGCTTGTTGGTTAGCTCCTTCCAGTCCCAGCATGGCTGATTCTTGGGAGGCGCTGTCTGACTTTTCTCTTCCTGGGCCCTGCATGGTCTCTCATGTTTTTTATCTTTAAGCAATCATGTGTATCATATATATTTTCAGGGTTTCATCTATTACCCTCATAATGACAACTCTCAAATTTTTTTTTTTGCTCGGATTTTGGTTCCAAGTTTTAGACTAAAATATCTAAGTGGTTAACATTTAGATTTTAAAAGTTCCTCAGATGAAGCATATTCAAAATTCTTTATTTCTCCCTAGTTCACTCATGCTTCAATAGTATTTATTTGGATAAAATAGTACTATTATCCACCCAATCATATGAACCAAATGTGGATATTTCCTAGAATTTCCTTCTTAAGCCCTATATTGTCAAGTTCTACCAACTGAACTTCTTTAACATTTCTTCTGTTTAGTCCCTCTCCTCTGTCCAGGACCCCTTTTAAAGCTTTAATTCAGGTATCTACCTCCTGTGTGAACTACAGCAACTTAGCTGGTTTTCCTTTCTCTTACACAGTCTTTTTCACAATACTGTCTGATTGATCTTCCTAACATATAAACCTAAGTATGTTGCTCTCCCTCTGAAACCTACCAAAGGCTCTGCCTGAGGAATCAAGTTCGAACTTCTCAGCTTGGCATACGAGGCCCCCATAATCTAGTTGGTGTATCTCTTATCCTCCCACATGTAGTTCCAACAAAACCAAATGACTTGCACTTCCCTGAACAGACCAGGCTACTGGTCCCTCTACTTTTGGTGCCCTACCCCCTACGAGTCCATTTGTGAATTCTTTGACATGCCACAACAGAATTTGTCAGTTTCCCTTTATATACAGGGAATGCTTACATTTTTATGTTTACTAAACTGTATACTTATTTATATTGCTATGGCAACACATTATCTCCAACTTTGTGGCTTAAAACAGCACAAAGTTATTGTCTTACAGTTTTAGAGATCAGAAGTCTACAATAAGACTTACAGGGGTAAAATGGAGATGTTGGCAGGGCTGGTCCCTTCTGGCAGCTCTAGAGAAGAATTTGTTCCTTGCCTCTTCCAGCTTCTAGAGGCTGCTCAAATTCCTTGTATCATGCTGTGTCACCCCATCTCTGCTTCTCCTGTCATATCATCTCCTCAAATAGTCAAATATCCTTTACCTTCATTTTGTAAAGACCCTTATCATTATACTGAGCCTACTCAGACAATCCAGGATAATCTCCCCATCTCGAGACCCTTAACTTAATCATATCTGCAATGTTTCTTTTGTCATATAATGTAACATATTCACGGGTTCTGGGATTAGAATATGAACATTTTTGGGGGCCAGGGAGCACTATTCAGCCTTCCACACGTAACAACAGTTCTTTATTTAAATGTTGCCCCCTCGACTGCATTGAATCCTTTACAGTGAGCTCATTTATATCTTCTCAATATCTGACACACAGAAAGAAAATAATAAAGATCTGTTAAATAAACCTGATAGAAGATTCATGTTAGGAAGTTAGGTGAAATGGTAATGTGGTCTAGGTATTGGAAAATCAAATGTCAGAATTTCAATTCAATTGTAAGTAGGGCAACAGGGAGAACCACTGTTAATCATGTTTCCAAGATTGGGAAAAATAAGGAAAACAGTCATTAAGAAAGATAAAAATGGCAGCACCTGGCAGAAACAATTAGGAGTGGCATGAGACTGGAGAATACCTAGTAAGATGACTGTTGTACTAGTTTGTCAACAAGTTTAGGACCTGATGGAGGCACTGGTAAGTAGAAATGGAGAAAGAGGGAGAAAAGAACAAGATTCATTTTACTAAAAATGATTAACACTGATTACAGAAACTAATAAAGTATTCTCTAAACAAAAAATAAAAATAACAAAATAAATTACTCTTTATAAAAGCAATATTAGTGTCACTATTCCACAATGTATCAGTGAGCATTTGTATGATTTATGAGGAGATTCATTGACTCACATCCCATTTCTCATACTCTTTTTTAAGCTCCTTTAATTTTCAGAGAAACATGTTGGCTTTACACACACACACACCACACACACACACACACACACACACACTCAATTTTCACCAAAACTCATTTGGACATTCAATTTTATTCTACACAAACTGTTTAGGTTAACATACGTGAAATTCTAATATAACAAAAAATACACAACATGGACTAACCCAACATTGTAAACCAAATCATGGATTTGTTCTATTCATACAGATGATCTTTTCAGGTAGAATTTGACTATAAAATTGCAATTTGTTGAATTGATGCAAATCAGTACTAAAAATTCTATTTTGAAATAAGCTATAATATTTAGTTACTAGTCATCAAAGAAGATGAAAGAATAGGAAAAAAAGTTAAAAAAAATGAAAACACTGCCAAATATTACAGATTCAGTTGCTTGATACAATGTCATCAAAACTACATTCACTGCCATATACATAACTCCTACTCCCTGCCACTAAACAATCTATTGTCTCTCAACTCCAACTCTACCCTTTATTGCTTGCTCAGCACTATTTCAAGTTGTACTCTATATTTTTCCAGTGGGCACAACATTGATTTATTGTCAATAGAGGGCACTACAGGGACACTGGAAGAGAAAGGATTTTGCCCGACTGGTTCCAATTTTTTTTCTTTTTACAAGGTTCCTCAAATCACAGTTTATTTGCAGTGCCCAGCCTGCGGCACCTTTATATGGGCATCTGCTCTTGGAACCCTCTTCATGTGGCTTTGCAGCAGTGTGCTCTGGTAGGGCACTCTTCCTGTGACCAGGCTCCCACATGATCCCCTTAGTTGGCTCCATATTTAGGGATAAAGAATGTTCCTAAGGATGCCTTCTTCTAGACTCCAGAGGACAGATTTTCAACAAGTTGACCAGCATGGTATCTCAACAAACCCCTCTGCGACCCAGTGAACCATGGCCATACTCTCCCCAAGGTTTGGATCTCAGCACTGCTGGGACGGTGGCAAAATCTATTCCAGAATGATCCATCTCAACGTTGGGGGGGGGTAGTGGCTATTCCTTATACCTGCTATTATATTTGTAAGAATTTTCTAATTCTTACTAGCCAAAGTCCCATTACTCCAACCTCCCTGCAATTAAATTTTGCTTGTTTGAATTGAATTACTGTTTGGTTTCTGTTTCCTCACTAGACCTTGAACTGATATACCACCCTTATCTGGAATTGTAATTACTGGGTTGTAAGAGCCCTCAATATAACCAGGTCATTTAAAGTAATAAAATATTCACTCAAAATACGTAGTAAATTCTTTGATTGTGCTGAGTTATAGAAATCAAAATGTTTACGAATAGAATCAAATGAGAGGCATTAGCTTTAGAAGTTTTCTTTGTTTCAGAGTCAAACATTTTAAAAGGTATTATAATACCAACAATAGCAAGTATGCTTCATTTCATGAATTTTTCACAGTTAATCCACCTATTTGTGCCAATTGTGATGAAATCAAACTAACTCTGTGCTTGGCTTTAAGGATTTTCTTAGTTCCAGGCCTCCTGAGCCTTCCAATGGCCACTCTACTGGTTCACAGATAATAGGTCCTTTAAGATTGTTATGTGGATCTAAACCTCCTACTACAAATGAAAAGTACTTTACAGTTCAAAAGATAAGCACTACCTGTTTCTTTTCTTGTTTTTTTTTTTTCCTTCCCGGCACCGGGGATTTAACTCACAACCTCGCATCTGCCAGGGCAGGCGCTTAAGCTGCTGAGCCAAACTCCCGGCCCTAGTTTTTTGAGGCAGTCACACTACGTAGCTCAGGTTGGCCTTGCGCTCACATTGTAGCCCAAGCTGGCCTTGAACTCACAATGCTCCTTCTACCTCAGCCTCCCGAGTACTACCTGTTTCTTTATATTCTTAAGAGAAAAATGACAAAACCATGTTATAACAACAGCCTGCATGAAATAAATTTCCCTATCTTTGATTATAAAAATATTAAAATTCAGTTTTAATAAACAGTGCCAGACTGCATTTTAAATAGTCTCTTTCTAATTGCAGAACACAATATGTCCCTATTTTAGACTCCTATGAACAGTGACAAATTATTCACTGTTGTCATATGTATCTTGAATTGGTACTTAATGAAGACATTTGATCTTGTGTTAGAATTTTAGTACTGCTTTGGAAAAGAGTAGCACAAACTACTATAACTGTGCTCAAATATTAAGGCAACATTACTTCAGCTTAAAAATTATTTAGTATGGACAACTGAAGATGGCTAGAATTTTCTTTTGGTCATTTCTCTCATGCAGAGGTAGGATCTACATCGCTTCTTCTTCAATTCAGGTGGGTTTTGACCTTTCTCATCAATAAAATATAGTGAAAATGAAACTGAGTTAGTTTCCTTTTTAGCCTGCAGGAACATTTTCCTTATTACCCAGATCCCTGTCACCACCCACTTTGACCTTTGTTTGAGGTTAGTTTTAAATTGTGTTTTATAACATAGAAATTCTAATAATTGCCAAATTTCACTTAAAATAAATCTTCACATTATAAGAGAAGTATTTTTATAATTTTACTCTTTTATTCTTGGCTTAATTTTAATAATTATTAATTAACAGGGCCACGAATAATTTCCATGGTTTTAATGTGCATTATAAAACTGTTAATAATAATTCTTCACTTAAGAAGGTAAAAAAGGTTTTAAAAATACTCTGTAGGGGAGACATCATAGTGGGCTAGTGGCAGCAGCACTTGTGGGATGCTCAAGATGCTGACCAAGATCTGCATGTACTCATAAATGGGGGAGCCAATAGAAATCCAAACACAGGAAGGCAACTAGAAGGAGAAGCCACCAGATGAATACCAGTATAGTTTCAGGGGTGTTTAGAAAAAAAGAAGCAGAGCTGCCTGTGGATTCGAGCATTGCTTATAGCTGAGGTCCACGCAACATGCTATCTTGGGAAAAGACTCAAGCCTGAGGGAAGAAATCCAGTGTAACAGCAGCTCCCAGGCTGCTACAAAGGTACCCAGCCTAGTAGTCACTACCCAGTGCCCTATGTGTCTTTTTTTTCCCTCTTGGAGATGGAACCCAGTGAGTGAGATATTTTCAAGAGAGGGTCTTCTCAGATTAGGGCACAAAAGAAAGCACAAGTCAGAGAGTCACTCAGAGGGCAGTAGTGACTAGGTTAGGATCAGCAAGCCCTTATCACAAAGGAATAAGGGCATGGTGATGGTTAGGGAACTGGGAGCAGACACATTTGGGAGCTATGGGACAGTGAGTCATAGGGCCAAGCAGTGCTGTGACTTGTGTGATTCAGGGTTGGAGAAAAGACACTGGAGCAGAGCCAGAGAAGACACTCTCCTGCTAGCCCCCTAAAATGCCAAGCTCTGTGTCCACGTGGTATACTGGCTGCTGCATGTCCTCCAAATGCCACAGAACTTGGTGCCCATGCAGGATCCCTCCCACTATCTACCAAAAGCTGCTGAGCTCTGCTCCTGCTGAGCTCTGCTCCTGCAGAGCTCTGCTCCCCGTGTCCCCAATACTACTGATTTCTAAGCAGAAAGGTCCTTGTCCATTGAGCCCTTAATGCTACTGAATTCATGGGCTGGCTAGAGACTTTTTGTGAGTCACAGGCAGAGTTTGGCATAGGTAGAAAGCTGGAGAGGGGCACTGTGGTCAGAAGATGTTGCATGGTGTGCTCACCAAGAAAAGCAAAGACAGAGAAGCTATATACACCTGCAGGTATTACTGTGAATGAATGGGGACAGAAAATGAGGAAGGCCCTCCAGAGATCAGTAGAAGACTGGGTGCTTAACCAGTCCTCCTGTGCCTTCGATCCCTGATACAACTGAAAGTGTCTAATCATCAGGCAAAGGCAAAAACCTCCAGCTAGTTATGACCACAGGAGTGCAGCTCAAACCCTTGCAGAGTTCCACCTACAGAGAGAATGAGAAGTACTCTCAGCAATCTATCTGCACTCCCCTAACCAATTCACTCCACAGTAGACAATGGAACGAGTCATTAGAGAGGAACCAGGTCAAGTACTGGTTGATGGACCTAACCTGTTAGCCATAACCACAGAGGGTAGGAGCTCAGCACCCAACCTCGAAGTGCCACAAGACAAAGACAAGGTCTTTCCATATTTGAGCTGAGGGGAAAAGAGCACGCTGGTCAAATCCTGACTGTAGTATAAATAGAACTGAAAGGACTCCTTACTTTTGAGTTTTTGTATATGCTTTTTATTTTAAATTTTTTTCTCCTTTCATCTCACAAATATATGTGAGGTATTTGTACTGTGAAATGGAGAATAAGAATTAATTATTGCTTTAGTTTATATAGTATCTTTCAAGGGCATGTCAGGTTAATGCTCACAAAAATTGTGTATGGAAAATTCAATCACAAGCTTTCCATCAGCATATTAATTGATTTTGGTTTTCTATGTTTTCCCCAATCTCCAATTATACTTCCCTCCCTCTTGTTTCTTTTTTCCACCCCTGCAAATAATTTCTCAAACCCTCTCTTCCTGTCCCTCTGTTCCAAATATAAAAATAATATCACTGAAACCCTCTTTTCTTTGTTATGTGGCATCTCATTTTCTTTTCTTCTTTCTGAACTATTTTTTCCTTTTCTTTTTCATTTCTTCATCGCTCATCCTCTACATTTCAGCTTGTCATCAGTACCATTTTATTGTCTTCCTGTGATGGTGAAAAAAGTGTGAAATTTTTAAAACAAATTTGTAATTATCGATTGATAAATATACAATCTGGTTTTGACTAAACCAATCAAGAAAGGCTGATGCAACTGCATAGATACATTAATTATTAGCTTTCTGGTCACCGAGGCAAACAGGGAAACTGGATAGGGCTTTTCATATTATAAATGTATACTAATAAAGTTCTTCCAGTTTCTGAAAAGATAGCCATAGATGCTAATATAACTGGTAATTGTTCTTTCTTTGCAACTCAGCCACTAAGACTGATCCTAATACATTGAGTAGACTGAATAGGTACGTGAACATCAAAAGATAAATAACCAAGGCCAAGGTCACATCACAGAGACACACATTAACTAAAGCAATCTCCACAGTAGTGACAGAATTTTCTACCCGAACTGATCTTTAATCCTCAGCACAAAAACAATTGAAATATGAGAAAACAAGGCAAAAAGATGCTTCCAAAAATTTAACTCTCCAAATCCAATCTCATGGGCACTGAAATAGAGAACATTTCAGGCAAAGAACTCAAAAACCAGATGGCTAAAATGCTTGAAGGGCTCAAAGAAGAAAAAAAAAGACTTCATAAGATATTCAGCAAGCTCAAAGAGGATATAAATAAACAGATACAGGATTTAATTAATAAAATGTTTGAGTATAAAGAAGAAACAAAAAATTCAATTAAAAAGATAATGCAAGAATTGCCATTTTAATAAAAAATTAGGGATTATGAAAAGAAATCAAACAGAAATCTTGGATATGAAAAATTCGATTGAAAGCATGGGTAAGAGGAATCAATCTGAGGAAACACTGTCAAGACTAAAAGACAAAGGTTATGTAATATATCATGTCTGATACCCTAAAAGAAGATACCATGATAGCTGCATCCAACAGTTTGTATATGACTCAAAAAAGAAAAAAAAAGACTTGAGAACTATAGGAGTTAGTGAAAGATTAGAGAATGACACCAAGGTATAAAAAATTTATTCCCTGAAATCATAGCGGAAAATTTTCCTAATTTAGGGAAGAATTCAATATTTATGTAATGAGGCATATGGAACTCCAAATAGCTATGGCTAGAAAATAACCTCTCCATGACATGTCATAGTCAAAATCCTAGAAATTCAGCACAAAGAGAGAATACTAAAAACTGTTAGAGGAAACATCAAATAATTCATAAAGGCAAACCTATCAGAATAACAGCAGATTTCTCAATGCAAATCTTAAAGGCCAGGAGAGTTTGCAGTGAAGTTTTTTGAAGGAAACAATTGCCAATACAGATTACTATATCTTGCAAAATTATCCTTCAAAACTGACAGAAAAATAAACTTTCAACGACAAAGAGTACCTAAAGAAATTCATGTCCACCAAATTAGCATTGCTAAAAGTACTTGAGGGAATTCTAGACAGAGACAGTAAGGCTAACATAACCAAAGAGTGCCCTCCCCAAAAGAATACATCTAATGGAGAGAGTAGTTAAACAAAAGCAAAAAATAAAGGAATCAGTACTGAAAAAAAATACTATGATAACAGGATTCAGTAAATAATTTTTAATCACACCCAGTGTAAATGTTTTTAGCTCCCCAATCAAGAAAACACAGACTGACACACTGGATTAAAAAAAAAAAAACCTCAACTATATGTTGCCTGCAAGAGATGCGTTTCATCCATAAAGAAATACACAGATTGAAAGTGAAAGGATGGAAAATGATACTCCATGCAACCAGAGCCCAAAAGCAAGCAGGAGTAGTTGACCTATTTTCAGGCAAAGTAGACTTTTAAACTAAAACTGATCAGAAGACACGAGGAAGGTCCCTACATACTGGTAAATGCAAAAATTCAACAGAAAGAGATGATGATTGTAAATATGTATGCACTAAATATCAGCTCACTTAATTTCATAAAAACTACTGGATTAAAAGGACAGATAGGCATCAACAGAATCACAGTGGGAAAATTCTGCACCAAATATCAGCTCATCCAATTTCATAAAACAAAAATTAATGAACATAAAAGGACAGATTGACATCAGTAGAATTATAGTGGGAGAATTCAATACCCTACTTTCACAAATAGGTCAGCCAGATAAAAAAATAAACAAAGAACTATCAGAGTTGAACCATACCATCAAACAAATGGACTTAGATACCTATGAAGTGTCTTGTCCAACAACAATATATATATTTTTCTCAGCAGCATATGGAACTTTCTCCAAAACAGCCCATACTTAGGCCATGAAGTACGCTTTAATAAACATAAAATAAGTGAAATACTCTCTTGCTTATTAATGGATTATAGTGGAATAAAACTAGAAGTCAACAACAAAAGAAATAACAAAAACTATGCAAACATATGAAACTTAAATAATACACTCTTGAGTAATCAATGGATCACAGAAAAAAATCTGGGAAGAAATTAAAAATTTCCTAGATTGAGATGACAATGGCAGGCCAACATATCAAAACCTATGGGACAAAATGAAAACAATTCTAATGAGGACGCTGATAGCTGTGAATGTCTACTTGAGAAAAATAGAGTAATCTCAAATAAATAACTAAATGATGCATCTCAAGGTCCTAGAAAAACCAGAGCAATCTAAATCCAAAACTTGTAGAAGGAATGAAATTACAAATATCAGAGTAGAAATTAATGAAATTGACACTAAGGATACAATACAAAGGATCAACACAGCTGGTTCTTTGAAAGAATAAAGGAGGTTGATAAATCCTTATCCAAACTCACCAAAAAGAGGGAAAAGAGACTCATATCAGTGCAATTAGAAATGAAAAAGGTAAAAATCACAATGGGTACCTCTGAAATCTAGAAGATTATAATAAACTATTTCAAAAAATTAATATTTCAATATATCAGAGTCTAGAAGAAATGCATAAATCCCTATATACATATGAATTACTCAAACTGAACCAAGATGGTATGAGTCAACCAGTAAAAGGCAATGAAATTAATGCATTTATAAAAATCTTATCAACTAAGAAATCCTCAAGATCCAATAGGTTCACTGATAAATTCTGCTAGCACTTCAGGGAAGAACTAATACCAGAACTCCTCAAAATCGTCTATCAAACTAAAAAAGAACCTCTGCCCATCTCATTCCTTGAGGCTAGCATTACTCTAGTACCAAAACCAGAAAAGTCTCAAAGAAAGAAAGAAAACTGTAGCCCATTTTCATTAATGAACAGCAGTGCAAAAAATCATCAACAAGATACTTGCAAACAGAATGCAAAATATAATTAAAAAGATTATACATCACGACTAAGTCAGCATCATCTCAGGGATGCAAAGATGGTTTAACACACATAAATCAATAAATGTAATACACCACATAAATAGAAGAAAAGATAAAAGTCATATGATCATTTCAATAGATTTCAATAGAAAAGGTCTTTGACAAAGTCTAACACTTATTCACGATAAAAACTGATGAAAAACAGGTAAAGGATTTACCTCAAATTGATAAAAGCCATTTAAAACAAGCCCACTACCAACACTGCACTAAATGTCATAAAACCGAGAGCATTCCCTCTACATTAGTAAAAGAGAAGAGTGCCCACTCTCACCACTTCTGTTCAACATAGCACTTGAAAATTTAGCCAGAGTAATCAGGTAAGAGAAACACATGAAAGGGATATGAATAGGAAAGAAATAAATTGGGGAGAATGGGAGGAAGGTATGGGGTTGTTTTCTAAAATACAAGTTGTATGTCACAGGTCTTCTTCATTTAGTCTAAGCTCCAGTTTTAATGTGGGAGGTTACTTTATAACAAAATATGGTGCATTTTTAAATGTTGCAACTTGTTTGAATACAGTGCTATATTTGTGCCACTTTAAAAAAAAGGAACGGAATAAGTCAAATTATGGTTATTTGCAGGTGACATGATCTTTACATAGAAAACCCAAAAAAACTCCACCATAACACTCTTAGAATGCATACATAAATTCAGCAAAGTGGCTGAATACAAAAATCAATATACAAAAATCAATAGTGTTCCTGTACACCAACAATGACCCCACTAAGAAATTCGCTTTAGTTTCAAAAAAAAAAATACACAAGATATTAATTTAACCAAGGAAGTGAAAGACTCCAATAACAAAAAGTATAGTACTCTGAAAAATAAGATTGCAGAGGACATTAGAAAATGAAAAGACATCTCTTGTTTCCGGATAGGTAGAACCAATATTGTCAAAATGGCTATATTACCAAAAATTATATAGATTTAATTAACACATATAGATTTAGTTATATGATTTAATGTAATTCTAACAAAAATGCCAACAGCATTCTTCACAGAACTAAAAAAAAATTCTAAAAAATTTATATAGAACCAGAAAAGACAAAGAGTAACCAAAGAAATCTTGAGCAAAAAGATCGAGCAGGAAGTACTATAATCCTACATTTCAAGTCATTTCACAAAGTTATAATGATAAAAACAGCATAGTACAGGCACAAAAATAGATATACTGACCAATTAAATGGAATTAAGGATACAGAAACAATCTCATACACTTTCAGCCATCTGAGTTTTGACAAAGAAGTCAAAGACAAATGTAGCAGAAAAGATTGCTTCTTTACTACTGGTGCAGGAATAACTGTTTAGCCATGTGAAGAATGAATATAGACCCATTTTCTCACCTTGTACTAAAATAAAATCAAAATGGATCAAAGGCCTAGATTTAGAAACAGAAACACTAACCTGCTAGAAGATACATGAGGTAAAACTCTTAAAGACATAGGCATAGGCAAGGACTTTTTGAATATAATCCCAGTTGTATGAGAAATAATACCAAGATTGAACAAATGGGATTATATCAAACTATAAAGCTCCTGTACAGCAAAGGAAACAGCCAATAAAGTGAATGTAAAAATCTATGGCGTGAGAAAAAATTTTTGCCAAGTACTCCTTCAACAGAGGGCTAATATTTAGAATACAAAAAATTGAAAAAAATTATACCTCACAAAATAAAAGGCTGAATTAAAAATGGGCAACTGAAGTACATATACTTCTCAAAAGAGGAAGTACAAATGGCCAGTAATTACATGAAAAAATGTTCACCATTGTTGTCCATTAGAGGGATGCATATTAAAACAACACTGAGATTTCATATTATTTCAGTAAGAATGGCTATGATCGAGGATTCAAAAAAACAACAAATGTTGGTGCAGTTGTAGGGAGAAAGAACTCTTCTACAACTGTAAACTAGTACAACCACAACAGAAATCAGTATGAAGATTTCTCAAAAAACTAAAAATGGAATTTCCATTTGACCTAGCTATACCTCTTCTGGGTATAGTCCTGAAAATGTTAAATTCATCATATTATAGTGATATAGGCATACCCATGTTTATAGCAGAACAATTCACAATACCTACATTATGGAAGTGTGCTGCAAGCCCATCAACAGATGAGGGTAAAGAAAATGTGGTATATGTACAACTCATCCATAAAGGATGTAAATGAAAGAATGATTCACTTGATACCTTAATTTTTTTTTATTTAAGAGAAAAAAGACACATATAAGAAAGACAAAAAGCAAAAGAGAGAAACAGATGACAACAGCAAATCCACAACAGTAACATTATAGGTTTACAAAACAAGATGATAGGAACTTGACAATGGTTGCAATATTGCATAACGTTACCTTCAACACAGTTGTTTACATTAACAGATATAGACACGTAAAATTGATCTAATCATATGAGTATTAACTGATCTTTCTCAATAACTAATACATTCAGCAGTATAGTTATTTTAGTTATCTTACATATACATATATACAGATTTATGTCTTTTTCTTTTTCCCTTCCTTCTTTAATGATTCTGAGAAAAATTTTAAGAAAAAAATACACAAAAATGTCTCAGACTAGGTGCCCCTCCCACAAACAAACAGGCTGGCACTGAATGTGTGGCACCACCCCACACAAGTAAGCAGGTCAGTACCAGATATGTGGTGCCCCTTCCCTCTGACTCCAGCAAGAATGCCTGTACCCTTCCTGACTCAAGGGTGTAACCATCCACCAACTCGAAGGTGGATCTACATTTTGCTTCCCCTGGGCATGGGGAAGGGGAGGCAAGAACTAACCAAACAACCTGATCCTGGATGAGGATAACACATGAATAGAGCACAAAATAACCAGACCCCGTGACTGTCAACATTAAGTCTAACTGCCCATTTGAAGCACTGCCCTGCAGTCTACATCCAGTGGAGACCAGAGGGTCAATTGCATTTCTGATCTACCAACAGGAGCAAATATATGCCCTGGGTCAAACAGTAACTACAATCTGGGATGAATGGATAGAGGGGCCTCTGGTGCAGGGAGGACACCTCAAAAATCCATAGGTGGAGAAGATCATCACTGGCTGGATTCCAAGACTGCAGATGTTGGAAAGAAAATACTCTTTAAAAAATACAGGATTTTTGTTAACTCAATGTTTTTCTGATTTTTAAAAATTCTTAATCTTTTTATCTTTTTACCAATAGGTTTCTTAGGAGATTGGTTTTTTTCTTTTTTCTTTTTTCTTTTCTTTTCTTTTTTTTTTTTTTTTTGCGGCAACGGGGATCAAACTCACAGCCTCATGCCTGCCAGATGGGCGCTTAAGCCACTGAACCAAACTCCCAGCCCTAATTTTTTGAGACAGGGTCGCATTATGTAGCTCAGGCCGGCTTTGCGCTGGCGCTGTAGCCCAAGCTGGTCTCGAACTCACAATTTTCCACCTACCTCAGCCTCCTGAGTGCTGGGATTAAAGGCGTGTACCACCACACCTGGCTTGGTTTTTTTTTTTTCTTCTTTTACTACTCTTTTAATTTTCTTTTCTCTTTTTCCCTTTCAATTTTTTTCTTTTCCATCTTACCTTTTTATTTTCCATATTTTCTGGTTATCTTTTATCTTCTTTTTCCTGTTGTTCTTTCCTACAACTGTTCTCTAACATTGCTGTCTTAGTTACTTTTCTTTCATTGTTGAGACAAAATACCTGACACCCAGTTAAAGGGGTAAAGGTTCATTTAGCTCACAGTTTGTAGAGGTTTCAGTCCATGACTGGCGGGCACCAAGGCAGAGTGGCTGGCAGAGAGGCATCACGGTGGAAAACTTTGTGGCGCCCACAAGGTAGCAAAAGCAACAAGGGGCTTTAACAACATCTTTCTGGCCCTTTTATTTTATCTAGACTAGTTAGGGGGGGTAGCACTCACACCCTTAATCCCAGTGCCCTTGAGCCTAGCACTACACCATGAATCAATTCCAGGGTCACACACTCTAGATCCAGCCACCTCTGAAAAAGTCCCACCTATGATTGCATGAGGCTCTGGAGGGACATTTAGACACAAGCCACAACACCTATCAATTTTCTTATATTCTTCAATAGGAATCCCCATCTCATTTTTCTCTCCTCGTTTTCCTATCTCATTGATTTTTAAAATTTTATTTCATTCTGATACCTCACTTCCTCTATACTTCCAGTATAACTATAAATTATAGTTCTTTCTGAATCTCTAGATAGCTAATTAACTTTATGCTGGCACTATTGAATACTGTTCTATTGTTAGTAGATATAAAGTTATTCTGTTCAGCATATATTTACTGTAGGTCAATGGCAGGTCAACATTTGGTTTGTCTTAGTGTTCATACTATAATTATAGATAGATCTCTTTTCTATGGTTAAGGGTGGTACATTATTGGTACTTAGGGTCTGTCAACATTGTTTGTATTTTACACTACAATTTATGCTGATTTTATTACTATAGCCAAAATGACATCACTGCTGGGATTAATTGGTTTTCTTGGGATACCAATATCTGGATTGCCCTGGATTCATTAATAATACTGGGACCCATTCTTGGAGAACTGGGTACTGGGCCAATGTGCTGCAATCCCCCTTCCCAAGTAAATGGAGATGGTTGGATCTTTGGACAGAGGCAAAGGCCAATAGTTAGCTGTACCCAGAGGACATCCCTGAAAAGCAGACATTAACTAATGAGGTCTCCGAACTAGAAAAAAAGTTTTCTACTATAATCAACCCACAAGCCTCAACACAAAAAGACAAACAAAAAATAGAAACATGGGAGGACAAGTCAACAAAATGCCTCCAAAAACTCCCAATTCCCCCAAAGCTGATCCATGGGGTATCAAAGAGGAGGTAACCAAACGCCACACATTTAAATTATTTGAAATGATATCAGGGGAGATAACAAAACAGATCAATAAGGCATTTGGTAAGCTCACAGAAGATATCTATAAAAAGGTCCCAAATAGAAATTCAGGAGATTAAAAATTCTATTGAAAGTATGGGCAGCAGAAGTGACCTATGTGACCACAGAGGGTCAGAATTAGAAGGGTGACCAGTTGTTATAGTTTGAATCTGGATGACCCCCCAAAGCCTCATTCAGTCATGGGGGTGGGTTTCTAGTTTGTGAATGCATCATGGTCCAATGCTGGAATTATGGGTGTGAGTGCTACACCCAAGTGGGTGTGGTCTACATAGTATATAAGGGACAGAAAGAGTCTTCGCTCTGTGCTCCTCCCCTTTTTGCCCTTTTCAGTCTTGTCACTTGTGGCCACCATGAAAGGTTGCCCCTTAGCCACACCACTCTGCCTTAGAGCCAGCTGATTATGGACTGACACCTCCACAAACAGTGAGCTAAATAAACTTTCTTTCCTTCATTTTGGGCATCAGGTGTTTTGTCTCAGCAACCAGAGAAAAGTAACCAAGACATCAATTAATGATAGATACTGTGGGAACAACAAGAGAAAATGAAAAATGGATTTGAGAGCTCCTACATGACAAGAAGAAAACTAATCTAAGATAAATTTGAATTTAAATCAGAAGACAGCACAAAGAGCATAAAAAAACTGTTTACTGAAATAACAGAAGAAAACTTTTATACAGGTAAGTGAGGCATATAATATCCCAAATAGTCACAATCAGAGCATAACATCTCCATGACACATCATATCACAATTCTGCAACTCCAGTACAATTACAGAATCTTAAAAGGGGTTAGAGAAAAGCAATGAATCATTTATAAAGGTAAACCCATTAGAATCACAGCAGACTTCTCAACACAAACCTTAAAGGCTAGGAGAACTCAGATGAAGTGTTTCAAGCTCTCTAAGAGAAAATAATTTTCAACCTAGGCTGACATAATGGAACAATAAAATATTTTCATAATAAAGAGCACCCACAGAAATTTATTACAATCAAAGCAGCACTCCGAAAAACTCAAAAGGATATCCTAGAAAAAGATGAGCTAACAATGACAAAAGGCTTAACAGAAAGAATACATCAAATAGAGTGAGCAGTTAAGAAGAGAAAGGTAGAGAAACAGCAACAGGAAAAAAGGCAATGACAGCAATAAGTCAATACCTATCAGTAATAACTCTCAATATGAATGGTCTCAGTTCCCCAGTCAAAAGACACTGAGTGGCTGAATTGATCAGGAAACAAAATCCAATGATATGCTGTATAAAAGAGAAACATTTAACCTCAAAAGAAACTCAGAGACTAAAAATCAAAGGATAGCAAACAACATTCCATGCAACAGGAACACACAAGAAAAGTAGGTATAGTGTGGTGGATTAACTAATGGTCAACTTGTTAACACCCAGCTGAACTGAATCTGAATTGGCATGGTTCTGAGTGTGGATGGCCCATCTGAGGATTGCTGCCAACAGCATAAAAGAAGAACTGGAGGGGACGATGGTGTGCTGTTGATTGCTCTGGAGAAGCTTGTCACACTGATTTTCCTCATATGAACTCAGCTGTTCTCATCGTTAGAGAATCTCAGGTCCTCGCTGTCACTGAGGATGGCTGCAGTTCTCTTCAGGGGAGCTCTGGTCCTTACCTTGAGCATTGTTTCCTGGATCCAGTGCAGATCCCTCAGCTTGGTGGTACAGATCCTTTATCCCACAGACTCAGACTTTCTAGCTTCCACCACTGACCTTTGGGTCTTCCCAGTGTAGATCCTTGATAGAGATGTGCATGGGACATCAACGTAGGCTCTAGGTCTCCAGGTGGACTCGTGCAGGACATTACCATGGGCTCCAGGTCTTTAGCTGGACTTGTGCAGGACACTGCTGTGGGATCCAGGCCCTCAGTTGGATTCTTTGGGTCTTTCTAGTGCATAAACAGGTCTCTTATACTCTTCTGCATTTGACTCTTTGGGAGAATATTATAAAACAATCCTATAAACTTTGTGTCCTATATTACATCTATTCCCTTGCAAGCACTGACTGCAACATGTAGCTAATCTGTATTCAGACAAAATTGGACTACAAGCCAAAACTGATCAAAAGAAGCAAAGCAAGTCACTACATATTGGTTAAGGGAACACTCCCATGGGAAGAGGTAACAATTATTGACATATATGTGTCTAAGAATGGCACAAACAACTTCATAAAAGAAGTACTACTGCACATAAAAAACCAGATAAATATTAATATAATTTTAGTGGGGGACCTTGGTGCCCCATTATCAAAAGTAGAAGGATCAACCAGTCAAAAAAATGAACAAAGAAATACTAAAGTTGAACAAAACCTTCCAATAAATGGACTTCATGGATATCTAGAGTGTTCCACCCAATATCAGAATACACATTCTTTTCAGCAGCAGATGGAACTTTCTCCAAAATAGACCACATACTAGCCAACAAAGCAAGCTTAAATGTAAAATAATTGAAATTATGTCATGCATATTATCAGATCATAGTGCAATGAAACTAGAAATCAATAATAAAAGAAACACATAAACACATAAATTATGCAAGTGCCTGGAAACAAAACAATACACTCTTAAATAAACAATAGGTTATAGAAGAAATTACAGAAGAAATAAGATAGTTGCTAGAACTAAATGATAATACCAGTACAATATATCAGAACTTAGGGACACAACAAAAGCAGTCCTATAAGGGAAGATTTAGCTGCAAACACACACATCATAAAAACAGAGCAAGCCCAATAAATGATGTAACAAGGCATCTTGAGGCCCTATAAAAACAAGACCAATCCAAATTCAACGTTAGTACAAGGATGAAAATTATAAAGATTCGAACAGAAATCAATGAAATTGAGACCAATAAATACTAATACAAAGAATTAATGAATTTAACAGGAAAGACCTACCTCAATGCAATTAGAAAGGAAAATGGTGAAATCACAACAGACACTGTCAAAATAAAAAAGATTAACAACTTTGCAAACTTGTATGCCAATAAATTGGAGAATTCGGAAGAAATGCATAGTTTCTTAGATATGAATTAGCAAAACTTCACGAAGATTTACAAACCCCAAATAAGCCAGTAATACGCAATAAAATTGAAGCAGAAAACAAAATCAAAAAAACAAAAACCAACCAAACAAACAAAAAAGCCTAGCAACTAAGGAAAGTCCACATCTGAATGGATTCACTACTTAATTCTACAAAAACTTCAGGGAAGATCTAACACCAATACACCTCAAGCACATTCAAGCAATTGAAAGGGAAGGAGTATTCACAAATTCATTCTGGAAGCTGGCATTACCCTGACTTCAAAAACAAAAAAAGGATCCAAACAAGAAATAAAATTATAGAACTAGCTCATTAATATAGATGCAAAAATCCTCAAAAAGGCATTGGCAAACAGAATTCACTGAATCATCCAAGAAATCATACATGGTGACAAATTAAGCTTCATGACAGAGATGCAAGGATGGTTCAACATATGCAAATCAATAAATAAAATACACCAAATAAAGAGAAGCATAAAAGGCACATGATCATCTCAATGGACTCACAAAAAAACCTTTGACAAAACTCAGTATCTTTTCATGATAAAAAACACTGAAGAAAATAGGTATACAAGTAACATGTCAATCAGACAAAAGTTATTTATGACAAACCAATGGCCAACACAATATTAAATGGAGAAAAACGGAAAGTTTACCCTCTAAAATCAGAAACAAAACAAGGATATCCACAATCCTCTATACAGAGTACCCAAAAATACATCAAAAGACTCTTAGAATTAATAATCAAATTCAGTAATGTAGCAGGATACAAAATCAGCACACAAAAAAATAGCATTCCTGTATAATAATAATGAATCCACTAAGAAATTAGAAAAACACACCAATCACAGTATCATCAAGAAAAATTAAACACTTAGGAATTACTCTAAGGAAGTAATAGACCTCAATATTAAATCTATAGTTCTCTAAAAAAAGAAATCCAAGAGAACTTCAGAAAATGGAAAGAGAACCCCTGTTCTTGGATAGGCAGAACCTGTTGGTTTTACCTAGTCAAAATAGTCATACTTCCAAAATTGATATACAGATTTAATGCACTCTCAATCAAAATACCAACAACATTCTATACAGAATTGAAGAAAAATATTCTAAAATTTATATGGAACCAGAAGAAACCCAGAATAGCAAAAGCAATCCTGGTTAACAAGAGCAAAGCAGGAGGCATCACAATCCTGGACTTAAAATTATATTACAAAGCTGCAGTGTTAAAAACATCATGGTACTGGCACAAAACCAGACATGAGTATCAATGGAACAGAATAGAAGATGTAGAAATAATCTCAAGCAATTCAATTATTTGATCTTTTACAAAGGAACCAAAAACATATACTGGAGAAAAGATAGTCTGTTTAATAAATGGTGTTGGGAAAATGGCTATCCACACAGAGAAGATTGAATCTAGAGCCATATCGCTCATCAAAATGGATCAAAGAAGAAATATTAAAGCAGAAATGCTTAACCTGCTAGAATATTAAATACATAAAATTCTTGATGTCATGGATATAGAAAAGGACTTTCTGAACAGAAGCCAGGTTCTATAGTAAGTAGTATCAAGAATCAACAACTGGCATCATATAACATTAAAAAGCTTCTGCACAGCAAAAGAAACAACCAACAGAGTGAAAAGAAAACCTACAAAGTGGGAAACACTTGCTAGCCTTTCTCCAGATAGAGTACTAATATCTAGAACATAAAAACAACTAAAAAAAATTAGACCTCCCCAAATAAAAGACCCACTAAAAAATGGGCAACTAAAATGAACAGACAATTCATGGAAGTACAAAAGGCCGATAAATACATGAAGAAATGCTCAACACACAGACCTTTAGAAATGCTAAGTAAAACAACACTGAAATTCTATTTTACTCCAGAAACAATGGTTATCATCAAGAAATCAAATAATAACAAGTGCTGGAAAGGCTGCAGGGAAAAGGGAACCCTTTTGCATTGGTGGTGAGAATGTAAATTAGTACAACCACTATGAAAGTGATTATGGAGATTCCTCAAAAAAGTTAAAACTAGAAATTTCATTTGACCCAGCTTTCCTTTCCTAGGTATCTTCCCCAAAGAGTTAACTACATCACATTACTGTGGTACACACCCATGTTTATAACAGCACAATTTGTAAAAGGTAAATCTTGAAAGTTGCCTATATAGTGGTTTATGACCTCAGTTCCTCGCTTTGATTCTTTCCATGATTCTGGTTACAAACTGAGTTGGGTGAGAACCAAATCAAATTCAGTGGTTAGGTTCAAAGTTGATCTTATGGGGAAATTTGATTTGGTTCTCCTCCAGTTCAGTTTGTGACCAGAATTGTGGAGAGAATTGAGTTCCTGAACCAAGATACCACTGTATATCCATTAACAGATGAATGGAAAAAGAAAATGTGATATTTATACATAATGAAGTACTACTGTGCCATAAAGATACATTTTGAGTCACTTGTAGGGAAATAGAACTCCCCTGTGACTATAGTGTTAAGTGACTTAAATCAGACACACAAGCTTAAATATTGCAAGGTTTCTCTTATATGAGACACCCAAATTATAAATAAAGAGCAAAATAAGAAATAGGTAATAGGAAGTGGGGAGACAGATCTTTCTCAAACAGGAAGGGGATCAAGAGATGGAGTGAGGAGCCGGGCGTGGTGGCACATGTCTTTAATCCCAGCACTCAGGAGGCTGAGGCAGGAGGATTGTTTTGAGTTCGAGACAAGCCTGGGCTACAAAGTGAGTTCAAGGCCAGCCTGAACTGCATAGTGAGACCCTGTCTCAAAAAAACAGGGCCGGGCATTTAGCTCAGCGGCCTAAGTGCCTACATGGCAGGTGCAAGGTTGTGAGCTTGATCCCCGGTACAAAAAAAAAAAAAAAAAAAAAAAAAAAAATGGAGGGATGGAGGGAAGAGAGAAATGGGATGAAAAAAGGAATTAATATATACTATGTACCTGTAACAACTCCACCCAAAGAACATAAATATTTTTGTACTGTAAGCATATACCAATAATAAATAAATTAAAAAAGGAAAATGCCCTCAAACTAAATCTAAATCATAGAAACATATACTAGAGAAAAGGAAGATATCAATTCATAAACTGGCCACAGTACAAGCCTGAAGATAAAAGTGTCCTTTCTTAATTCATTTGGGCTGTTAAAACAAAACATCAGAGACTGAATGGCTTATAAACAATAGATTTTTTTCTCATACTTCTGGAAGCTGGGAAGTATAAAATCAAGGTAGTAGTAAATCTGGTATCTGGTGAGAGCTTGTTTTCTGGTTAATAGATGGCATTTTCTCACTGTATCCTCCATGGTAAAAAGGAGGCAGCTCTCTACTGCCTCTGTGTTTTGACATTGCATTCATAGGGAAATGTTTTAATTTTCTTAAAAAAATGAGTTTTTTTGGCTTGCTTGTTGTTTGAAGAGTGCTCTGGAAATCAATATGTTGGGCTTGTTTTCCTTGGAGTATGCAAAGCAGACTCAGATTTTTACAGAAATCATGTGTTTCTAGCTAGAAAACTACATAGGAGAAGGAAATGGACCATGGGAGAATAATAACTGAGCCAAGAGAACCTTGAAATGGACCCCTGTAGAGTCTCAGTCCACAGCCCTTTTAGAGCAAACATACTTAGCATCATATATTACTTTAATCTTTTTTTAAGACCAGAACATATTTATTGAGAGAAAGAAAGCTCTGTCCAAGGGACAGAAGGGGTCCCGAGTGGGTTGCCAAGGATCCTGCCTTTTCCAGGGATTTTTATAGAGCAAAACCACGAGGTGAGGCAGGTATAAGGTGGGGAAAAATGGGAACTCACAAGGCAGGCAGGCATAAGGTGGGACAAAACTATGGTCAACCAGTAAGATTATGAGTATACTACCTTAATCTTATGAACAAAGCTTTCCAGCAGTGTGGCATGCTGGAAAAGTGGATTTGTAGTAAACGTGCCACATGAGGACATGTTTGTAAGTGTTCAACCTTTTTTATTAAGAGAATGAATTACTAGTTTTCAGGGCTTCGATTTGTATTCTGTATCACAGTGATTAAGAGTAGAGTTTTTTAGAGTGACATTAAACCGTGTTCTAATTCTGGCATTATATACCAACTGGGCTCCTTTTACTAACCTGAGTTCCCTTTTCTGTTTAAGAAGACAATGAGGAAGCCCTTACCATGACACTTGGTACTAAGTTCATCATTTGTTATTGCCATTGTTAATGTCATTATCTTATAAAATGATATGTTCTGTCCTAGTTATTGCACATACCCTGTGACTGTTTGATTCTTCATGATCTAGTCACCTCCAAAAAGCCCCATCTCTCTTTTTTGTCGGTACCGGGGGTCAAATTCACAACCTCGCGCTTCCCAGGCAGGCACTTAAGCCACTGAGCCAAACTCCTGGCCCAAAGCCCCATCTCTTAATATCTTGATAATGAGAATTCAGTTCATGAATTTGGGGAGTGACACAAGCATTCATACCACAGGAGATCCATACTCCCCCAAATCGACTGTCTTTAGTAAGCATCAGAATTCTAAGTGCAAAATTTATTTTATCAGTCAGCCTGGTGGTTGAATTTGAAAGAAGACAATAATTTTCATGAACATGCGTGGTTTTTTTTTTTTTAGAAAATTTGTTTCTCTTAACAGTACTGAAGATAAAAAATCATGTCTCATTAACTTAGAATAACTACCCTTCAGTGGCTTAATATTTTTTAAAAAGATAAAAGGCAAATAAAATGATTAAAATAGACAAATAGAATTGTAGAGATGGGATTGAGGTTGTCAAGATGAAGATAATTCCAGAATTCACAGATCAGTCACAACATAAGACAGGGAAATAACACACCATCAATAGTGTGGTATGTACTAAACTGAGACATTTCACAAATACCATCACACTCAATCTTTATACCAGGTCTGTGAGCATAATATTATTATTTGATAGGATGGAAAGATGTATTTGTAGAATTTAGTCACCTCATAACCCTTCTTTTCTCTTTCCCTTTCCTTCTTGCCCCTCTTCTCCCACCGTGGTTCTTCTTTCCTTTTGAACAATTTCTTCCCATTTCACAATTTTTTAAAAAAGGATAAAATGGAAACAAATCTTTGCAAATAGAGAGGGGAAGATAGGTTGAAGAGAGGAGGAGGGATTGCGAAAAAGAGAAATCAAAAAATATCATGCACAGGTACAAATTCCCTATGATGAGTATGATCATTATGTATATCTAAAATGTGTCAATAAACAATTATATAAAAAATTTGGCCTGAAATCGTCTAGTATATAGTAAGTCTTTGAAAAAAGGTCTAGTTATTAAAATTCTAAAAGATGTAAAAAAAAAAAAGAAAAGGAACTCTCTTGCACTGTTGGTGGGAATGCAAACTAGTATAACCATTATGGAAATCAGAATGGAGATTTTTCAAACTGAAATTAGAAATTTCCTATGACCCAGCTATTAGCCTGCTAGGTATCTTCCCCCAAAGAGCTTAAGTCATCATACTACAGCAATACATGCATTCCAATGTTTATAGCAGCACACCTTGTAATAGCTAAATCCTGATAGCAGCCTGTATACCCAACAGACGAATGGATTAGAAAACGTGGTGTCTATATATAATAGAATACCACTCAGCTATAATGACAGATTTGAGACATTTGTAGGAAAATGAATGCACGTGAAGAATATAATGTTGAGTGAAATACACCAGACACACAAGCTTAAATACTGAATAGTGTCTTTCATTTGAGTGAGGCAAAGTACAGACAAAATGATAAAGGATGGTTAGAAAGGGACACAGGGACAGATCCCATGCAATAGGGAAGTGATCCAAGGGAACAAGGGTAAGGGGTGAAGAGGAGGGGAAGGGGAAATGAGTAGAATAGAGATGTTCCATGTATAGGAACCTAATAACCCCAATTAATGTAAATGTGATATGCCATTACATGAGCTAAAACAAATAATATCAACAAGGATGAAAAAGGAGATAGGGGAATGGGGGTGGGTGGAGGAGATTTTAAAAAAAGATATAAGCTATAATATATACATGTAACTACTTCCCAAGATGACTGTAAACTGCAGGAATCGCAAACATGTACTAATAAAATTAAAATTATTTAAATAAATAAGTAATGTCATGTCATAGAGGGCAAATTTGGAAGGTCTGCATGTCTGACTCCAGTTCTTCCCAGACTTTTCCCACTTTGATGGATTTATAAGAAAAACTAATGCCTTTAGCTATAATCCACTTAGTGTTTAACAACTTCAAGCTTTCCTTGGATTAAATAAGAACTCAATAGGATAGCAATGTCCTTTAGTAGTCTCATGTAAGACAGAGGAATTTCAAAATACCAGAGAGAAAGTTGACGGTGTTAAAAAAGATAAAAGATTAGTTTCCAAAGCTGAGTAAAAAAGAAAACCATTGAATGAGCAAATAATTAAGGTGGGAATGCAGGAGACACTTGGTAACATTTTCATTCACATATTAAGTGTTAAAATATGTACACATTATAAAGATAAACTGACAAAGCTTTTCAGGAAGCCAGCATTGCTTACTGACTTTACACTAAAAAAAAGGGTAATTTTGCAATCATTTGTCAAACAGTATTCTTAAGTCTCCTGGCAGTTATTTTTGAAATATAAACAAAATAGACAAAATTTATCATATTGACACGAAGGAAATTTAAACAAGCCAACATAAAGGCAAATAGCATAGTCAATGCACATCCAGTTCAAATAGAGTTTTCTTTCTTAAACATTTAGGAAATTACACTTATGTCATAATTTTAGGCACAGTTGACCTCAATTTTTAAACCAAATGCCTTTTGTCATTATTTTCTAAATATCCGATAAGGATAACAAGTTAGATTCACCTATATTATCTTTCTGTCTGGATTAAAGGAATTTGTGGCAGTTAGGGTGGTGTGTTAATTGGCTTTGAAACCCACCCAGGGGATTGGTAGAGCACACTTCTGAGTGTGTCTGGGTGGCTCATGGAGATGTGACCTCAGTGTCTTTGCCTTGTCCCTTACTCATTCCCTTCTGGCACTGTTCCACTGCTCTGCTTCCTGGCTACCATGAACTAAGCAGCTTTGTTCTACCATGTACATCTGCCATGATGTTTCTGTCTTGGAGCCAACTGACCATGGATTAAATACCCTGGAACCATGAGTTAAGCTGAGTCTCTCCTCCATTAAATTGTGCATGTCGGGCATTGCATACCAGAAATGGGAAAACTGACTAAAACAATATCTATGTTTTATTTCTATCTATTTACCCTAGTACTTAGCATTCTGCATAGATCATTATCTGAGTACACTTGTCCAAGCTTAAATGAATGCTTCTGTGAGTCAACAAATAAGGTTCCCTTTATGCTAACTCTAAATATTGCATAGACAGAACTTTATCCAAGATCACAGAGCTGACAAAATAAAACTGTTCCATTCTCCTTTGGGACAATGTATACCTATCCCTTATATAGAAATTGTAAGCATACAGCTTGATAAATGTTCAGTGAAGTCACCCATGTAACCAGTACCCAAAAGAAATAGAACATGACCAGGAGCTCAGTAGCTCTTACTATAATCCCTCCTTCATCACTATCTCCCACCAAGGGTAACTATTATTTTCATTTCAAACATTATAGACTAGGTATACCAGTTTTGTACTTTATAAATAGAATCATAAAAGTAGGTAGTCTTTTATATCTGGCTTCTTCCACTTTATGTTTTGTGTAAAACAAAGGTTCACCCATTTTCATGCTTTTTAGTGTTCTATTGTATGAGTACGCTATAATTTATTATGTTATTCTGCTGCTGTTAAATATTTGGGTTGTTTCTAATGCAGGATCATTATGAAGAATCCTGCTGAAGGTGTTCCTGTACTCTTTCTTTTTGGTGACCATATATTATAGCATTTCTATTAGGTACATACCTAAGAGTCCAAATGCTAGGTCATGAAGTGTTTATACATCAGCTTTGGTAAATACTCCCAAATAGTTTACCAAAGTGATTAAATTAATTTATACTCCCATTAGTAATAAGAATTCTAGTAGATCTATATCCTTACTGACACTTGGAATTGTCATTTTCATTTGTAGCCATTTTTGTTAGGAATACAGTGGTATCAAGCTGTGGGTTTAACCTGTATTTCTCTGGTGACTAATGAAGTTGTACACTATTTATTGATCATTTGGGTAAATTTTTATTCCTGAAATATCTTCAAGTCTTTTGTCTATCACTGTTCTTTCTCTTAGATCTCTGAAGAGTTTACTCTGAGGCTATTTAGACTTGACTTCTTTCTTATATTTGAGAAGGTTCATCAACCACTGCCATATGTAATTATATGACCACAGTACAGAAGGTTGCAGACAAGCTTGCACAACAAAATAGTTTGGACAAACTAGAATGCTAGCTGGCTAAGAAGCAATAAACACATTATTAGAATCACATGTTTTTATAGCCCAGCTTTGCAGTCCTGACCCCAAAAGTATAACATAGCCTATTTACCTTTTACAGATGCAGTCTTCACCAAGAAGCAGAAACTTTCTTCATCGAATGTCACACTGTTCCTTTATTCTACCACCTGTAGAATCCTTAGTAAATTCAGAAAACTTATGACACTTCTTCATCTGTTCAGTACATATTTACTGAGTACTTACTTTGTGCTAGGCACAATTCTAGATGATCAGAGCAAAGCTGCAAAAACTCAGAAAAATAAAAATCCCATCTTGATTTCTTATATGCCCCACTTTTTTGTTTGGGAGTGTGAAGTACACGAAGCCAAGATTTACTGAGCAATGGGATACAAAGGGTGGGTGAGGACTAGCAGCCAGGAATGTGGGAAAAATATTGGATTTGGAATCCAAAATTACATCAACTTGGGTTCACCTGGTCCTACTAATTCCTGTGCATCAAAAGTCCTTTAACTTCTCCAGTCCTCAACTGCAAAATGTAGAGTGTGTATTTTTTGCAGGGTTTCTCAGAAGATAAGATGAAACAATATACACAAATTGCACCCAAGAACACACTAAAATTTAAAATAGGGGATCATGGCAGTACATAGAAGTTCTTAAAGAATATGCTTACTAATGTGGGTACAGGCACAATCTTTACTACAAACAGAAGCACAACATGGCTTCTATTTACAAGGTACATCTTTTTGATGTACATTACTAAAATCTTTTAATTATTTTGTTCATTATGCAACTGGAGGGGTAGCAGTAGATATTGTAAAGCAGCAGTTCATATCAAAAGATCAGCTTTAAAAAAATACTATGAACACACTTACAGTCTTAAAAATTTCCCATATAAGGCTTAAACCCTTAATATTTAATCTCATAAATTGGCCACAAAGGAACCAGGCAACAGGAAAGTGAGACTGATGACAGAAAGCTGCTATAATAAACAAAGAAAAGAATCTATTCTAGGAAAATTGTAAATAAACAGCTTTGGACTTCCCTGAATACAATGATGTTGTAATTGGGCATGTCTTTTCAGGGGCCCTTGAAGCTATTCTTGTGGAGGTGTCACAAAAGATAAGGCCTCCTATGTGTCGTGGGTGTTGAACCCAGGGCAATTCCCACATCTGTCTAGCAAGGACTTTGTTTTTTTGCACCTGGTAGAATAAGACAAGGTTTAACACAAATTCTATTCCTATTTTCATTTGCATAGATGTAAACACTGAGAAACCTTATAAACAATCAGATGTTACCATATGGCCTAGCAGTGCTACTCCTAGGTATATAACCAAGAAAACTGAAAATGTATGTTCATGTAGAAACATGAACAGTCAATTTCATTACTCATGGTAGTCATGTTCTATAAAGTTAACCTGAACACTGCATAAGTGAATACTGAACCACACCTGCTTAGTAGAAATATAGGGTTAGTTAGGTTATGATGTATCTCTAGTCACAACATTTTTGCCAGCTGATCAACACATAATTTGTATGTGTTTGTTTAAGGACACTGTATTTCATATATACTGTTGATTCATTAACAATGAACTCGGCAGAAGGACAAGATGGCGGAATAGTAAGCAGCAGAGTTAACAGTCTCCCTGAGAGATACCATCCAGACGCCGGAATATAGCAACATGGGGAAGACAAGAAGGAAGGAAGTGGGCCCTCTGGACCCAGGAAGAATCTAAAGTGGGAACTAAAGCCCACAGAAAGAGTAAAAAGAAACACTTAAACAAAGAAGGTGGTAGCTGTGCCTCTGCCTGGAGCCAGACCCACTGTGTGGGACCTGGGGATGCATGATCAAAGTGCTGTGGTGGCAGCGACCCCGGAGGCCTCTGCCGAGAGAGGCAGAACTGGAGGAGAGTGACAGTGGACAGGGGATGCAGACCTGGAGAACTGAACTGACTGATGGTGAGTGTGTAGAGGTCTTCACCTTCCCGTGAGAGAAAGAGATTGGCTGGGAGACATCTTGGAGTTGGACTGGGGACTCCTAGCTGGGCGCAGTCCTGTGGAGGTTGCTTAGGCTGAGCCCTGCTCCCTGTGTGCATCCTGGGGGCCACCTCGGAGGGTCCCTGTGGGTGACTGGCTTGGTCTGGAGACAGTGGCTACATGCACGCTCCAGGGTGGTGGTGGAGAGTCTGTGGGTTACCAGCTCAGGTTTGTGGGCAACAGCCCAGCCCCTGCCACAGTGTACAGCCATTGGGGAGCCAAGGTGGGCTGGGGAAAAGCAGCAGATAGCACTATAAGAGCCCCCCCAAGTGGCAATCATAAGATATCCATAATCAGCACTGGCTAGAAGAACCAGTCTCACTTCAGAGAAATTGTGACCAACGTGAGGAGTGCCTGGGTCCCCAGTACCCATTTGCCCAGAAGAACCCAGGAATATGTCAAGACAAAGACGCAAAAAGCTGTCTCTGGCCTCCAATCCAAACAGAGCAAGTCCAGGAGATGCAAACACAGAAGAGATCGGGAGTCCCACAACTGAAATTTCTGAGGTGATGGCAACTGAAGTACAGAAACAACTTCAAGAGGCTATAAAAGAAATTAGAACAGAAATACTAACTCAACTAAAAGAAGAAATGAAAAGCATAATAAAAGAACTGCTAGGTAACTCTAAAGGAGACATAGATGAAAAAATGGAGCATAGAAAACAAGGGAAACCTTGAATGAACAATACAAAAAAGATTTAGCATACATGAAACAGATTCAAAGAGATAACCAGGAAATCAAAAACTCGAATGAAAGTTGGCAAAGCCACCTGAAGGAAACTAAAGATAGACTTTCAAACCTTGAAGACAGGTTTGCAGCTTGTGATCATGAAAGGAAAGATCTCTTAAAAATAACAAGGAATCTGGAAGTAACAATACAACGGCTCCAAGACAACCCAAAGAAACATAACTTAAGAATAAAAGGTGTGAGTGAAAAAGCAGGGGTGAATACAAATGACATTACAAGTCTATTTACAGAAATAATTTTAGAAAACTTCTCAAGCATGGGAAAAGGAAGTGACTTTCAGATAAGTGAAGCATATAGAACTCCAGCTAACCATAACCAAAATAAATCTACACCCAGACATATAATAATCAAGATTTCAGAAATTCAACACAAGAACAGAATATTAAAAGCTGTGAGAGAAAAGAAACAGATCACCTACAAAGGAAAACCCATCAGAATCACAACAGACTTCTCAACACAAACCATGAGGTGCAGAAGAGCTTGAGTGAAGTACTTCAAGCCCTGAAAGAAAACAACTTCCAACCCAGACTGATGTACCCTGCAAAACTATCTTTCAAAATTAACAGAGAAGCAAGGTACTTCTACAACAAAGAACAACTGAAGGAATTTATGACCACCAAGCCAACCCTACGAAGAATACTGAAGGACGTTTTAGAGAGAGATAAAAAAGACCACAGCTCCAGAAACAGTGGTAGAGGGGTATCGACGAGTGGGGCAGACAACTGAGTAGAGAGGAAAAGTGGGCAGCCAACTGCAGGAAGGTGGTGTGGCGGAGATGAGGCAGTGCATGTTGGCCTTAACCATCAATGTAGATGGCCTCAATCCACCAATGGAAAGAAACACAGGCAGAGTGGATCAGAAGATAGGATCCACCAATATGCTTTACACAAGAAACACATTAAATTCGAAAGGGGGTTCATAGACTGAAAGTCAAAGGGAGAAAACAATGCTGTATGTGACAAGGAACCAGAAAGAAGTGGGGGTAGCTTGACCATTAGCTACACAGTGGACAAGAAAGATATGGCATTTTTCTCCAATGGAAAGCTACTCAGCTATAAAGAAAAATAACTTCAAGCCTCTTGCAGGTAAATGGATACAACTTAAGATCATGTTCATGGATGAAATGGCCCAGAGCCACATGGGTGAGCATCATGTTATCTCCATAGTACAAAAAAAACTAAAGGAGTTAGTGTGATTCAAAATACACAATACATATTGTATAAATGAAAGGGGAGGAAGTGTCTAAAAAGGGCAGGCAGTGGCCACTGCTAATCTATCATCGGGATTTGAGTCCTGTATTGTTTTTATTGAGCTGTTTAGTTTGGTCTTATTCTACTTCGGTTTGCATAATTTTATTATATTTGATGGCATAGACAGCTATTTCAAAGATCACAAAACACATTATGCTAGCCATTATTGATATCTGATCACCTTGTTTTGAAACCTTATATTGCTTTCATTGTTTTGTTTCGAGTGATTTTATCCTATTTTGTTTTTTTTTTGATTGTATTATGACTGATGATACAAGCAACTGCTTAGAAGATAACACGAGGCATTATAGTAATCAGTGTTGTTTTACTATGTATTGCTTCCATTGTTTTGTTTTTCATTGGTTTTATCCTGTACTATTTTGCTTGATTGTATTGTTCCTGATGGTATGGGCAGTTATTTTGAAGATAACAAGAGGTATTATAAGGGGAAAGGAAGAAAGAAGGAAGGGAAAAGGAAAAAGACATAAATCTGTATATAGGCATACATAAGATAATTAAAGTGACTATACTACTAAATGCATTAGTTACTGAAAAAGAACAGTTAATACTCTTATGATTGGATCAATTTTACATGTCTATGTCTGTTAATCTAAACAACCCCTTTGAATGTAACGATATACAATATTACAACCATTGTCAAATTCCAATCACCTCACTTTGTAAACCTATAATGTTATTGTAAACAAACAAACAAATAAAAAAACCCAATGAACTCATTGCCAACAGCTCTATCACTCATGCCTATATGAAGTACATGGAATGTATTTTCTCTGTAATGGATATCACAGCCTTCCTAGCAAAAAGCACGAAAATGTGAAATTAGGGCTGAGGATTTAGCTTAGTGGCTTAAGCGCCTGCCCGGAAGGCACGAGGTTGTGAGTTCAATCCCTGGTACAAAAAAACAAAACACAAAAAACAAAAAACAAAAATGACAACAACAAAAAAACAGTGAAATTAAATGGGCCTTGAAATGGTTATTCATTTACAGTATGAGAACCAAAACAACAAGGCAGAGTGGTACCTTGTTTGACCTCAGCTGAAAACCTGCATGTTGAGCAATTCAATTTTTTTTCCTGCTTTGCACATGTCTGTGAATGACCACAAATGTGCCATGAGTATTTGTCTGGGGGTTACAAATACATGTTAGTGAATAGGTGAATTCATAAATACAGAATTCACGAATGAGGGCTGACTGTACACGAATGTGCACAGCCACAGTATAAATAACAGCTAAAAACTGACTCAACCCCGAAGTCCATCAAGAATTGAACAGATATATAAAAATGCAGTATATCCACACAATGCCATATTATTTAGCCATAAAAAGGACTGAAGTATTAGCACATGCTATAATATGAATGAATCTTGGAAAAACGTTAAGTAAAAGAAGCCAGACATAAAAGTCGACATTATATTGTATGATTTCATTAGATGAAATCTCCAAAACAGGCAAAACCAAAGAGACAGAAAGTAGATTAGTGGTTGCCAAAAACTGAGGAGGTGGAAAATAGTGGATATCTACAAAAAGGTATTTCTTTTGGGGGCAGTGAAAACCTTCTGAAAATAGAAGAGTTGCACAACTCTGAATACTGTACATTGAAAACCACTGCAATTGAAGGAGTAAATTCTATGGTGTGTAAATTATATCTCAATAAGCCTATTTTTACAAATTTTTTTTGGTAACTTGTAAAAACTGTACACACATGTGTACTAGTAAGATCCAGCCTTTCTTTATCCACTCCTTCCCTGCCCCAACATCTAATAATCAGTATTCTACTTTTGGGTAAACTCTTATAAGTTTCCACATATGAGGCAGAACATTCAGTATTTGTCTTTCTGTGTCTGTGTTGTATCAGCTAATATAATGCCTTCCAGTTTCATTTAGTTTACTACAAATGACAGAATTTCATTCTTCTTTATGTCTGAATAATATTCTTTTGTGTAGCTCACATCTTCTTTATCCATTTCTCTGATGATGGACACTAAGGCTGATTTCATATCTTAGCTATTATGAATAGTGTCACAACAAATATGGGAGTGCAGATATCACTTTAGTGTGTTGATCTTATTAACTTTTGATCCATACCAAGAAATTGGGTATATGGATCATAGGCCAGTTTTTAGTTTTTTGAGGAACCTCCACATTGTTCTCCATAATGGTTGGACAAATTTACATTCCCACCAACAGTATACAAAAGTTCTTTCTTCTTCGCATCCTTGCCAGTATATACATATGTATGAATTTTAATAATAGCTATTCTAATTGATTAGATGATAACTCAACTTTTGATTTGCATTTCCCTGAAGGCTAATAGTATCAGGGATGTTTTCATATATTTGTTAGTCATTTGCATTTATTTTCTGGGGAAGCACCTATTGAAATAATTTGTCCATGTAAAAATCAGATTATTTGTTTTTTTGGTAAGTTTATTTTATTTTTTATATATTCTGGATATTCATCCTTTGTTAGATGAATAATTGACAAATGTTTTGTCCTATTATGTAGGCTGTCTCTTTACTGTTGATTTAAACCTATTATTAAAAAAGAAATAAGTACATGGGAATGGATGGGGTTTTGTTAGAGCAATCTCTTTTTGAGTTATATGCCACAAATTGCATGATAACTTAATTTTTAATGACCCATTAGCTAGCAAGTTGATAAAGCCTTCCATTAATGTTACTGAAAACAAATTAAGAATCAACCTGACTTTTTAAAAAGTACATAGTCTTTGAGTGTCACTTACTTTCTTAACACTGATGCCAATTTTCAAATTACCCACTTTGTTTGGCATCCTAGAGATTTTTAAACAGATTGTGACAAAACACAATAAGATCCTGGATGGTTAATGGGAGAGCTCACCCACTGTAGAGTTACAGAAGAAAAAACTGTGAAAAGGATGTGAGAAAGGAGAAGCTATGTATTTTTTATAGACATTTCCTTAAGTATATAAACTTTAGAAAGATAAGAATTTGGATATCAGTTCCCTTAAAACTATTCATGCCTGGTGTTGTATAGAAGTCTTTGTGAACATTTAAGCACACCTATATCCAGTCTCAAGACTGCCTGTTACAGAGTGAAAACTCAAGTTTTAAGTCTTTCTCCATCCTCTTTCTTTCTTTACCAACTGAATTCCAACTTCTACTCATTGACAGATGACACAAGTTACCATTTTAAATCCACAGTTCTCATACTTCCATGAAATGTTTTAAATCTCAAGGGGACAGACAATTCTCTTATTCACCTTATAGTACTAAGCATAGAACCCTGTTGAAAGTATTCAGTACTTTAACCTCTCAATTTACTTATAATACCTATTGTGATGTAACTAGTTGTTAAACTGTATTGTTTAGGGAATGACAAAAATGTATATAATGTATAACATTTTGCTGACATGAAAACCTACCCCTTGCCAAAGAAAACCAGGCCAGTAACATTCCTGTGTATATTAGGAATATAAAAAATATATAATGAATACAAATGAACCTTAAAAGTCCTCTAAGACTTGGAAATTCTCCCAACCTTTGTGTTCCACAAAACAGCTTATTACAAATTCCTTCCCCTTTTGACTTAGATAAGACTCATGCCCTCTTGTTTATCTATGATATAGCCAAGTATAGACCCTTCAAACTCCCATTCTTTGCCTCATAAATCATTGGTTAAACTGTTAGTCACTCCCACTCATTAACAGGAAAAAATACCTGTTAGTCAAACTTTGGTTAAGCCTCTCTCCTTTCCCTAGGTCTGCTCACTTCCTCACACCAGGTCCTTTTAGCTTTGCTTATTCTTCCCATTCAAGGAAAAAAAAACTTTTTCTTTTTTTAATTTTCTTAACCCTTGAGATGCTCTTAGAACTATACTCACAGTGGTTCTGTTAAAATAGATGGCACTCCCTATTGGAATAGTCCCTGTCTCCTTCATTCATGAATCTTTTTAAATAAATCTTCTCCTTACTAAGTTGGAATTTGTTTTTTTCTTTGACATATATTGTTATAGAATGCAAATTCTTGTAGAACAACCTCAGTAACAAAAGATATTTTTCAGGTTATTTCCAAAGCCTATACATATAGTTATAATGATGCAGTTCAAATATCCCAAGTATTCAAAAACTACTCCTTGCTTACTTCTGTAGGTTTGAACATCAAAATTAAAAAGTATACAGAAAATTCTTATATGTCATGTATAGACTGACTTTTCTATTTACTATAACCCATATAAGTGTTTATGCATCTATCAACACATTGGAATCTCTGTCATCACCTATTTTCTATTTCTATGGCTTTCTGAGAAATTCCCTAAAATGTACTGTGCAAGCTAAAAAGAATGAAGGATTGAAAGAAAATAGGTAGCTATTTACATAGGCAAAGAGAATAGAAAAACATGAATTAAAAAGAAACTATATACAGTGAAAGGGAAAAAATCTTTAAATTATATTTCAGGATAAAAAGTGAGCAGAGGCTCTCATCCTACATTTTTTCACATAGTTCTATTTCCTGAATGTGATATTAAGATGGTATTAAGATGAAATTAAATATATAAGCCAAAGACCTTTGAGAGTCCAAATATATAAACATGATAGCCTCTTCATCAACACACCTAATTCATATGAGAGATCTAGATTAAGAGACATTTACAAATAAAATATTGATACTAGCAATTATGGTCAACATAATAAATATAACATCAAGTCATGTTAATGCCTAGAACTATAGTGAACAAGAATGAGTCATTTTAGTTAACAAATAGCCCTATACTTTTAGGAGCAGATAATATAGAATAAATCTTCTTTACATTCTTAAAAGACAGAAAAAATTAAGATGAAAGAAATTATTTTCTTTTCTCACATAATTGATCACAAGCAAGACATTATAAATTGCCTCAGCCTTAGAGATACATTATAAATTGCGCACAGAACCACAGTATTTGATTAGCAAGACAATTATAAACTTCACATTTGTAAAATTTGTGTCATACTTTAAATAAAGTTATCCAGAAATGCTTGCCACAATACAGAAAAATAAATCATTAAAAAACAGAGATATATGCATTTGTTTTAAAGTTGATTTCTTAGTCAGAAAAATTTTAATATAGTCATACACATGTGCACACACACACCCCATTAGGAAAATCAGTCCAAGATATGTAGTAAAAAAGCACTTTGCTAAGGCAGCATTCACAATTCAGTACATAAGACCTACAGAAATACATGATTTTTCTACACAAAGAATATCTGCTTTAAAAATAAGGGGGAAAATAAAACCTACTGGGAAAATTCACTTTAGGAATCTAAGTGTCAGTGATCTACATAGTAACTAAACAGATACTATGAATGGTACTGTGAAAAGTAGGTGTTTTGTTGAAAATTATACCACTAACTACAAGTTGGTCTCCAGCAGTTTGGCTCAAATATTTAATGTAGTAATAAAATCCTTTCAGTTTTCCAGATAGAACTACTATTAAGGATTATGATTTTTAACATATATTAGCTATGTTTAAGGACTTTATCATCCTTAAGAATCTATGATTAATAATAGCAATGCTCATAAATGATCATCTGATGACTTAATAAAGAAAGGTTCACATGCACATGATGCTGTGCATAGAGAATAATTCATTAATATTTGAAAGAGTGGGTCTTTTCCTTTCAAATACTGAATTTATAAATTAGACTTTGATATATTAAATCTGAGATCAGGTCTTAATAAAACATGACCAAACTGCTTAGGAATCATACTCTATGATATTTTATATGACAAAATTAAATAAAAGTATAACCCTTAATGCCTTGCAATTTTCTAGATTACTGTGTCAACTACAGTTTATAGTTAGACGATATAACACTAAGAAAATGTAACTGCAAAATCAAGGTTTTGTCATGCTTCTACACGCAAAAGGAGATACAGATTTATTAGACAAGTAATTATTCCCTGAAATAAGCATAATTTCCTTTGTAAATTAAGATATCAAATATTCATGTTTCCCAAAGAAAGCAAATGCCAATGTTTGATGGTACTATCAGTTATATCAATCAGGATTTGCCTGAACAATCTGGATTATTTGGAAATTATTTTTATACAATTATACTTTTATACAATTTATAAAATAAATTACTCAGCTGTAAAGAAGGATAAACTTGAGGCTTTTATTGGTAAATGGATGCAACTTGAGACCATACTCATAAGTGAAATAAATCAAGCTCACATGTGTAAATATCGTATTGTCTCCCTAGTGAAAAAAAAATTAAATAGTAGTAAGATCCAAAATGTACAACAGATATTGTGAAAATGAAAGGGAAAGAAAGTGCTCAAAAGGAAAGAACTGGGATAGGGGAAAGGAGAAAAGGAAGAAGGGAAGAGATTACATGTATACAGGTATACATATGTGTGTGTGTGTGTATGTGTGTCTATATATATATATATATACACACACACACACAAGATAGATAACTATACTACTAATTTCTGTAAGTCCATCAAAAAGAACAGTTTGTGCTTTCATTGTCTGATCATTTAATGCCTACATCTTGTAATCTGAACTACTTCTAAGATAACAATATGCAATATATTAACTAGTGTTAATTTCCTACTATTTTTTGAAATTCTGTATCATTTTTATCCTTTTTTTGTTTTTAAAATTTAAAAATATTTTTATCTTGTCTTCTAAATATTTGTGAGCTAATTATTACTTCTTTGAAAGAGCATACAAATAAGGAAACTTTAAATTTTTAAATAACTGTACATTTACAGAAATTTACAAGAATAATACAAAGAGGTTTCGTGTACCCTAAGCTAGTCCCTCCACCCTGTGGTACCATTTTATATAACATCCAATATCAATACCATAAATTGACATTGGTACAACTGATAGACTTTATTTTGATTTCACCAGTTTTAGAAGCACTCATATGTATATGTTTATGTATTCAATTTTATAATCATGTGTAAATTCTTATAGTCACATCAAAATACAAAGTAGAACTGTTCCATAAAGATCTCCCACAATGATTCTACATGTTAATGCTTTATAGTTACGCCAACTCTTATCTCGGGATTCTTACCCTAACTTTGCAGAGTCTCACAACTCGCAATCTGCTCTCCAGTTCTATAATTTTATCATTTTGAAAGTTACAAAGGAAATCACACAATACATGACATACAGAGATAGACATTTTAATGTAATTCCTGGAGATCCATTCAATTTGTCGCATGCATCAATAGATTTTTCTTTTTTATAGTATGGATGTACCATTTATTTATTTTACCATTAATGCACTGTAGGATATTTTAACACTTTCTAAATTTTACCTATTATGTATAGAACTACTATGAAAACTTGATTATAGGTCTAAAACTTAGAATGAATCTAAATTTTTATTTCTCTGGGATGCACATTTCCCTTGAATGCAATTGCTGGGTTACATACTATTTTCCATAGTTACTATACCACTTTATATTCCTACCAGCAATGTATGAAAGATCCATTATCTCTGTATCCTTGCCAGAAAATGCCATTATCATTATTTTTACTGTAACTGTTCTAGTATGTGTACAGTGCTATTTTCTTGTGGTTTTCATTTCCCTAATGGATGATATTGAACCTATTTTTTATGTGCTTGGTTAGGACTTGTATAATACTTTTTAGACAAACATTTATGTTTTTTGCCCATTAATCTTTTTAGTGTTATTTTTAATGTATAAATTGTGCATTTGGCATCACATTTGACAATTCTTCAACTAGTTCTAGGTATTAATGATTTTCTGGTATATTTTATTTTAAAAGCTATCTAGATTTCTTTTACAATGATATATATGATCCACCTTGAGTATATTTTTATTCAGGACAGAAGTTTTAGGTTGAGGTTCATTTTGGATATCCCAACTGTTCCACTTCTGTTTCCTCAAAAGCATTATTCCTCATTGAATTAGGTTTGAAAATTTGCCAAAAATCAATTGTCTGTAGTTGTATGGAGCTACTTCAAGGAAAGCTGTTCTATGGATCTGTTTATCCCTGTGCCAGTATCACACTGTATTAATTCATATACAAAATAATTTAAAAATATTTTAGCTTATTTTTGTTTTTTTACCCCAAAATATTTTAGGATATACTTTCTTAAACCCACAAAAACTCTTCATGAGATTTTGACTGAAACTGGATCAAATCCAGAGACAAATTTAGGGAAAATGGTGTCTTTACTATGGTGAGTACTCAATCTAAGAACAGAGTATGTATCGCTATTTATTTGATCTTTGATTTCTTTCCGCAGAGTTCTGTAGTTTCCAACATTACAGGTTTGTACATATTGTGTGAGATTTAAATTTATGTGTTTTGTAAGACTATAATAAATTTTGATGTGCCCCCATATCCTTTATGAAGTATTTCTAGTTTTTTAAATCGAATTCTTGGGAGTTTTGTACAGACCGTCATGTCATCTGCAATAGGGACAGTTTCATTCCTTCCTTTTCTATAAGTTACATTAACTTTTCCTGCCTTATTTTGATGATTTCTGGCAATATATTGAATAAGAAGAGTCAGTGTGCACAACCTTGCCTTATTCCACTTCTTAGGGGAAAAGCATTATTATTGAGCTTTTCTGAAAGAAGTAAGGTCCATGTTCAGATTCATTGTTTTTCATGTGGATGTCCAACTGGTCTGGCACCATTTGTTGAAACGACTGTCTTTTCTTCATTTGATTGCCACTGCTACTTTGTCAAAGATCAGTTGGTTATATTTGTGAGGATCTATTTCTGGGCCTTCTGTTCTATTCTACTGATCTATTTGTTTATTCTTCCTCCAGTCATGCATTGTCATGATTAATGTGGTTTCTAATTAAGTACTGAAGCTGTGTAGTGGCAGTCCTCCAACTTCGTTCTTCTGGAATAATATGGTAGCAATTCTGTATCTTTTGCCTTTCTATATAAACTTTAGAAACAGTTTGTCAACACACCATTAAAAGTAATTTGCTTGAATTGTGATTTATAATGGAAATGAATCTAGACGAAGTTGAGAAGAACTGACCCTTAACATCAAGTCTTCCTATCTGTGAACACAAAGTACCTCTGCTAGAATTTTAAAATCTTCTTCATCCAAATTTTGAAGTTTCTTTGGGTTCATCTTTTATATATTAAGTTTATACCAAAGTGTTTCAGGGTTTTTTATGTTAATGCAATAGGTTTATATTTTTACTTTCAAATTTCAATTGTTCATTGTTGGTATATATGAAAATAATTGACTTTTGTATATTAACCTTGTAACCATGTTTATTGCAACCTTGCTAAGCTCATTTATTACATCTAATAGTATTTTGTTGATTTCTTAGGATATTCTATATATACAACTGTGTTCTCTCAAAATAGTTTAATTTCTTCCTTTCCAATCTAGATTTTTATTTCTATATCTTACATAACTGCCCTGGCTAAAATTTCCATTACAATATTGACAAGAAGTGGGACAGACATCTTAATCTTATCCCTCATCTTAAGCGAAAAGTATTATTTTAAAACATTAAATACGAAGTTAGCATTAGTTTTTCTTAGATGTCTTTAAAAATGTTTTGAAGTTAGCTTCTGCTCATAGTTTGTTGAGTGTTTTTATTATGAAAGAGTATTAGATTTTGTTAAAATGCTTTCTCTGTGTGTATTGAGACAATTATTTGATTCTTGGCCATTTTTTATAACTTCATTTTTGTTTCACATTTTTTATTAGCATATACTGATTATACAGATTAATGGGTTTTATTTTGGAAGATTCATACATGCACATAACATACCTTGATCATTTTCACCCCTGCCCTGTCTTTTTAACTTGATATAGTTCCATTTAATGATTCTTCCTATTATTTCCTATGGTAGTGGAACTCTATTCAGGAAATTTTGCTGGTGTCTATGGCTTCAAATGTTTCCTGTTTCTTTCTGCAGTTTTAAACTTTTAGATATCATACCCAGGTCTTCGATCCATCTTGGATTGATTTGTTTACAGGGTGAGAGGGATCTAGTTTCAGTCTTTAACAAGTGGATATTTAGTTTACCCAGCACCACTTGTCAAAGAGGCTATCTTTTTTCTATGGTATACTTTTGGCTCCTCTGTTCAGAATCAGATAGTTGTAGGTGCAGGGGTTTGCTTCTGTGTTCTCTATTCTGTTCCACTGATCTGTGCATCTATTTTTGTCTCAGTACCATGCTGCTGTTATTAGTATGGTTTTGTAGTATAACTTGAAGTCAGGTATTGTGATGCACCCAGCTTTGGTCTTTTTGTTTAGGATTGCTGTGGCTATTATGGATCTTTTGTGTTTTCATATGAATTTTAGGATTTTCTAGTTTTGTGAAGAATGTTATTGGTATTTTAATGTGGACTGTATTGAAGCTGTAGTTCATTATTTGGCAATATGTTCATTTTACCAGGATTTATTCTGCCAATCCAGGATCATGGGAGGTCTTTCTATCTTCCAGTGTCTTCCTTTCTTTGGTATTTTATCTCTTTGGTTGATTAGATTGATTCCCTAAGTATTTTAATTTTTGAAGCTATTGTGAATGGAACCTTTTTCCTGATTTCCTTCTCAGTTAGTACATTATTGGTGTATACGAAAGCTACTGTTATTTACATGTTGATTTTATATCCTGCCACTTTGCTGAATTTGTTTAGCAGCTCTAGAATATTTTGATGGGGTCTTTAGGGTCTTCTAAGTAGAACATATTGTCTGCACACAGGATAATTTGACTTCTTCCTTTCCTATTTGTATCTCTTTTATTTCTTTCTCCTGCCTTCTCATTCTAGCTAAACTTTCAAGAACTATATTGACTAGTAACGGTTAAAATAGACATCCTTGCCTTATTCATGGTCTTAGAGGAAATGCGTTTTATTTTTCCCCATTCCAAATGATGCTTACTGTGAGTTTGTCATATATAGCTTTTATCATATTGAGGAATGATCTTTTAATACTTAAATTTCTCCAGGGTTTTTTTTTAATCATGAAGGGATGCTGAATTTTGTTGAAGTTTTTTCTGCACTAGTCAAGATGACCATATGACTTTTAGAATCATGTGATTCTACTTATGTGGTGTATTACATCCATTGATTTGCATATGTTGAGCCATTCTTGCATCCTTGGAATGAAACCAACTTGTTCATGGTATATTATCTTTTAATGTGTTGAATTTGGTTTGCTTGTATTTTATTATGGATTTTTGCATCTATGTTCACCAACAATGTTGGTCTATAGTATTCTGTTAAAGTCTTCTTGTCTGGTTTTGGTAGAATATTTTTTATTAATAAGGTATATTACATTTATTTATCTATTTCATGATGGGGATTGAACCCAGGCCCTCATGCATGTTAGGCAAGTACTATATCATCCCCAATTCACACTGACTGATTTTAAATGTTTACCCAAACTTGAATTTGTTTAAAACTCTCATGTGTAAGGAATATAATTTTTTAAAAATTTATTAAGATAGAATTAATACATCATACAATTTCCTGAGTGTAGAATTTAATGGATTTCAGTATAGTCAGTCATACAACTATTACTACATGCAAATTTTTGAGTTCAAACTAATCACCTCAAAAATAAATTCTACATACATTTCAAACTTTTTCTTTTGGCAGTAATGGGAATTGAACTCAGAATTTTTTCACTGTCTGTTACTAGAAATTAGTACATTTCATCTAGCTTATCTACTTTGTTGATATACAATCATTCACAGTATTCTTTTATCCTTTTATTTTAACAATATCAGTAAGTTCTATCTTTAATTCCTGAATTTATTGAGATGTCTCTTTTTTCATTGGTCAGTATATGTAAAGCCTACTCCTTTTATTTTTTACTATTTCAAAGAACCAACTTTTGGGTTCAATGACTTTCTTGACTGTGCTTTTATTCTCTATTTCATTTATTTTTTATAAGCTTTTTTTATTTCCTTATTTCTGCATGGTTTGAATGTTCCCTCCTAGTTTCTGAATATAGAATATTATTGATTTAACTCTTTATTCTTCAATATAGGAACTTACAACAAATTTCCTTTTAACCAATGTTTTACTGAATTTCATTAATTTTGGTATGTCGTGCTTTGTTTTCATTCATTTGAAAGTATTTTCTAATTGCTTTGTGATTTCTTTAACCTAATGGCTATTTTAGTTGTATGTTTTTTAACCTCTGCATATTTGTGAAATTTCCAAATTTTCTTCTGTGATTGATTTTTAATTTCATTCTATGGTGGTCAGAAAGGATACTTTGAATGATTTCAATCTTTTTTTTAATTGATTGAAACATACAAGGCTGATCGAAAAACATTATGTGCTTAAATAAAATTTATTTAATAAAAGACACATGGGCATTAATTTCCCTCAAAATATACCTGCTCTCCCCAAACATACTTATCCCATCATTTTTGTCACTTTCTAAAGCAGTTCTATAAGTTTTCTGTCATGACTGTCTTAATGAAGTATGCTAAAAAATTTGGCGAATGATGTAGCTCAGTGCCATCCAAAGGAAAGACAAGCTTATGAAAATATGGTGTGTTGTCATCCACTTTATTTACTGAATCTGGTACCATGCGGCTTCTGGCTCTTCCACAAAGTAAAAATGACCATGAAAGGTAAATGTTTTAAAATGATTCAGAACATCAAGGTAGCCATGACAGTGCAACCAAAGACACTTCTTTATTGATTGATTTTAGGAATAATTGTATGTCATAAATATTTGCTTAACTTTATACACACTGTGCTCATGAACACAGATTTGTAATTGTTGCTTTCTGTAGTTTTCATTTAGGTCAGGAGAAAGATTTATAATATACTTTTATTACTTCTTATAGGGCAGGTTAGCAAGTAACAAATTTTCTGTTTTCATTTACCTGAGAATATCTTACTTTATCTTTCAATTTATTTTTTGTTTTTTTATTTTTATTTTAAAGAGGATAAAACCAAGGAAAATAAAACAAAATAAAACCAATCAAAACAAACCAGTGTAAGTGATACAGGACTTCAAAACATTATGAAATCAACAATAGGTACCATAGTGCCTCTTGTTATCTTCAAAATAGCTGCAGATACCTATAGACATAGTAAAAATCAAACAGAACAGAACAGAATACAACCAATAAAAACAAAACAATGAATGTGATAAAGGACTTCAAAATAAAACAATAGTAAATCCAAAATGGCTACCATAATAATCTTGCTGCCTTTGAAATAGCTGCTCATACCATTAGATATAACAAAATCAAACGAAACAAGAGAATAAAACCCAACCAAACAGAACAATTAAAATGATACATGACTTCAAAACAAGACAATAGAGAATCAACAAAGGCTACCACCCTCAGAAGGGAGAGCCCTTCTAGATGCAACACTGAATACTGCTATCCTCAGAACAGATGATCAGACCACTGGCCCTAGACCTGCAAGGTCAGTAAAACACCAAAAACCACATGCGTCAATTTGCATTTCACCTCAATAGCTATCATTGTAGCCTGTGTTTCTTCAGATCAGCTGGTTGCTTACAGGGGTGGGTGTGTGGCGAGGTGGGGATTGGTTTTTCTTGTTTGCCAGTCCATGTGCTAGAAGGGGCTGGAGTCTGGCTGCCCCCTGCTGGTGATGGCCCAGGCATGGTGCTGACTCACAGGCGGGACTTGCTTCTTGGTGAGGCCTTGTTCTTTCTCCACACAGTCTGCGAATGGTGCTGAATCATGGGGAGAGACTTGGGTCTGGCTGTTCCCACTCTGGCTTAGGCCTGCACATTGCACTGGTTCACAGTGGGGGCTTGTTTCTTGGTGAGGCCTTGTTCTCTCCCCACTGCAGTCCACAAATGGTGCTGACTCATGGGAAAAGGCTTGGGTCTGGCTGTCCCCACTCTGGCTGCAGTCTGTGCATGGCGCTGGTTCACAGGAAGGGCTTGCTTCTCTTGTTGAGGCCTGGTTCTCTCCTCCCACAGTCTGCGAATGGCACTGACTCATGGGGAGACGCTTGGGTGGCTGTTCCCACTCTGGCAGTGTCCTGCACACAGCGCTGGTTCGCAGGAGTGCCTTGCTTCTTAGTGAGGCCTTGTTCTCTACCCCCGTGGTCTGCAAATGGTGCTGACTCACAGGGAGAGGCTTAGGTCTGGCTGTCCCCATGCCAGCAATGACCTGTGCATTATCCTTCAATTTTTAAAGTATAGTTTTTCTGGATAAAGGAGTCTTGGTAGCTAATCTTTTCCTTTCAGCACATTGAATGTTATTCTATTGTTTTTTAGTCTTCATGGTGTTTAATGAGAAATCTGTTGTTAATGTTAATCAAGACACTCTTGCTTCTCTCTTGCTACTTTCATGAGATTCTCTTGTCTGAAGCTTTTGACAGTTTGGTTATGATGTGATTTTTGGTTTTTCTTTCTTGAAGTTTATTGAACTTCTGGGCCATTATTTCTCCAAATATTCTTTTTGTTCTTTTTTTCTTTTCTTCTGGTATCCCTATCATGCATTATGTGGGCATGCCTTGATGTTTCCCAGAGGTTTCTCATTATTTTGCTCATATATTTTTTTCTATTCCTCAGAGTAAATAATCTTGATGAATGTATCTTCAAATCTTGAATTTTAATTATTTTTATTTTCTGCACAAATCTTTTGCTGAGACCATCTAGTGAATTTTTCATTTTGGTTACTGAACTTTTCAATTCTAGAACTTCTAATCTGTTCCTTCTCCCCTTTGCTTTATAGTTACTATCTCATTATTGATATTTTATATTTGGCATGATATTTTTCTCATTCTTTCATTTTATGGAGAGACTTTATTCTTTTGACCATATCTAAAAGAGCTAACTTTTAACTCTTTTTCTACTAAATCCAGTTTCTGAGTTTGCTCAGGGACAATTTCTATTGATTGCTTTACCCCTCTGTGCATGAGATATATTTTCTTGCTTTTTGCATGGATGCTTCATTATTGTTTTTTCTTGATAGCTGGATGTTTTAAATATTATGTATCAATCCTAAACATCAGTATCTCCCTTCCTCTAGGTATTGCTATTGTTGCTGCTACTATTTGTTCATGTTCATTGATATCTTATGATTTTGGGGGGGGACAAATTTTGCAAAGTTTGATTTTTTTTTGTTTTGTTTGGCATTGTGCATATGTGAGGCATACCTTCAACACTCAGGCAGAAAGCTGGCATCTCTGCTTTACCATTAATTTCTTGCTTATAGAACCTGAAAGTCAGCTGGAGGTGGGTGCTTAAGGCCTTCTCTGATCTTTTGTGAACATGTGCACAGCCATACACATAGGCATGATGTTCTTGATTTCCAGGAATTTGCTATACCTTTTTGAAAGCCTCAGCTCTTCTTTTTTAGACCTTTTGGTTAGCCCCAACTGTTACCTATCACCTCAAGCAGCAATGAAATTAAATAACTACCTATAAAATTTTTGGCAAATACCCTGGAGTAATAGTTTTTACACTGGGTGATGTCTGAATCGGTAAATAAGGAAAGTGTCGCAAGTAGAGTCTTCTAGGGAACTACTAGACAAGTAAAACAATGATAATATTTTGGGAATGAGGTTTGCAGGGCATTCCATTCCTGTTCTGATTTTTCTGGTAGCTGCCTGGCTGCTTGTTTTCACCATGATCAGGAACTGTTGTTTTTAAGCTTGCCAAGGAGCTGCAGGGGTGTGTGTGTGTGTGTGTCTGTGTGTGTGTGTGTGTGTGAAGCAAGTTATGATGCTACAAAGCTCATATTCTTACCAAGAATTAGCCATTTTTTCTTCAATAAATTCTTCCTGGGTTGCCAAGTATGGTGGTACACACTTGTAATCCTAGCTACTCAGGAATTTGAGGCAGAAGGATCACAAGTATGCGGCCAGTTGGATCAGTACAATAAATCTCTACTTCAAAAAAACTGGGAGGAGAGTTGGGAATGTAACTCAGTGGTAGAGCACTTGCTGAGCATGCATGAAGCCCTTGGGTTTATCTCTAGCAACACACACACACACACACACAAATATTATACACATGTGTGCACACACATGAAACTTCTTGTGTTGATTCTGATGTTTTTGTCAGTTTTTTCATTCTTTTATGGAGGTGAGGATTGTCTAAAGACCTCATTCCTCCAAATTTGCTGATATTACCCACTATCCTGGGACTTGGGAGAGTGAGTTATTCTTGGAGACAAAGTAAACTAGATCCCAGTCTGTACTGTCCCTAGAAAACAATATATTCTGAAATACAAATTCTGTATTTGGACCTTTACAATTAAGCCATAACGTACTGGCTTCTTGAAAGAATTCAGAACTTTGGTGATTCAGTTTCTAATTGTATCCATTATACTTTTTATTAATTTTAATCTCCTAATTTGCCTAAATAACTTTTGATTTTTATTTCAAAAACAAAAAGCCTAATTAGTGGCTCAGCAGGGTAAAAGACAAAAAGTATATTAACTAAAACTTCAATATAATAATCTAGGAATTTCATTAATACAACATATATATATGTAAATATTGTTTCATCAGAAGTATCATCCTAATATGAATTCATACAGCTGTGATTTAATAAAAGCTTCTTATTCATCTCATATTCATAAGTATCAATTTCAATTTTCATACAGGTGAAAGAAGAAATGCTAAATAATTTAGGAATAATGTGTGCTTTAAGGAATCCAATAAAATCTATGGACACTTTTTCTAGGAAGATGAAAATATATATGTAAATCTACTCACAATTTCAAGGGATTATTGGGTACCCTGGAGCCTACAAGTTAAAAATATCTATTGAAGAAAATTATTGTTTTGATGACAAAAATATTCAAATAATATCTCATCCTCAGTAGGTTAGTAAGAATTTAAAATATTAAACATCTGTAGATGACATAGAACTAATAAAAATATTTTATTTCAAAATTAATTTGTAAATGATTTTGAATTTATCACATTTTTTCTTTAAAAAGTCCCCACAAGATAAACAATGACTGGGGAGTATTAAATTGTGCTTCTTAAGGATAGGTGTTCTTTTTATGTGTCTGTGTATTTTAAAGACCTATCCAAAGAAACAGTACATGGTAGGTTCTTAGGTCACCCTTTATGAGATCTATTTCACTCAAAATATTTGAATACAAATGCATTTATAAAACAGGAAAAATATTGAGGTAATGATAAGGATCAAATAAACCACATTGTAAAAAATAAAATAATGGATATTTCTAGGTATTCATATTTGAACTTAAGGATTCCTTTTTATTGTGTTTAATTTTACTTCAAAATTTATTTCTTCTTAATATAGTAAATCTTGCTACAATTTTCCATGAAATAGGTCATTTTTGCTTTCTAAAATTTGTGACTGGACTGGAAGAGCAGAGGAGATAAAATGCTTTGTCTGTAGTGATAAAAAGAGTTGAAAGAAGCTGGGAAGGAACCTATGAGGAGGGCACTACTCAAAGAGATTTTATGTAATAAAATTATTTACTATTTTTTACATATATTATACACTCTATAAAAATGTGTCTAAGTGAGAATAAAGTAAGCTAATACAATCACAGGCAATAGAGAATATAGGAATTCCACTGCAAAAAAAATAGATGGAGATGGTGGAAATAAAATTTTGATTCTCTCAGTTAATTTATAAGTCACTGTGCTGAAAAAAATGGAAAAGTTATAGTGTGGTGTCCTAAATATGAAAAGACACTTGTACATTTTCACTGAGTACCACTGATTTCTGATCAGAAGTCCAGGAGTAATATAAAGAATTCAATTGGATATTGTTTAATGTATATAAGTTGTAGCCCTACCACACAAAATAGATATAAAAAGAGTACAAGATTTCATCACATTCAAAGAGGCCTAATAGTATAAAGGATCAATGGAATGGTCAGGTCTTGTCTTGAGGGCAGGATTTGAAGACATTTATATTGCCAAAGCAATGAAGGAATGAGCTACAATTTTAGTGCTAGGCTCTCACATATTATATTAAGTAAATGCAGGACTTAAACCCAGGGATATGGATTATATGCCAAGTCCTCTCCTTTTTTGAGGTTTACAGTTTGACTCCCTAAATGACAATAAATAGAGACTCAGTCTCATATTCTGGGTCTATAGCTGCAGGGATCTGGCTGAAGAGATCTGTCAATAAATCACCTCTGCCAAATGAGAAAGTAATTAAATGTCTCCTTAAAATTTGTCTTTAGCCTGGAGAGATATAGAATTAGATATAATGATGAGATAAATCAAACCTCTGATGCTAATTTTGGGCTAAATAATAAGCCATGAATATTTATTTTAATTATTTGTAACAATGCTTTAGAGGATTTAGTTTATATTTCATTAGTTTAATATGAGTAATTGAATAACTGATTTAACACTTATGATTCTAAATTAGCATCTTACTAAGATTATAATCAATATTAGATCATTTAAAAGACAGTTTTAAAACATCAATTTATTTAATGAATTAGGCTTGTATAAAAAACTGGTACTTGTATAGGTTTATTAGATAACTGAGATACAGAAAAATCAGAGTATAGTAAACTCAAAGGCAATTAAAAGTTTAAGGAAATAATGCTTGCCTAGTGTGCTTGAAACCCTGGATTTGAACCCTAGCATTGCCAAAAAAAAAAAAAAAAAAACCCAAACAAAGAAAAAAGAAAAGAATGAGTTTAAGGAAATATGGTTTAATTGCAAAGTCTGCTTAACAAACAATTTTAAATTTTTAAATTTATAAAATAATTTATATTCAAAAGCAGTTAATAGCCAATTTCTGACTATGAAATCATTAAAGTCTTTAAAACTTACCAGAAAAAATTTTAAAGATTAAAGCACTAAATAAAATCAGTTAATGATTCTTTGCAAGTTGCAACTTCTAAGAATCTTCTATAACCATCATATAGATAATAATAATTCAAAGGGTCACGAAGTATTTAAAAGTAATGATCCCGAAAAAATATTTACAGGGACAGATTAACTTGAGCTGACAGTATGTGAGCTTCTACTTCCCAAAGTAAGTTAACTGGATAAAACATAAATAGGCTAATCTCTCTTAGGGTTTATAATCTAAACCTCCAACTCTACTGGTTTTGGGATTAAAAACAAAAGGATTAAAGAAGTCCATCTTCACAGGACTGTGGAAAAGGCTAAAGTTAAAAGGCAAGCTAATTAAAAAAGGTAACAGAATAATTATCCCATCTGAAGTATGAATCGTGGTTACAAAAAAATATGGCCTAAAAATTAAAAAACAAGTAACTTACAATGATTACATATTGTTTATAAATATTTATGCATATAAATATGATTATCCATATTGTCTTACAACAAATTTTTTTTCCTGCAAATTCTAACCATACTGGTTTTTAAAATCTTTGCACATACACTATATATGACTTAAAACAAATCTGATATATGAATCTTCTAGTTCTACTAGATCATAATCTTTTAAGGTTATGTAATTGGACAGAGCTGAGAGCTTCTTCTGAATCTGCAGTTATCAGCTTTGCAATTATTTCCCTCCCTTTTCATACCATGTCTCACACTATAGTACTCAAATTAGATTCTCAAAAACCATGTCCAGATTTCACTTTTTTTCTAGTTGAAAAAATATAGGCCCATAACAATTATAGATGACTTTCTAATTCTATAAATTACTCTTTCAAATGCTATCTTTTAGAATTCTAGGAAACCAAAATAGAGTTTAAACTGTCTCCACCCACTTCCCACTATATCACATCCTCTACTTCCCCACCCCCAGATGAAGTTTAGGTTGGTAAATGGATTTTGGAGATGAAATAAAGCCAGACATCAAATAACTTACTTGAAATCCATCTCTTACCTTCTGTACTTAACCCTGGACTTGATGTGAACTTGGCTACATCAACAATTTTTACAGCAAATTGTTGCCCAGTTTCTCTGTTGATACATCGTCGTACAACACTGAAGGGACCCCTAAAAAACAAAAAGTCGATTTTAACTTATTAATTTTCATTTGTTCCTCTTTCTTATTAGTATCTTATTGTTTCATTATCTATTGTAGATATATTACATAATCACCAAGCCGTTCTTTTTTAGACTCCTGATGGGGTATAGTTTTCAAAATAAAATTTAAGTAATATGATTTTGAACATTTTTTTGTAATTCATAAGATAATAATTTAAAAATATTATTAAACCAGACAGTAGAAGCCAGATAATTACATTTGGAATTCAAAATCATTTTTAAAATCCTATAGAGGCAAATAATCACTGTAATAATCCATAAAGATTATCAACATCTTAAACAAAATAAGTGAAGTCCATAGTAGTAACTAGAACTTTCTTCTTTCAAACCAAACACTAAAATCATTCTTCACACCTTCCTCTCAACTTTCAAATCATTTGCTTAGTCTTTATTAACAAGCCCTGCTGAGTTTATCTCAAATATCTCTCAAACCTACCCACTTCTTTCCAGGTCCCATACCCTAATTTAAGCTACTACCATCTTTTCATCTTTGTTGTATTTACTGAAAAATGTGTTTCTTCCATTCTTTCATGAAGTAATGTTTTAAAAAATGAAAAACTGGTATTGTGTCCCCGCTTAAAGTCACACACACACACACACACACACACAGAGAGAGAGAGAGAGAGAGAGAGAGAGAGAGAGAGAAAATCTCACTAGTCAAGAACCAAAATATATAAGTAATTCCTAAATAGAATAAGGAAAAGAATATACTTCAATAAAATCTGACAAAGCCCCGAATGATTTGGTCTTCAACAACCTCTCTGTTCTCAACTAAAATCACAGAGAAATCCTTCATTCTCCTCTAACTTCAAATTACGATTGTTTTGACACAAGAAAGTAATTTCCATCAGCAGAGAAACTGCTCCAGCTATTTGCTTACCCAGTCCTCTCCTCAGTCTAAATTGGTGATTTCTCAGTCTCTCAATAGTGGCCACATAGTTGAAGTTGCTGAGATGATTTTAAAAATAGCAATGCTTAGGCCCAGGCAATACACGCACCCCACATACACAAATATAGTTTTTTGTGATTAACAGTTATCAAATAAATATCAGAATACAAGGTAATCCAAAGCTAGATTTGTGCATGCCTGAACTAGCTACTAATACAATACAATAGCAATATACTACAGTAATTTGTTTTAAGTATACTGTAAGTGATTAAATACAGAAACATACATGTATGTATTTTTCACCTGCTGGTAGGGGACAGATTAAAGAACACCTTCACTGGCTTTCAGAGGTACAAACAGTACACGTGGATGCATGTACTCATTCAGTATATGGGAAAAAATTCTTCATTTACATTGCCACACTTGTGATCCTGCTTGCTTTAAAATTTGTCTTTTCTTTTTTCAGTTAGAGGACAAGCAAACAAATTTAACCTAAACTTAGAGATTCCTCCATGATCATATGAATGTCATCATGAGGATTTCAATTGCATCACAGCTTCATGTCCCTCTCTTCAAGCAACCTATCAAAGCTAACCTGCAAGGAGAAGAAAAGGTAATTATGTACCTTTCAGAACCCTATAGAAAGAAGGCTTTTTCAATAATCACTCAAAACCATTCAAAGATTTTCTTCTGTGACAATATAAAAAAGTAAGACAGGAGTCCCACAAATGTTTTTATTCTCAACCTGGATGTCTTATTTGTGATTATTTATCTTGACAACAGCAAGCAATTTCAAGAAATGCTTCATGTAATTGGTTTTTGTTCACACATAAACACTTGGGACTCTATTTATATATACTTTCATGTAGTACACTTCGATTCATTACATCGTTTTGGAAACTTCCCAAGATCTGTATGTGGGATTGTTCATGGTTAATTGAGTCAATTCTTTACTTTTCCTTGCTTGAACAAAGGTGAAGAACAAAGAATAGCTTCTGTCCCCACCCTTTTAGTAAGAGTAACTTTAAGAGACAGAAAGGAGAGAAAAGGGAATAACCACAAAACTAGAAAAGTCTGTGAGTAAAAATCAAATTAAATCCCTAATTCTTTTAACCAATTTTATAATGAGGCAAAAAAATGAGTAGATGTATGAATTATTCAAGATCTGAAGACAAATCACAAGTAAACCATTTTAAGGGTCTGTCCCTTAATGACATCCAGCAGACTAACAAAAGTGAACTAAATTTAATACCTTAAAAAGACATAGAAATGCACTTCTAGGTTTTTTTGTGATTTAATCCACATGAAATTCAGCAGAAATATTTAAAAGTTGGCTTGTTCTCACCTCAAAAAAGGAAGGGGTAATAAAGTATGTATAACATATCTATTAGAACGCACTTACTAATTACACTTGGATGACGACAGTTCAGGGAAAAACAAAAATTCAGAAGACCAAGGTTTTAGTCTGGCATGTATCCATTTTGATGCTTGACCTTTCATCATTAATTTTTAAAAAATGTATGGTACAGTCAATTATTAAGTATTTATGTGGGAAGATATTGACAGAGATAGTTTGTAAGTCATCATCATAAAATACTATCTTTCCCTTATTTGTACTAATTATGGCCAGGGTGTTGATCCAAATGGAATAATAACTTATAGCATTTCAGATTTGATTAAATATACATTCTTTATTCAACTACTTACAAATACTAAATATTAACTGAGACTGTAATACAAGATGCTACATGATGTAGATGGCTGCCTCTAGCAGTGCATGTTTTTAAGTAAAAGGTCAATTAAACCAGAATATGTTATGAGTGAGTACTGTTACAATATCCCCTAAAAATAGTCCATGTTAATGGTGGTGAACCTATGGCACTCATGCCACAATGGGATATTTGTATCATTGAAAGGTCTAAAAGGTTTGTTATCACTGGTCTAGGTAATAATTCTGATATTGAAGGTAAGTATATACTAGTATGTTTGCTTCCAGACTAATAGGATAGATTGAGCATACAGCATTTAATTTACTTTCTTCCCTGAATCCCACTACAATTATATCAAAAGGGGTTTTAAAAAGGACTAGGAAAAGGAGAAGACATAATAGTAATCATTAAATTTGGGAGGCAAGAAGCAGATGAAGTGATGGTGACTTAACAATATTTAGGAAAACTGACCTGCCAAGAGAAAATAAAAACACCCATTTGGAACCATACACATTTATACTACAGAATCCTCAAGAAGCTCATGAACTGGTACCACCAGATAACTGTGGAACCAGAAGTGAAGAAACGATAGGAGTACAATAATACAATTTGAATGAAATTCATTAGAGACACACTGGATCTCTTCTCTCCTCCATACCATGGGTAACTGCCCTTTCCCCACTCTCTGGAGATTCATTCTCCAGTGAGGATAAATAGGGTCTCAGAAACAGAGAGACAAGACCATTAAGAAAATGGGTACTATATGAAAACTAAGGGAAGTATGAGGTCACACACACACATGGAATACTGACATTCTTAGTACCTTTTCTCTAATAAGGGGATACTGGAAGGCATTTCTTTACCCTTCAGGCAGGAGTGAAAAGACTTCTTCTGGATAATTGACCAGCCCAGCAGGACAGATGTAGATTATGAAACAAGGTTCCTCAGATTGCTCAGATAGGTGCCCCCTCCAGCAAAACCCACAGTTCCCAAGTTATACTTGCACTTTCAGAGCTCTCTCAATCAGCTTTCAGATCCTCTGCTTCAGGATTTACAACCTGAGCACTATTAGCATTTTGACCTGGATAATTTTTATGTATCTGTGTTTGGAGGTTAAAATATGCATTGAATCCACTGGGGGCAAATAGCAGTACCCCCTAGCTTTGACCACCAAAAAAAATGTCTCTAGATGCTGCCAAAAGTTCCCTGGAGGCAAAGAAGTTCCCAGTTGAAAACTACTGTTCTGTCCCTTAGGCTGTGTAGATAATCAAGGTTCCTGAAACATCTGGAAAACTCTTATTTAGAAAACTGGCCAAAACAGAAAGAGCAACTTAGAGGAAACAGATCATACAAGAAAAGCACTTCAAATTTTCACTAATATCTTTGGAAACATGTTACAAACACTAAACAAAAACAGGACTTTCATAAAACAAAGAAGGACTCTTAAAAAACAAACACATGAAGAAACCTAAAACATAATAAAAGAATTGGTAATAATGTTGAAGAAATCTCTCTGAAAGTAAAACAAAAGTAACAGAAAATGTTGGGGTACCTTAAAAGAATAATTGAATAAAATTTCCAAAAACTTAAATCATGAGTAGTCCAGTTTAAAAGACTTTTCAAGTACTCAGCAAAATAACCCATATCCATACACACACAACTGTGAAATTTAATATCACTGTGGATAAGGAGAAGATTTTCAGGTTTCCAGAACTGGGGTTAAGAGTACACACCGGAGAAAGATGATACAATCCACACACAATGGCTCAGGAATCAGAATAGCTTCAGATCTCTCAATGGCAAAACTAGAAGTTAGAATACAATAGAAAAACCCTTTCATCATCCTGATGGGAAATTATTTAATCCTTAATTCTACATTCAACTAGACTGTCAAAGACCAAAAAGACATTTCCAGACATGAGAATGTTTAATAAATTATTTGCCATGAAAATTTCTGAAGAAATTATTGTAGGAATATGTTTTCAAAATAAGAATGAACCAATAAAAGCACACCAGAAGACACAAGTAGGAGCTTGAGGGTAGGGAGTAGGAGGGATGAATATGATCAAAATACATTGTACACATTGAAATCCCTCAAAAATGTGGGGGGTGTACAGAAGAGGAACTGATTGGAGAGGTATATTATGTGCATGTACAAATCTGCCACAATGAAACCCATTAAGCTATATAATCAATATGCACTAATAAAAATGTAGAAAAACAAAACAGAACAAAACAAAACAATCTGGGGCATGGTGGCTCTTGCCTGTAATCCCAGCACTCAGGATGCTGAGGCAGGAGGATCACCATGAGTTTGAGGCCAGTCTGGGTTATATAAGTAAATTCAAGGCCAGCCTGAACTACATAGCAAGGTCCTATCTCAAAAACAAAAACAAAAATGAAAATGAAAAATAGGAAGAAGGAGGAGAAGGAAGTGGAGAAAAAGAAGAGGGGAATCCCTAGGACAGAAAGAAATATCAAACTGACAGCCATGCATCAAACCTAGAGGCCAGCCAGTCTAAGAGCCAGCAAAGATTCCTACTACTTCAGATCACCTTTTTGAGCCAAATAACAATGACAAGATGAGTAGGATTCTTTTGATTTCCTTTTTCTGGCTGTGAGCTAATGAGACTCTTGTTCTTCTCTGCTGCCTGGACCAGCAGAAGACTCTCATTACCCTCCACTGCAGTGTCCTGCTTTAACTTATTCCTAAGAGCTGGAGGCAGGTGCCAGTGAGCAGAAGAGCAGGAAATGCAGAGGGGCTGGTGCTCCTGACTGCATTCTGCTGGACCAGGCCCACTCTGTACTACAGCTCCAATGTCCTTCCTGCCTGGGAAGAGTCCCAAATCCTGGGATTTACTAGCGACCCTTGCCAACCAGCTCCCCAAAATGGGTTCTTAAACTCTCGGGGCATCTGAAGCCAGGCTGTGTATGAACAACAGATTCTGTTTGGCCTTTTGTCTATTTTTAAAATTTTTCTGGCCTTTCATCTCTTTAAAGTCCTTATAAAATAGTTCTTTCTTTACACAGCTGTTTGTGCTTGCAACTCAGTTTTTAAAGACTAAATAATATTCTGCCAAGGGATACATACATAGCGGGTAAAGCTATGATGAAAACCAAAAGGAATGATTAATAAATTCAAAAGCCAAGATAGTAGTTTGAAGGGGGTGGCAGGTTGTGATTGGAAGGAACACAGAAGGGGCTTTTGAAGGACTAATGATATTCTATTTTGTAACCTGGGCTATGCATTCACGGCTTTTCATTTCATTATTATTTTTATTTTAATGTGATACAAGCAGAAATTAATAAAGAAAATGTAAAAAATGTTTTTACTTCCATAAAAAACACAATTTCATAACAAAACAATTAGAGAATAATGATGATTAATATACTGTGCATTGTCAGATTTAATGCAATCCCAATCAAAATACCACTTGCCTACCTCACAGAGCTAGAGAAATCATTCCTGAAATTCACCTGGAACCAGAAAAGACCTAGAATAGTAAAGGCAGTTCTGGGCAACAAAGGTAAGGCAGGAGGCATCACAATCCCCGACTTGAAACTATACTACAAAGCTACTGTGATAAAATCAGCATGGTACTGGAATCAAAACAGACCTGAAGATCAATGGAATAGATTAGAAGATACAGCCACAACTATAAACACACTCAGCCACCTCATCTTTGACAAAGGGGCCAAACATGTACATTGGAAGAAAGATAGCCTCTTTAACAAATGGTGCTGGAAAAACTGGCTTTCTATATGTCATAAACTAAAACTAGATCCATGTCTATCACCATGCACTAAAATAAAGTCAAAATGGATCAAAGATCTGAATATTAAAACAGAGACACTAAACTTGCTAGTAGACAAAGTAGGCAAAAATCTTGATGACATAGGAGTAGGCAGAGAGTTCATGAACAAAAATCAAATTGCACGGGAAACACTTCTCAGAATCAACAACTGGGATCTCGTCTTACTAAAAAGTTTTTGCATGTCAAAGGAAATCTCCAACAGAGTGAAAAGAAAACCCACGAACTGGGAAAACATCTTAGCCAACTGTCCTTCAGACAAAGGACTTCTATCTAAAACATATAAAGAATTAAAAGAAATCAGGCCCCTAAAATTCAAGGACCCAATCCAAAAATGGGCATCTGAGATGAATACACACTTCTCAGAGAAAGAAATACAAATGGCAAATAAATATATGAAAAAATGTTCAGCATCAATGGTCATTCGGGGAACGCAAATTAAAAGAACACTGAGATTCCATCTCACTCCAGAAAGAATGGCCAAGATTAAAAAGTTAACTGACAACAAATGCTGGAGGGGCTGTGGGGAAAAAGGAACTGTTCTCCACTGTTGGTGGGAGTGTAGACTGGTGCAACCACTGTGGAAATCAGTGTGGAGATTCCTCAAGAAGCTAGGATTACAGATCCCATCCAACCCAGCTGTCCCACTTCTGGGCATTTTCCCAGAAGAATTGAAAACATCATACCACAGTGATATTTGTGCACCCATGTTTATAGCAACACAATTTGTAATAGTCAAATCTTGGAAACAACCCAAGTGCCCATCAATCAAGGAATGGATAAAAAAAGATGTGGTATTTTTATACAATGGAGTACTACTCAGCTATCAAGAAAGATTGCATTGAGACTTTTATAAGCAAATGGTCACGACTTGAGACCATACTCATAAGTGAGATAAATCAAACCCACATGTGTAAATACCATATTGTCTTTGTAGTGTAAGAAGCTGAAAAAGTATATATGATCCAAAATCTATAATAAATACTGTGTAAGGGTAAAAAACTGCTCAAAGAGCAAAACTAATTGGGAAAGGGAAAAGGAAGAAAGAAGGGAAAAGGAAAAACATAAATGTGTATATATGTATATGTAAGATAACTAAAATGACTATACTGCTGAATGTATTAGTTATTGAGAAAGAACAATTAATACTCATATGATTAGATCAATTTTACATGTCTATATCTGTTAATGTAAACAAACATGTTGAAGGTAACGATGCGCAATATTGCAACCATTGTCAAGTTCCTATCACCTTGTTTTGTAAACCTATAATGTTACTGTTGTGGATTTGCTGTTGTCGTTTGTTTGACTCTTTTGCTTTTTGTCTTTCTTATATGTGTCTTTTTTCTCTTAAATAAAAAAAAATACTGTGTATTGTGATCCTAAAAGAATGGCCGAAGTGTTACTCAGAGAACAAGTCATAGACAAAAAAAAAAAAAACCAACTCTATTAAAGAAGAAACAGCTGGGCGTGGTGGTGCACGCCTTTAATCCCAGCACTCAGGAGGCTGAGGTAGGAGGAGCGTTATAAGTTTGAGGCCAGCTTGGGCTACAATGCGAGCACAAGGCCGGTCTGAGTTACACAGTGCAACCCTGCCTCAAAAAACCAGGGCCGAGAGTTTGGCTCAGTGACTTAAGTGCCTGTCTGACAAGGCGCGAGGTTGTGAGTTCAATCCCTGGTGCCACAAAAAAAAAAAAAAAGAAAGAAACAAAAGACAAAATTTTCATTAATTATGATGCATACACACACATACATTTTATATGCTTTTTCATATATATGTATTTCACAGTTTAAAAATATTTTTAATGACTGGGGTAAATTCCTCAGGTCCTAAGATTGTCTTGAATTTTTACTTATCAATATAATGCAAATTATTTTAAATAACTATGTGTGTATCCATCAACTGTATATTGTTTAATCTTTTAAAACTGAGTTGCAAGCACAGGCTTAGCTATGTAAGGAAATTTAATTTACCACTTAAAACCTAAATTCTCACTCTATGAGAAGTTCACAAAAACAAATCATGTCTCAAGAAGCCTGTAATAAATGAGGTGAACTTGTCCACTTCACAGGCCTGTAAGCTTTATCATATTTATAATGAACTGCGTTCTGTGTATGTGCATGTAGAAAAACTGTAGACAAGAACAAGCCATTTTAGAAAGGAAAGTGATAAAAAACCAATTTTTAACATCCGAGTACACAACACACACTCACATAAAGTTGATACTTATTTGATTTCTTGTTACTCACAGATTCCATATTTGTGAATTTGCCTGCTTGCTAAAATTTATTTGTAACCTTAAAGTTGATACTTGTGGCACTTTTACAGTTATTTATGGATACGCAAGTATTGGCAAAAAATTTGCATCATCGAATGAGAGTATATTGCCAGCTGAGGTCAAACAAGGTGATAGATATTCTGCTTTCCTGTTCCAGCTGTCTTATCATAAACCAGTAACCTTTGTAAAGTCTACTTAGTTCTTTTTTTGGGGGGGTGCATTTTGTTAATAATTTTGCTGTTGAAGACTGTCCTCAAGCATAGTGCTGAACTGCTACCTAGGGTTCTTATGAACAAGAAGGCTGTGATGTGTCTTACAGAGAAAATACGTGTTTAATAAATGAGCTTCGTTCAGGCATAGGTTATAGAATTGTTGGCCATGGGTTCAATGATAATGAATGAACAATATATATCAAAGTGCCTTTAAGCACATACACACATAAAACAAGGTTATGTGCTCACTGGCTGATAAGATTGTTGTGATCAGAGGCTCAAAGGAGCCTAATCCTGTATTTCCCATAGGAGCAATGGTTCAATATTTGCTCTTTCAATGTTTTGGTAACTTTACAGAACATAATTACTATAAAAAACAAGAATCAACTGTGCATGTGTGTATGCACATATACATAGACATATATGCATACATGCATATGTATATTTGTATTATGTAATATACAATCACCCCTTTGTTTCTGCAGGGAATAGGCTTAGGACCCCTTTAACATACCAAATTCCATAGATGCTCAAGTCCTTTAAATAAAGTGACAAAAGTATCCACATATAACCTACACACAAGTTCTTGTGAACTTTAAATTATCTTTAGATTACTTTTAATATCTAATACAATGTAAATGCTATCTAAATAGTTGTTATACTACATTGTTTGAAGTATAATGCTAAGGAAAAAGTCTGTACATATTTAATACTCATGAAATTTTTTTCTGAATATTTTTGACCTGTAGTTGGTTGAATCTATGGATATGAAACCTGTAGATACAGAAAGTAGACGGCATTATTTATAATATGTAATATTAAATATATTGCCTTTCAAATATTTCTTAAGAACCTAATATATACCAGCCACTGTTCCTAATAAGTATTTAGTGAGAGATGTAAGAAAAATGACAGACTAGAAACAAATAAGCTATTGATATATTTATCATATCACACAATTTTACATAAATATATAAAGTTTTGAGAAATGGTGCTTCTAGATATTTCTCTGCCAGTTTTCTACATCTGTATTTTTGTCTGCACAGTTCTGGTGTACAGAACAGAGGGACATTTTTGGTGGATGGGTATAAATGAAATAAAAGCTAAAATGTAATGCTAGTAAATGACAACATTAGCATGAAAAAAATGTTGAAAACTATCCTATAGGCATATAAATAATATCTTATAAAGGTAACAATGGTATTTTCCCTCTTCAACACTATTGTATTAGTCATTGCCCCTAAAGAAGAGTTTATGCATATCGTGACATCAGTAAATTCCTTCTTTGTCTTCTTGTCATTTTGTGGTAGAGACAGGGAGACGGAGATAGTGTCCTGACACTCTTTTCTCTTTAATATTTCTAGCACCCATCATTGGATCTAACACATATACGCACATACAGATACCAAGCTGGGTTGTTTTACGTACACTGATTAAACCAAAAGAAAGTTTGCCTCCTCATAGCTGAAGAAGCACACATAAAGTGGAAAATTATCAAAATTAGTCTCAGGAACTGCTGCTTAAATGTTAACAATCAAGGACTTGACAAAAGAATTAGTTCAGTACAATTCAGACTGTTCTTGAAAATAGAAGAGGGAAGCTTATTTGAGAAAGTTAGGAATGGTTCTCCAATAACCTAACAGAACAAACTGGGTTCACCTGTCAAAGTTGAGAAATTCAGAGTCAATTAGTGTTTACTAACTCAGTACTTACATTGAGATAATTAAAGTCTCCATCAAAAATTAATAGTTCAGTTAAAAGTTTAGTAGGCTTTGCTTTAATTTCATGTAGTATGCCTTCTCTAACCTGAATATACATATGATACATTCATCATTTATTACTTTTAGGAGAGGACTGTAGATCATATATAGCAATCTTGGCTCAAATCAAAGGTTCTGGAAAATTCGATTAGGGTGTGTGTATATGAGAAGGGACTGGGGTTATATACCAATGTACAGCAATTTGTTAACTCATATATGGTGGAGTAGAGGTTAAGAAAACTTGGTAAAAAACATTTCTGTGACCTAAGAAATAGGAAGAAAGAAACCAGATGTAGGTGGAAGGAGATGGGAAAGAAAATAAGATTAACACATTCCAAAGTAAGAACTATAACTTGGTTATACAAGGTTAGGTCCCTTAGCCAAATACATAAATTTCACAGATACTGAAGTACTGTGGTGACATTTAAAAAATTGACTGATATTTGCACATTTTATCATGTTCGCCCTATATTTCCCAATGGAAATAAGGCAAAAGACAAAAAGGAAAAAAACCAAAAGATTAATAAAGTGATTCTCTACTCAAGGAATTACCTATCTAGCATAATGCTATTGGTATATATAAATATCAGTACACATAAATATTATTATAATATTAATATTAGTATAGAACTAACTTGAAATAGTACAGTAACACTGTATAAATTTATTATTCACAGATAGGAAGGTGGTCTGAGAAGGCCTCTATGAGACAGGGAAAATCAGAAAGGGTTGGAATGATGAAAAGGAGTTTTTTCGGCAAAGGAGGAAAAAAGGGGGATTCTAGAGGCAGAAAATAAGTAGCAAGTACAACAGCCTACAGTTAGCAAAAATGCAATGTGTGTTGGTTACACCAAGCTATTTGGTACAGGTAGCAAGAAAAACTGGAAAGTGAAGTAGCTGTAAAAGGAGGAAGATGCCAAAGATCACTGTGACAGAAAATGGACTGGGGTGTGGGACAGTCAGAAAGTTATTACATTAGTTCAAACAAGAGACAAATAAGTAGCTGAATCAATACAGTGCCAACAACTGAGAGATACTTAAGTGAAGAAATTAACAAGATAACACAGTGGATGATTAACTAGGGGATAAGAGTAAGATGAAAGAAAACAGTTTTCAGGTCACAGTTACTGGGTGACTGATATCAAGTGAGAAAGTAACTGAAGAACAAAGAACTAGTAGAAGGCTGGGAAAGAAAGGAAACACAGGTTTTATTTGGATTCCATGAACTATCTATGGAGAGAGTTCCATGAACTATCTAGGGAGAGATTTATAGCGGGCAGATAGGAACATAAAGTTAAAGGGAGGGGTTAACATTGTGCATAGAATGAGGACATCAACAACTACCACTTATACCATATGCTAAGCATGCTGTTAAGAACCTTACATAGAATTTCTCATTATTTATCATCATAACCAACATAGTATCAGCCGTACTGTATAGATTAGAAAATTATAAATGTTTATATCTAGATGGTCCCCCAAAACCTTATGCTGTCATAGGTAGGACTGTGGGGAGTGAAGGTGTGATACTTGTCAGTGTGGATCTGTCCACTGATGAGTTTACAGCTAAATGTGATTTAGGACGTGAAGCCTGGTTGGAGGAGGTGGGTCACTGAGGGCATAGCCTGAAAAGGTCTACCTCCCTCCCTCCTCCATTGACCTCTTTCTCTTTCTCTTTCCCTCTCCCTCTCTCTCTCTCCTTTTCCACTACCATGAGCTGTTTCTCCTCTGCCATGCCCCTCTGCCATGCTGCCCTGCCTTGGAGCCAGCTAACTATGGATTGAAATCCCTATAAACTGTGAACCAAAATAAATCTTTCCTCCGTACAGTTGTGGGTGTTGGGTATTGTACCTTAGTGATGAGAAAGTAACTAAGGCAGAAACTGAGGCTGAGATAGGGTAAGACCTGGAGCCTAATTATATGTAAGTCTAAAATCTAAACTCTTATTCTTTATACTCTCTAGGGAGCATGAATGAATTGGAGGTAACTGAAGCCAATGTTGCAAATGAGAACATTTGAAAGCATAGAGGACAAAGCAACAGAAACCATGAACATATTCCCAAGGAATTACTGGAAACATCACCACAGAAAGACTACATCAGGCTCAGTAAGAAAAAAGCTAAAGGTAAGGTCTTAGAGCACAATAACAATAAATATATTGTGGAAATACATGTGTGGAGACCAAATGCCTAGTTGGTCTGTCCTAGACAGGAAAGTGGGATTCCCCCCATTCCACTCAAGGCTGGCCCAAAAAAACCAATATTCTCACTTTTAAATAAGAGTTGCACATTTTCATTTTGTTATCATGTATTTTCTATATATTTCCATTGAGTTCATATATCAGAAAGGCCCAATCAAAATATTTAACAGAGAGACAACATTTTTGAAATTTGCTTCTGAGGTTTTCTCTTCCTTTTCTTCTACTGTTCATGAATGTAATATAACTGTTACTAGTATTACCACAATTGTCAAAATCTCTGCATAATCCAGTCTTTATAAACTGAAACTAATAATTATGGAAGTCTGGGAGTATGAAATTACATTTTAAATCATATATTTAAAGCAATATGTTGTGTTAATATGCCACTAACATATATTGTTTTCCAAATGCTACATTATCATCTAATAGTATTGTAGCAAGTCATTAATCACAACTCTGCATCTATTGGGGAGTATCTGGGCTCAGAAACAGCTATTTTCATTAATAAACTACTTTCAGTGATAGTTCTGTGGAATGCTATTAAACTCTTCCCATTCAGAACTATATTTTAAAGATCTACATAACTAGTTAAATTTACTTCTAAATTAAATAAAATTATCTAATTTAAAATAAATAAGTGAACTCAAAACCAGAAATGTTCCTTTCTCTATCACTCATTTTAGTTGCATAAGGGTTAAGCAATATTTATAGTATAACACATAACAAAAATGCTATTAACCAACATCTAAATCAAGGCTTACTCAAACTAGCTACTTGTGGAGTCCTTAAAGAATGAAAGTTTCTCTGTCAAGTAAGCTTGGGATACACCAAATAAACTACCCCATATTCATATGATGCATTAGCAGTCTTGTTATAGTTTGTGTCTAGATGTTCCTCAAAGTCTCATGCAGTCATGGGGGCAGGCTTCTAGAGTTTGACTGATTCACGGTCCAATGCTGGGATTATGGGTGTGAATGCTATACCCACTGTATGGTGGGTAGCCTACATACAGTATAAGGGACAGAAGGACTGTTCTCTCACGCTCCTCCCCTATTGGCTCTGGTAGCTTTTGCTGTTTTCCACTACCATGAACTGCTATCCTCTGCTATGAGCAACTGTGTCTTAGAGTCAGCTAAGTATGGACTGAAACCTCCACAAACTGTGAGCTAACTAAACCTTTTCCTCTTTAATTTTGGGCGCTGGGTATTTTGTCTGAGCATCGAGAGAAGAGTAACAAAGATAAGCCTAGTCTTGTGGCTAAGAAATAAGCATTTCTTCTTTGTCCTATTCCATCCCTCTCACCCATGTAGCACCTAGTAATTGACAGTATCAGTGTTCCCTAAAATACACTATCGATGCAATGGTATGAATTTTGTGGTTTATAATAACAGAAAAATAATGAAGTTGTCATGGCGAAAACCATTCAGATCTCAATTTTTTTATGTTAACGAATATTCTCCCACCCAAACATGACATCTAAATTGTTTGTTAAACACTTATGGTAGGAGGTAATCCCATTGTTTGCTTAGTAAAGGATGGAAAAGATTTAACTGTGCAATTTAAATGTCTACTCACTTATACACCTAAAAGTAATTTACTTTCTTTTACAATTGTTAATACAAGCATATTCAGCAGGCAATAATGCAACCTCTGGTCTTTTAACCAAAAAACACTTAGCACAAAGGCAAAGCATGCAAAAGAAATAACCATTTACACCCAATTAACCAGCTCAGTGCAGGGCAGTAGAAAATAGGTTTTGAATCATAATCATAGTAAATAGTTTCTAGGTCTAAAGAAGTAAAGTAGATGACCTGGAAAATAATTGCTCTAGGAAAAAAATTTGAAAATAAGAGAATAGTGGATGCAGTTGTTTAGCAAGACAGTGAAATCAAATACTGAAACACTCGGAGAATTTTTCAAATTAGGTAAGAAAGCAAAGTTCTTGTATATTACAGAGAGTATGCAAGTTAGTAATGTTCATTTGTAATGATTCCCAATAATGGACCAACCTTTCAGTGCTCATATAATACCTTTTGGTTAATCAATAATTAATTACACAAATATGCAGAGCCTGGAAAACAAAAGAAAGTATCAGCATATTCTTCAAAACACCTGAAAATGAACTAACCTTTTTAATTTCTCTTCTCCCTATTGTAGTTGAAGGCAACTCCTTATTTAAGCAAGGGCTGAAAAGACCAGGGGAAACTCCTCATTTCCTTCCAGTAGCCTAGCCAAATATTATGGTACAATTATTAACCATTTTCTTTTCCTCACATTCCAATTCTAATTCATTAGGCAATGCTTTGATTCTACTTTTCTAAGATTTATCTTTTCATTTGTTTTAAGAAAATTTGTAGCTGATTGTTCGAGGAAATTTATGATAGCTGAGTTAGAATCCTCACTAGATAATTCCAACATCTGATTCAACTAGGTATTATACTCAGTAGAATGTCTTCTCTCATTCAAACTGTGGTTTTCTTGGAGTTTGGTATGATAGATAAGTGGTTTTTGATTCTGGTTATTTTTCAGATTTGTGACAGTAGGATCTCTTATATTAGCAGGTAGTCAATCTGTTTAGGTTTATTGCATAGGTTCTAGACTACTTTTGTGGGCTCTAGTTCCAATGGCAGTTTAATTTTATGAGCCCTTACAATGCTATTTTGATCTGCTTCATTGTTCTGCCACTGCTGGGGTTCCCATTCAATGTCTACTGATGTCATCTGCAGGGACAAAACATATTTTTCATTGTTACTTGCTGTCTTCCACTGAGCACCTTCAAAGGAAAAGTCTTAGAAGTTATAGGGCTTGGGTCTTCTTAAGTCATGGGCTAGAGGGCTGGGGACACATGACTACTACCTACAGAACAGACCAACTGCTGGGGTCAGTATGGAGCAGAAGCAGGTACAGCACAGGCTTTTTTGTTGGCAGACCAGACCAGAGGAACCTGGTTTGTGACACAGAGGCTGACATGGCCCTATTTTCAATGCTACTACTGGCAGATTAGAGTTCTTGTAGGGCGCCAGCTGTGGAGCAAGGGTTGAAAAGACCAGGGATAAAGCAGATCAGGCTGTCCACCAGGCCCCAGTGTGGAGCAGTGCACATGAACACTTCCGGGTGAGCCTCAATGGGCTTCCTCTTTCCTGGTCCTTTTGCCAGAAACAGCAAGCTTTCATTTTTTTTTTCTATCCAATCCAGGAGTAAAAAGGAAGTAAAAATAAATTCCAGTGACCTCTCCTTCATTGCTGTCATCAACCTCAAACAAGGAGGTTCCTAACTGCTCCACCTTCTACATTCCAATTTTCAGAATGCTTCTATGGCTGCCAGCTGAATAATTTCCAGGGCATTTAGTTGTATGCATAGAGGAGAGGGCTGAGGAAGTGAGTCTATTTCATCTTGTTCTGGAAATGGAAATCTGCATTTTCAACTGATTTCATACTGACTAACATCTGGAGTCAATTCTATTCAAAATTAGGAAAAGTTACAGTTCTTTTGTGACTAATGCGCCCTGTTAAAAATATTAGCCATTAAATTTATCTGGGCCACAACGCAGTTTTCCACGGGTCCTGGCTAAGAATTTTTGGGTATCAAATAGGTAACTGATATTATATTGTGGCATTTAAAGAATACCAAACTAGTCAAAGCACACAAGACTTGGGGTTCCCTTTTTGTTGTCTCCATAGGCATCTGTGTACATACACATGTGCGTGTATATATATATATATATATATATACACACACACACAAACACACACATAGTCACACTCAAGCTTTCCTGAGCTGAAAAGGAGACAAAGGTGTCACTGTCTATTTAGCATATTTCAGTCATGCCACACTATTGGGAAATTATATTTTTAATAGCAATATCACCATTGGGGTCTTACGTACTTTACAAACAGTGAACAAAGTTAAGGGTTATAGTACTCTACATAAATAATGTAATGCATAACTGAAGGTCAGCGTTTAACAAAGGGCCTATTGGTTGTCTATACTGTTTCTTTGAAGCAGGAATTTTCATTTACCCATTGTGTATAAGCGGCATATAGAACTATGTCAGACACCATGCTAGTGGAGACTCATTAAGTGTTTTTGGGTGACCAAATGAACAGGATGCACAAATGTGGGTGCTCTCTGGAAGACACATTACTGTAATTATATTTTGGTTAATCTAAGGTTATAGCTATCTTTGGGGACATTTTAACTTACCTAGCAAAAACAAAAATTTTAACTTGTTAATGTCAATTATCGAAAGATAAACAAAAGTTGAAAAATCATATAACATGTTAACTATTTTTTAAATATCTCTTGAAAAATAAATTTTTTCAGGGGCTGGGGATATTGCTCAGTGGCACAGTGCCTGCCTGGTAAGCGTGAGGTACTGAGTTCGATTCCCACTACCAAGAAAAAAAAAAAAAAAAGAAGGGGCCAGGAATTTAGTTCAGTGGCATAAATGCCTGCCTGGCAAGCGTGATGTCGTGAGTTTGATCCCTGATACCAAAAGAAAAAAATTCTTTTGTTTTACTAGAGATGTTGATCGCTAATTCAAAGTTCTTCCAGTGCTACCATAATCAAAATGCAAAAAAGCAGACATTTCAACTCTTAACATGTAATAACATCTGCTTTTAAACACTTAATATTTAAAATAGGCCTTGTAATCTTGAGGTCTTTTGCAAAATAGTATTTTGTAATGGTAGAGAACCAAACATAACTCCTAAAATTCAGAAACCTTTTCAACCTGAAGGTTTATAAAAACAGATGTGACAATGATAAGCTCAGAATTAATTCAAACTTTCATTTACATGTTTCAATGGTTTGCTAAAAATATTCCAGTTTGTATGATACGGCAAGATTAGATTTGAGCCTCAATCACACCTATAGTTTATACTACAAAATATAACTAATTGGAAATAAATTATTTATATTATCTGCATGACCATTTTTTGTGTGAGAAATTACAGATAAATTTAAGTCATTTAAGACTTAAAAGCAAAAAAAGCTTTATGATTCCTAAGTAAGGATGGACTGGAGACTTACCAATTTTGAGCACAAACTTAAATCAGTAAATAGTCATCAATACACTCATAAAATCAGCAACACTTTGATCAATGACTATCGATCAACTCATTGAAATCAAAACGTAAACAACTACCATGTTCTATCCTTCAATCAAATCCTTTATTTATGTCAACTACTATAAAAAAATACCAAGTATGAAGAATGCAACACAGATATAAAACAAAAGAGTTGAGATCATATAAAAGAACAAGATGTTTTAACATATGGTTTTTAAAGGCAGCTCAATTAAGTGAGCACTAAACTTTTCAAATGAAAAAAATTTTGTTCTACAAGCCAAGAATCCTTGCATGTTAATATTCTACAATGAATTAAAAATTTGTTTTTGGCATGCCCTGGCAACCTGGAGCACAAACACTCCAGTTGTAACATCACTTAATTATATATTAAAAAAAGTGTACTCGAGAAAAGGTACTTTAACTCTTGATGGACTAACTTCTTTGAATCAAAGCATATACAGAGTGAGGACTTGAAAGTTAAAAAGACCTAGAGTTGTATCCTGTACATGCCCATTACTAGTTACGATGACATAAGCCCAGTTATTCACTCTCTCTGGGCCCACTTTATTTAAACTGTGAAATGGAGATGACAGATACATCAGAGGATTCCAAAGAGCACAGAAGATAATAGGGAAAAAAAAAGGTTATGCTTGAAACACAGGCACAAGAGAGGAATTCTTCTTCAAGGTGTTCTGTTATTATACAATTACCTCTTTAGTGCTTCTCCCCTAAAAAACACTACACCTTCCATGCAACAAGGGTGCTATTTCACTATCAATACTAAGAATCAGGATAAGATAGAATTTGGAAAAGTTCAGCTTTCAATAATAATAAAATAGGTAACCTGGACCAACCTTTCTACTGAAGAACAAAATCAAAGCCAGACACACATACACACACTTTTATAAAAGTATCACACATCTTGTAATATACTTAAATTTTGCTGGTTGAAGATCTAGGCGAAAAAAGGAATCCACAGTGGTAGATAAGTTTAGCCACATAAACTTCTGCTCAGAGTACAATTTTCAGCCCTAGGAAGCAGCTGCCTCACAGGGCCTCAGTAATGGATGAGTGAAGACAAGACCTACACTTCACTCAATAAAACAATCCCTGCTTTGTTCTGGTTTCTTCTGAAACACTGTGCTTAGAGTAGAGGTAAACCAAAAGCAAACCTGTTCTTGCGCTGACTTGTAGGCTTGGCTCCTTCTCATCTAGTGGTGCATGGATTAGGGTAGTGCTGGCCTTGACCTCCCCAACGTACCAAAACTGCAAAGCAAATTCTCTTAAGGATATTTTCATCTTAGTATGAGCAAGAATCAGTAACAGAGTAACAGAGAGAGTGGATATGATTAAGATATATTATTTGCATGTATGAAAATGTCACAAAAATCCATTACACTGTTCAATAAGTGCTATTAATTATAATTCAAAAGTAAAAAAAAATAAGACAAAAGGACTAAAGCATGAGATACTGAAACAAGAAAATACAATAGTCAAAATTTAAAACTCAAAGGATGGATTTCAGAGCAACTGAGAGCTGAAGAAATAATTCACAAAGAGAAATACAGGGCAAAACAAATTTTCCAGAATATACTATGAGAAAAACATAAAGATAGAAACTACAGAAGATAGAGTAAGAGGGCTAAGTGAAATAGTAAGATTTAATGTGTGATAACTGGGATACCAACAGGAGAAAAGAGAACAAGTTAGAGAATATATTTGGGGAAATGGTTGAGAAATTTTCATAGAATGTTTTTCAGAGAATTTTTCAGACATGTCTACCCCGAAATTTTAGATT